>JAMXBB010000008.1:51425620-51939285 GCA_024138015.1 Lumnitzera littorea
CCCCCTTCATTCCTCATATGGGCCTTATTTCATTGTTTAGTTCGTTTAGAGGTCTAGTAATTGAGATTCTTAAAGAATCCATATTCCCCTCAAATATGTAATAAGGATTCTGAAGCCAACCTTATGAATGGTAATTCATAACCTATTCCTCTCTTTTATCCCCATTATAACCTCATTGGAAAATGGAAATTACTCTCTATACCCACATTTAAAAAATCAAAACAAAGCCCTCATATCTCACCTAACATCAGATCATGACTATGGCATCCTCATAGAATTGAGCTAAGATTAAAGGGAAAACCACCATGTCGTACTCCTTGAACTATGGATTTGTAGGAAAAAGTGCGGGTTTGTTGTCCTTTGTCCTTTCCTCATGTTTGTGACTTGTGCTCATTGGATTGCTTTTCTATTAGTCGTCTTCTCTTAAGGTTATTGTATTTGCAATGTTTTGATGGTGACTTAAGGTGTTAATTCTTAGTTTTTTCCTGTAAAGAACATCTATCATGGGATAGGCAACATATCTAAGTAGCCATAAGCATTTGGATTGGTTTTTGTGTTTTTTTTTTTTTTTACCACATGCCATTGGTTTTTATTAAGCATGAGAACATTTGTAGCTTTAGAATAGTAATTTTGTAAGTGAGTTGTTGCTTTTTTTTTTTTTTTTTTTGGGCTTCATGGCATTCTGCTATTTTTCACCTCATATGATACGCTAATGATTCCTTATTTTAAATTTGAAGGCAAATGTACATTATGGTATAATCAATAGGTAAGCATATAGCATTTACCTTTAACTTACATCATTCAAAAACTATATCCTTCACTTGAATATAGAACTTCATCCTTTTGATTGCAATTATCCTAAGATTTATCTACCTAACAAATTAGTTTGATCCGTGGTGATATACAATGATAAATTTTAAGCTAATATGCAGTTGATTATGGCAACAAAGTCCATTGGGAAGAGTTGATATACGGTCTTTTCTCTATAATGAAGGGAGGAAATTCTTGGTTAATTTCATTTCAACATGCATTTTAGTTGTTGGCTAGTTTTGTGCTAATGATTGGGGGCATTAGTTGGCAACACATAATTATCACAAATACAATTATCGAATGCTCATTTTTTATGTATTCTTGATTTTAATTAAAATCAAGTATCCAAATTGTAGCTTTGTTTTCCATTTTATAATTAAATATTAAAATTACTAACTATCATGGTCATTCAAAATTTTTCTTGTAAAAAACAACTATTTTTCACTTGACAATAGACAAAATCTTTCAATAGATACAACCATCATATAACAAAATACTTACAAGAACCACCAACAGTTCAATAGCCTTAGCAGTCTTTTTAGGCAATCCCTTTACAAGCTTAAATAATTTCACTTCAACATTTTGTTAACATTTAAAAAATCCCTTAGCAAAAAATAAGTAAAAAATCATTCTATTTTTATCAAAAAATTTAACACCAGCAAATGTACTTTCAAAGGAAATTATCTCATGGATTATAGTACTTTACTTCCTCATTGCAAGTGAAGCTTTTCTATTATATGAAAATTTTCTTGGTTGAACCTATATGATATAATCTAAACCATCTTAATAAAACATTATGGCCGATATAACTTTTTCCTTTAGTATTTGTTTGACTCTAGATAGGTTCCCTTAACAAAAGATGTGTCAATCTTTTTGTTTAAATTAAATTAGGTTCCATATAACATATGAATTGAAGAGGCATTTGAAAAAATGGATTTCAACAATTGCATAGGAAACAGGACACTTACTTAGTAGTAGTTGCAAAAGATTGAACCTATATGACACTTGTGCATACCATTTATGTGGCATTTCATTAAGGAAAATTTCTATTCATTTCATTGTCTACAAACTTTTCCATATTTTGACAACTTCAATGAGGATGTTTTTAGTGCATTGTAGAAGTGTTTTGATTTACTTTAGTACTTTTCTTACTAGCCCTATACATTATGTAAGCGTATTTTTATTTGTTCTGGCTATGAATCAACTAAAGTTCCATGAGAATAAGATACAATGGAAAAAGAAAATTGTAATCCTCTTGATAGCTTTTTGGTTGGAGTTTTGTACTATTGCATATTGCCTAATGTACCAATTGTATACCTTGTCCATATATTATCACCATCTTCGAGTTAAGTCATATGAGTTGAATTTTTACTAACACCGCAAATATATTAGAAGGCTAGTTTAGAGTGATGACATCAGATGTATCTAGCAAATACGGGTAGATATGCATGCATTTTCTAAACTATGTGAAATGTTAGAGGGTGTAAGAGGTCTAAGGTCAATTAGGAACTTAGTAGCAGATGAGCAAGTTGCCGTATTCTTGCACATACTTACCTACCATCAGAAAAATAGGGTCATCAAGCATAACTTCAAGCAATCAAGAGTGATGGTTAGCCGATACTTCTATAGTGTCTTGAATGAAACTTTAGGCCTTAGTGCTCAGCAACTAAAAAATCCTAAACATATAAATGAAACCTATGTAGATAGCTGTTAGAGACATTTTCAGGTATGCCTTGCTATTGTTATAATATGGTACAATTTATTACATTGTGGTCATTACATGGGGAGCCTAATAATGTTTATTATTGCTCTTGTCCTTGGTTTCTTTTCCTTTGCAAAACTACTTGGGAGCTCTAGATGGAACCTATATCTCCATTAGAGTACCAATGAAAGACAAGGCAAGATATCAAACCTGGAAGAATGAGATTGCCACAAATGTACTTGGAGTTTGCACTCCAAATATGCTATTTGTTTTCATGTTGCCCAGTTAGGATAGATCAGTAGCAGATAGCAAAGTTCTTCAAGATGCAATTACCAAGAGCTATGGTTTGAGAATTCCGTAGGGTATGGCTTCTTTGGTTGTACATAATTAACCATATTCTCCTTACATATCTAATTAGGAGATGGCTCTATTTAGATATAAACCATATATCTACTTTGTCTCAGGATGCTACTACTTGGTAGATGGTGGCTATCTAAATTCTGAGGGTTTTCTTACACTATTTAAGGGTTAATAATACCACTTGAATGAGCAGTGCCATAGTTAACAACCAAGAACCCCAAAAGAACTCTTCTACCTAAGACATGCATCTGTACATAATGTGATAGAGTGATGCTTCAAGCTTTTAAAGATGAGGTGGAGCATTCTTAAAAGCCTTTCTTTCTACCCAGTGAGAATCTACAACCGAATTATATTGGCTTATTGCCTACTTCACAACTTCATTCGAACGGAGATGACATCTAATCCCTTAGAAGACAACGTAGATATAACAATGGAAATCAATGAAGATGTAGGTGATGATCTAATCATGACTCTAAGAAGCAGTAATGCTTGGGATATAACAAGCAAATGACATGTTTAACGAGTGGTGTACCTCCAAGAATAGTTCCATTTGAATTTCGAATCATATGTGTTGTGGCTCCTTTTTGTGTCTTTGTTTCTAAGAGAGGAGCACTTTCTAATGTGTATTTATTTACCAATTCTCAATTGTTTGTATTGTGATGTGCACTTCTTAAGCTTGATGTTGCCTTTCTAATAGCCTGTGTGTTATGTGTTGTAAGTCTTGTTATTGTGCATGTTAATCTAACTTGTGGTAATCATATGTACAATCCATTTCACCTTTCATTTGTAGATTTGGTTTGATGAAAGAAGCGTAATTAGCACCCATAGTTTCTTAGTCCAACAAGCAGCCTAAGAGGAAATGGACTGCTATAGAGGACAGTGCTTTTGTTGCATGTATGTTAGAGTTATACCAATGCTGGACACATAACGTTGATATAGGGTTTCGCAATGGGCATTTGTTTGAGTTAGAGTTGATGCTTCAAGCAAGATTACCTGATCATAGATTGAAGGCTAAGCCTCATGTAGAGTTGCACATCAGGACATTAAAGAAGGACTAAAGCATAGTGTACGACATTGTCTATAGAAAATCAACTAACCGATTCGATTAGGATGATAACCAAAAGATGGTGATAGTTGAAAAGGAAGTCTAAGAAGCATATTTGCAAGTATTTTGTTCTTCAAATGTGCAATTGTGCCTAGCTTGTTATTTTAGATTTTTTTCACCATTGTTCATTTGCAAAGCCATGAGAATGCTACTCCACTCATGATTAAGAGCATCCCTTATTTGGCTGAATTGTCTACCATTTATGGAAGAGATTGTACCATAGGAGAAGATGCCCAGACAATAGAAGATGTGATCAAAGAGATAAACAGAGAATAGGCTACTATAGATGTGATTGAGGATGAGATGCCACCCAAGGAGGAAGGTGAAGAGATGTCTATCCATCATAGTGCTATTTAGAATAGTTCTACAAGGAAGAGGAGAACTTATGGGGATGAAGCAACCTCCGAGATGTCATCTTCCTTTAGGAGCTTTGAATCTAGAATGAATGATATGTGAATTGCTATTTAAGAAATGGTGGAGCAAATGACAGACAGGACAACTGAACATGGAGTATTTGAGTACTTTTCTCAACAACATTGATGGGCTCACTGAAGATGAAGTTATGATGCCATGATCAAGCTACCGAAGATGCCGTACAATGTTGTTGTTCTTTATAAGTTGGAGGCTAATCGACGTTTGACCTATGTTAAGAGGCTACTTCAATACATTTGATGCAGTTGGGTTTCTAAGCTTATGTTTTTTGGTTAGCCAAAAAAGTATGTTGTTTTAATGGCCAACTAATAGTTATGCCTTACTAACTATGTCCAATATCTAGGTAATGTAATATATATTTTGGTTGCATAGTCAAGTAGGCTATTGTGTTGTCTTGGTAGCAATTAGCATGTTTGAACTATGTATAAATCTCGAATTTGTGTAACTATCTATTTTTCAATTGCATGGACAACTAGCTTGTAGTGCTGCCATATTTTACTTTCGATAGACAGTTAAGTTAGTGTCGTTAAATTATCTACAATATGGATGGACAGAATTGTTGTTGATGTATGACTGTCTCTTCTATTACGTTACTACCACTATAGGTTATGTAAATGAAGTAAATTGATGATATATGTTGCTAGGAGTTCTATATAAATGGTATGATGTTATAGTGCTTTCATGGAATTATAAGGATTTTATCTTTGCAATATGTCTCTGTAAATATGATTAGAGAGTGATCGTAAGTTAATTTTTTTTAGACCATTTAAGCACAAAACAAGTAGATGATTAGACAGTGATTATAAGTTGATATTATGCAACAGGTTTTCTGGTTTTTATAATCTACAAAAGGTAGTTATTGAATGAAAATTATCCTATTTCTAAACCTTTTTAAGGATGCCAGTAGACATAGAAAGACAATTAGACACATTATATTATTGAAAATTTTCATTTTCAAGTGCTTTGATGAGAAAAAAAAATGATTATTCAAGCTCTTAGTTCTTTGGAAAAATCAAAATGGAAGCTCATTGAATGTTATGATTCTCATTCCTACTATCCATTAAGTTTTCATTAATAATTATATTAAATCGTACTTCGTTAGTATAACATATTACACTTCATTGAATTGGGTTGAGTGGAATCCACCTAATGATATGTCTAGGAACTAAGTTATCACTAAGATTTACCATAAGAGATGAAAACCAAATGAGTCCTTCGAAGTATCAAAGAAAATAGAATGGTAAGGTCGGCAAATTGAATGTAATAACTGACATGAAATTGCTTGGAGGATATGACTCACCTACGAACACAACACGACTTAGCACTTCACTTGCTATAACGCATAAGTTAATGCCAAGGTCCACCCACCACTAATCTTAAGTTACTCGACAATATTAGATAAGAGTGTATGAAAATGGACTTAGAGAGAAATATCTTACAAGAACAAGTATATTCAATGTCTGTGTAGAATGTTAGATGATTCTGGCTACAAGGATAAGGGATTATTTATAGTAAGTCTCTAGGCAACATTATAAATAAAGAAAATTACAAAAAATTATTCACTAAAAGAGATTCCTAGTACATACAAAAAATGGTAAATAGGACAAATGATAAAAAGGGAGAAATAGTATAGTGTTAAGTGAAAAGAATAAGTGGTAGTGAGATATTAGTTACGTACTGGCAACAAATGTAAGCATCGCCATGTAAAGTAATAGAGGTAGCAGGCTAAAGGGCAGGGGTTATCATGAAGGGGATCTCATCACTTGGCAAGTGGGCTTTAGCACTTGATACTTCGGCCTCGGTATAATAAGGGTCTAAGTGATAGGTGTAGTGCCGTATGAATAAGGTCCTCAGCCTCCGCATTCAACTTCTTAGCCTTGGCATTCAGCAAATAATGTTCATTACTTGGAGCTTAACAAAGCAGGGTATGGCTGAGATGAGCCTTCAAGGAGTTCTTCTACCATTCTCCTATAAACTGCACCTCATCCTTGGCAACATAATTAGAGAGAATTCTTTAAGAGAGTGACTGAAGGCCTCGGAGGAGTGTGTGGCTAAGAAGACTAGTTGTCAGCAGTCCATCAATTCCCCGGAGTTATTGAAGAGTTGCCCTCAAATCTTAGCTCTCTTCTTTATCGAGTACATAGGAAGTCAAGTCAACCACATTAAAAGCAGCATATACGCCATATCTGTCGAGTAGCTTAAGCTCATATGCATTGTCATTGATGCGCTTAAAGATCTTAAAAGCTCCGTCTAATCTAGGGGAAAACTTGTTTGTTCTCTTCCTAAGGAAATGCTCTTTACTAAGGTAGACCCAAACAAGATCTCTAGGGTTGTAAACCACTCATCTCTTTACTCAACTTCCTTGCTCCTTTTGCCAAGCTATGGTCTATGCTAGTTGTTCGGTAACCTTTTGATGCAACTTTTGAAATTCTTTGGCACATTGCAGGCCGAATTAACTTTCCCATTGAATGGTTGAGCTGATAGCCATATCTAGGGGTAAGTTCGAGTTAAGTCCATAGATGACCCCAAAAGGTGACCTTCCTATCGAGCTATGAGTTGATTGGTTGTAAGTGAACTCAATGACAAGCAGGCATAGGTCCCAATCATATAAGTTCTTCCCAATAGCTATTCGTAGGAGGTTGCCAACTGTCCTATTTAGTACTTCAATCTGGCTGTCTATTTGAGTGTAGCAAGAAGTACTGTACATAAGCTTAGTATCAAGTTTCTTCCATGAGGTTTTATAGAAGAAACTTGTGAGCTTCGAGTCGCGGTTAGAAACAAAACTTCTAAACACTCTATGCAATTGCATAATTTCCTATAAAACGAGGTTAGTGATAAATAAAGCATCATTAGTTTTGTGGTAAGAAATGAAGTGGCTCATCTTGTTGAATCGATCAACCACTACCATAATTGAGTCATGTCTTCTTGGCGTTCAAGGAATGCCAAGCATGAAATTCATGCTTAGGTTGGTCTATGGGTGCTCAGGTATGGTTAGGTGTGTGTACTCTCCATATGGCTTTCTCCTTCCTTTCTCATGTTTACATACCTCACACATCTCAAGAATTTGGCGCACATCTTTCATTATCTTAGGCCAGTAGAAATGTTCTTTCAATATTCTAACCGTTCTCTTTTCTCCAAAATGGCCGACTAAGCCTCTGACATGAGCTTCTTAGACAAGTAGCTCTTTAGCCAAACCACTCGGTACACAAACCTACTTACCCTTCATCAGGAATCTGTAGCTTATGTAGAACCCATCTACAACTCCTCTAACATTGCACTTGGCTACTAAAAGGCCTGAAATATGGATCATGCTCATACTGATTGGGCAGGGTACCAAATCTAAGTACCTTTGCTTGCATTGTAGAAATGAGGGTATGATGATGAGAAAGAGCGTCAGCTACAGTGTTTGTGCTCCCCTTCTTATATCAAATGATGTAACAAAAAGACTCTAAGAACTTGACTCATTTAGCACAATGCTAAGAAAGTTTTTATTGCCCTCAAAGGTATTTGAGAGATTCATGATATGAGTAGATAATGAATTCTCTCGACAACATGTAATGTTGCCAATTCTGTAGTGTTTAGATAAGTGCATAGAATTCCTTGTCATATGTTGAGTAATTCAGGGCAGCTCCTCTGAGTTTCTTGTTGAAATAGGCAATGGGTCGTCATTCCTACATAAGGACAGCATCAATGCTGACTCTAGATTCGTCACACTCTACCTTAAAAACTTTCTTGAAATCCGGTAAGGTGAGTACTGGGGCTGATGTCAATTTGGACTTTATCTCTTCACAACTCTTCTAAGCTTGCTCAGACCACTTAAACTTAGAGTTCTTCCTAATCAGCTCGGTTAATGGTGTTGTTATGGAACTAAAGTTCCAAATGAATCTCTAATAAAATGAAGCTAGACCATAGAAGCTCTTGACTTCGATAGCATTAGTCGGCACAAGCCATTCAAGAATAGCTTTGACTTTCTTATCATTAACTCGGACTCTTCCCTTGGAAACAACATATCTGAGGAATACAACTTTACTCTAGCAAAACACACATTTCTTTAAGTTGCTGAATAACCTCTTGGCATGGAGAATATCGAATACTAATCTTAAATGCTCAATATGGGAGATGAGGTCAGCATTGTAGACTAGATTGTCGTCAAAATAGACCACAACACATTTGCCAATTAGTGACCTTAGTACATGATTCATGAGCTACATAAAAGTACTCGGCAAATTCGTTAAACCAAACAACATCACCGACCACTTAAACAGACCATCCTTTGTTTTGAAAGCAGTTTTACATTCATTACCAAGCCTCATTCGTATATGATGATAACCACTTTTCAAGTTAATCTTTGAAAAGATGTGAGCACCATGTAACTCATTATGCATGTCATCAAGTCGGGGGATCAGGTATTGTTATTTAATAGTAATCTTATCGATGGCTTGATTGTTAATGTACATTCTTCATGACCTATCATTTTTCGACACTAGTACAGCCGGTACGGCATAAGGGTTCATACTCTCACAAACATATCTATGATTTACCTATTCGCCCACTTATTTCTTCAACTTGGCTACCTGCTCGGGATTAAGCCTATGGGCAGGTTAATTAAGCGGCATAGCTCCCAACTAAAGGTCAATGTAATGTTCAATGTCTCTTAAAGGTAGTAAGCCTTTCGGCATCTTAGTAAGAAATTGATTGGCATACTCCTATAGTATTATTTGCACTTCGGTAGGTGAGTTCTTAGTTCCTCTCAACTCTAAAAGTTTCCTAACTAAAAGGATCACACACTCCTCGACCTTGACTTCATGGGCAAATTAAGCTAGGGAAATCATTAAGGACTTCCAATATAGTGATCTGGTAACCTTATGTTGTGCCTCCTTCACTTCCTTAAGACTCATAAGGGTCAGTATAACCTTCTTCCCATACTTCTAAAATATACAGGTATTCCTATACCCATTGTGTAATACCCTTAAGTCAAACAGTCAAGGTCAGTCAAGTACGATGTGCGAAGCGTACATGGGAAGGACGTCACACAACACCTCATCCTTATACCTATTACCAATGGCAATTGGTACTCTCACCTGCTCGGCAATGGTTAAACCTCCTTTCTCGTTTAGTCAGTGAATCTTATACAGCTTAGGGTACAGAAGGGTCGACAACTTCATGGCCTTAACTACTCCCTGTACTATAACATTGGTACAACTTCCTTCGTCTATGATCAAGGTACATAACTTACCATTCACTTAGTAATTCGTGTAGAAGAGATTCTCCCTTTGTGTGTTCTCGTCGACCACAACAGTATCGAGAGATTGATGCACAACAAAACAGTACTCGGCTCTTGCTTTAGGAGGTGTAAGGGCATCAGGGTCTTCTTGAAACTCTTATAGCGTCAGGCCAACTTCCATTTCCTCCTCTCTTGCACTAATACTCTCCACTTTGAATTGAGGCTTGTCTCCCTTGATTGTCATGACATGTCGGTTCAGACATTGACTAACCATGTGTTCATAATCGAGACATTTAAAGCATTTGATCTCTCGGGTCTTTCTTCTTGAGCTCTGACCTTGGTCTCCTCGGACCTCAGGTTCCTTAGCCTTGCCTTTACCTCAACCTTCTTCAAGTTAGCTCATCACTTGCCCTCAGTAGTCCACCTTGGAACTATTTGGCGCTCAGCCATAGTTTAATTAGTACGGCATGCTACTTTGGCTTGGCAATCCAAGTCAGCTAATCTTGCTTCGCCTCTGCGTCTTAACCCTCTATACCACTCGGATGGCCTCATCTAAACTCCCAAGTCTCTACAACTCCATAATATGACCAATCTTGATCTTAAGCCCAAAAATGAATCGAGCTATGGTTCCGATTTTGAGTTTGTCAACATCACATCAAATCATCAACAATTGGAATTCCCATACATACTCATCTACTGACTTGCCACCTTGTTTCAAATCTTAGAGGTGTCGGAAGGTGTCTTATTCATAGTAATATGGAACAAACCGATTTCTCAAAACTCTCTTTATTTCATTTTACATTCGAATCTTACGACGTACTCTCTGGCATGCATTCTACAACTTTTCCCTCCACATTACTACATATTTAGAAAACTCTAATGTAGCTACTCTAATATAAACAACATCCTCATAGTCATAGAAGTCAAATATCTTCTCCATCTTTTCCTCCCAATTTAAGTAGTCATCAACACTACCAGATCCATTGAAGCTAGGAATCCACACTATGAGATGCTCTATTCTTTAAGGTACCCTCAAGTTAGGCTCTTCGACAACATCGTATTGTTCCTCATCATCAAACTCCTTAGCTTCATCTAGCTCAAGCCTCCTTCTCACAACTCTATCGGTACGTCAGGGTGGAGCTTGGTTCACATGAATTGACTTTAGAGCTTGCTATTCATCCATCTACCTTCTTGGTCTATCTCCTACCTTTTGGCCTTGTTCAATAATAACTCTCTCTCGTGGCTTAGTCTTTATGACTCTTTATACTGAGATAGCTAAATTGGTTATAATAGCAATAAAGTCTTGTATCTGCTTATCAATAGTTATCACATCTCAGCTTAGCATGAAATGCACCATCACACAAGAATACCTATTGAAAACTTAAATCAACATGCTCATTCATTAGAAGACAACTTTGTTTACATGATAAAGGGGTTGCTACATCAAAGTTCAACTAAATATTATGTTACCACTTGTGTGTACAACATAATATTTACATAAAAACTTGAACCAACTTTTTCCTTTATCATCTTCATAATAATAGGATTCCTAACTTAATACAGGTTCCATACAAAAGTTGCTGACTTCGACTTACGCTCTTAATATATACATATCCTCCCTTAGTGTCAGGCCCTTTACGATGCAATTAACCTAAGGATAAAACATTTTATCCCCTCAACTACTAAAGCTGAGTGGGAGTGGATAATAAACAACATGTACGTGGCATGCATCGGTACCGATATCCTATACCTTCCAATCTTCTTCCGGTTAGTCGACATAGCTGGACATCTAGATACAATGTCTAGGAACCAATGGGTAACAAGGAGCTGCTTGGGAGTAAGACCCCCACCAAATTGGGCTACACATTGTAGTTTACCATTTTCAAAAAGAGCAATAAAGAGCTGCCTGGGAGTAAGACCACCAACTTTGTTTTACAAAATTAGACTGCACACTGTAGTTCACCAAATCAAAGTGGCAATATTGCCAAATTAAACCATACAATATAGTCTTCCAAATCTGACTATCAAATACTCACAAAGTTCAGGCAATGCAATCTATATGCTTCTAAAAACCGAGTTCATAAAGCCATGTTTTCCTTATGATCACTTGAAAGCTTCATTTTGAAAGTTCTGACCCATAGGTCCCTTTTTGTGCCATGCAATGACAACTCAAGTATATCACTCAATACAACCAATCTTTCAATTTTATTCAACTTAGAGATCTAAATATAGTTTTCAAACTCTCCCTAATGGAATTCTAGTGTTTTACTTAGGGTTTACTTAGGTAAATACCCAAAAGATTGAGTCAACAACCACTTAACTTCCTTAGTTAGCACATTCATTCGTAAACACAATTTATCACCCAACATAGCAGCATAAAAATTCAACCAAGGTACAATTACTATCATTCATAATCACCACATTAACATTCACTATAGTAACATATCAGTTCACCTAAGATATACTCATATTCAATCAACACAGCATCATACAACACGTAATGATATGAGTAACAATATATCTACTCCAAGTATGGGTTAGATTTACTTACCTAAACTTAGTAATAGCACAAAATCCTAAACTCTACCACGTGGTCCTTCTTTACTTATCATACCTATGAAAATATAATACAGTCTTCAAATCAAGTATAGCTCGAACTCGATCTGTTATAAGTTTTCATTTCCACATTTTTAAACTTCCTTTGATCGTATCTTACTCCTTTCTTATTCAATTTTAGTAAACTTTATATTGTCACGATTGTTATTTTGAGTATTAATAAGATATCTTAAGAATCAAGTCTTTCAATATTATCAAAGTCTAAAAATACCCTTTCGTATTATCGATTTAACCGTATGTTATTATAAATTCATAATTAACCCAAATAAGCCCTAAATATAAATTTAAAATCCTAAATTTCCTGATTTCCCAAGCTAGTCAGCATTCATTATGTACCCAAAACTACTAATCCTTTACATATTTAGCAAATATCATATTAGTACTAATTCCTATATCATATATTAGGCTAATATATAGGTTAATATCATGAAAATATATAAAAAATAGCATATGAAGCCAATTAATTTCATGAAAAATCCTATAGACTCACAAAAATATGCAATTTAATTATTGATCATGAATTATACTAAACTAGCTATTATCTATTTTTATGAAAATGGTGAATTTAACTCAACATTAGTGAAAATTAATCAAATAAGTGAATTTAGTCGCAAAATAAAATTCAAGTGTCCTAAACATCATTATGAACTTCTAGAAATCATAATACATAGGGCTCATACTTTGATTTTGTTAAAAACTGACTAATTTAATAAAACAGCGAAATTGCCTGTTTTATCCAAAATAATTACAATAAATAGTAAACATGATTATTTTTAAAAGTATTATTACTAAAATTAAATACATATATTAGGCATGTTACATACAAATTTTCAACTTAAAAGGACATTATTTAATATTTCTAAAATTTAATTCAACTTTCGTCCAAACAGAGCCATTTCTTAAGGACCTTATATTTTCAATAATTATTTCACTAAAATAAAATTAATAAATTAATCTACACATAAAATAACTCAAGAAAACCAAGTTTCATAATTAAATAACATCATTTCCTATTTTTATAAAATTTACAAAGTTTCAGTTGGAAATTTAGTTCACTTGAATCGATCACCTCTGACCACCAACCCTTATTGGAAGAACTAAGCACACTACCCTCTCTTTAACCCTAAAATCTCCAAGTCAACTTACTTCTAGCCTAGATCGGCCTGCTCAGATTTGACCCTTGATTTTCCCTTGTTTTTCTTAATTTTTTCTGATTTTTTCCTAATTTTTTTGTCCGATTTTTCTAGTGTTTCTAAATTTCTAAAATAACAAAATGAAGTATATAAGGCCTATTTATAATTTTAGATATGATGACATGTCAAAAAGTGGGTGCCATATGTCAAAAATCTAAAAATCTTAGTACCCAACTTTGCTAGGTGTCATTTCCTCATTTTCTTAACTTTTGACTCATCATCCAAATTAATCACTAGCTGCCACATAGGTATAATGACTCATGTTTTCATTTTTTGTATTATTTACCTTATTTTATTAATAATAATATATTATATATAGGTATTTAATATAAATAATACATATTCTATGTTAATACATGTATGTTACATATAATTCAACTTCATTTATTATTTTTAAATATTAATTAACTTATCTCTAATATCTCATTAGATTTAAAATCTTGAATTTTACAATTATCGGTTTTATCGATAAATTAACGTTTTTTTTCAAATTAATATTTTTATTTAGCTTATTTTGAGAAATTGACTTTACTTAAATTACTTTATCTAACTTTTTTAACTTTACTGTATAGTTTAAAATAAAATAGATAACTTGGTCCGGCATCCTAAGTTTAAGAGCTGAAATCCTAAGGTTATTGAATTGGCTTGAAATCCTAAGTGTTATAGTGGTACATGGTGTTTGTTGTGTCATATGACCACAACCATAAGCATTACTCTTGGCTTTGTTAATCTCCACTTAAATGCTAAGATTCGACATTTTAGCTATAAAACTTTCAAGAAACACTTCACTCGAGATTTTTCCACACATGCTAAAGAAAATCATCGAACAATTGTGACCGTGGACTTTGTTCTTCTAATGTAAAACAAAGTAAGACAGAACAATATGCTAATAGTAACCAGTCTATATAGTCTTTGGTTACAACCTCATGCTCTGATACAAGGATTGTATGATGTGCCTAGGAGCTCAATTATCAGTAGGACATACCATAGGAGATAAGAACCAAATGGGTCCTTCGAAGTATCAAGGAAAATAGAATGGTAAGGTCAATGAACTGAATGTAGTAGCTAACGTGAAGTTGCTTGGAGAATATAACTCACCTACGAACATGATAACGCACAAGCTAATGCCAAGGTCCACCCGTCACTAATCTTGAGGTACTTGGTAATATTAGATAAGAGTATATGAAAATGGATTTGGAGAGAAATATCTCACAAGAATAATATATTCAATGTCTGTATAGAATGTCAAATGATTCTGGCCATAAGGAGAAGGGATTATTTATAATAAGTCCCTAAGGTAACATTACAAATAAAGAAAATTACAAAATGGTATTCAATAAAAGAGATTCTTACTACATACGAAAATGGGTAAATAAGACAAATAACAAAAATAGAGAAATAGCACAGTGCTAATCGAAAAGGATAAGTGGTAGTGGGATATTGGTTTCATACTGACAGCAAATGTAAGCATCACTGTATAAAGTAATATAGATAGTAGGCTGAAGGGCAATGGCTATCATGAATGGGATTTCATCACTTAGCAAGTGGGCTTCAGCATTCAATACCTCAACCTCGGTACAATAGGGGTCCAGGTGATAGGTGCAATGTCGTATGAATAAGGTCCTTGACTTTGGCATTAGGTTGGTCAACTTCAGCACTCAACTTCTTAGCCATGGCATTTGGCAGATAATGTTTGGCACTGGGAGCCTAACAAAGCAGGGTATGGCCAAAATGAGCCCTCAAGGATTTCTTCCACCATTCTCCTGTAAACTATGCCTCGTCCTCGACAACCTAATTAGAAAAAATTCTTTGGGCAAGTGACTGAAGACCTTGAAGGTGTACAGGGGTAAGAGGACTAGTGGTTGGTAGTCCATTACCTAACATGACCTTTGATCGCCTTTAATTAGAGTTATCGAGTCTTAAAATTTACAAACCTATATTCTATTCTTAACTTAGTCCAACATGCAAGTGTACCTATCATTTATTAGTACATATGAGTATAAAGTCATCTCCATTAGGAATAGATATAAGTACTAATACCGATTAATCTTCCTATTATCAAGCAATCCAATTTAAAGAGGAATAATCGTGTCCATTCCCACCATGCCTGTAATTTGAGGCATGATGTCTTAAGAAAAAAATCATCTTCACCCACTACAGCCGTGATGTAGTATGTGATTGTCTCATCACAAACATTCCATGTCCTTGCACTCGTGATAAAGGGAGTGATAACTCTTTTGATGTGTTATTATGGCCATGATTAATAGGTGGATAACAACTTCACCCTTAGTCACACTTGTGATTGAAGGTGTGACCAACGTTAAGAATTCAAATCTTCTTTGCATGCATCTCTTCTTATATCTTATCAAATGTAATCGGGTCCTCCATGATGGTAGTTGTTACTTTAGGTTTGTAGCTTATTGTAGCCTCTCTTATGCGTATTTATGATAATGCTCTAGCAATTAAGTGTGTTCATTTGCATTTTCTATAAATCCCCCTAAAATTTTGGAATGAATTTTCTATGAAAAATCTTTTAAAAGAATATTTTTTTTTTTGTAAGCAAGCATTTTGCCACAACATTATATGCCTTTTTACATAATTGTATTAGTAATCAGCTAGTAAGTGCAATCTTATAGGAGTATATATGTAAATATATATACACACACACATATATTAACAGTTCAAAAGTTTTAAATCAAAGGAAAAAATGTTGCACAAAAACTAAGAAATACTTTTCATAAATGAAATAGTCAAATTATGTGAACATGAACATATATGCAAATTCCAAAGGAATTGGTCAATGCTACAAAAGTTTCACCTTCTCCAGAATCGATTATCATAACATCCTTCAAATGTTTTTATTACTATAGGAGGAGAAGCGATGTTTCAAGTTCGAATTACATTAAAAAAAAAAAAAAAGAAAGAAACATTTCACAGCAAGCATTGGTATGCCATTATTGATATGTTCTTTCTATAATATAAAATAAAACAAATGCTCATTGCAATAGTAACACACCACAACACAAACAATAAACCTTGCATTTTCTTAAGCTAGTAAGGAAGATTTGCACATGCAATGTGGAGACCCTTCTGCCTCTCCTCCAATAAATGCAACTGAAGCCTAAGTTTATTGGTTGTGTCCTCATGCTCTAGCCACTCCTTCTCTAGTTGCTTCTCCAATTGCTCAACGTGTCATAGAAATTTCTTTCCAAACCTCAACTTGTAAGCACATGTTTGAGGATCCACCCTTCAAAAAAATTGCGGGCATCTCCACCCTGCATGTTGTACAAAGGGAAGGGCTGATAAGTTAAGGAACCAAATTGAAGATAAAAAAAGATATGAAATACTTTCTTACCTAATAGTTGGGACATCTATGAAATCTTCTTCCAAACATTCTCGGCTACCAAGATGATGCCATTACAGGCGGCTTTTCACATGCATGGGTGTTGCTTTTTCGGTCTAAATTTATTGAGCTCCTTGAACAAAAAGAACATGACATTTTTACTCTCAACACAAAAAAAAAAAAAAAAAACAAACCAAAGGTATAGCAAACATATTAGAGCCAAATTCTTGCAAATAATAGCAGTTGTATGCTAGTCCTAATCTAACTAGGCTATGTGAATATTTTTACAGCTCTAGCTCTTTATAGGAAACCACATGCAGTGGCCATACATGTGGTCTAGAATAAACGAAAGCTAAAATTGTCAAGTTGTTTCAGTGTGCATTATTCTTTTCTTTAATGAAACTATTGAATTATCCAATAGAGGGGGGAAATTATGCAATGACCAGAGATCATATACTTGAAATTGAAAACTTGCAACTAGAACATCCCACTACTATGATTTTCATTGCTTACTTGATCGACACTGCAAATAACGTAAAAACTTACTATATCAAATAACTAACTACAACTAAATAAGAAGAGTGAAGACATCTTTTCTTCAAAATACAACTAAGTCGTATTAGTAGTTTGCCTCCGTTCGCTGACCAAAAATAAAAAAGTTTGCTTTCTCTATTTCCTCGATGCACATGCATCAATTCTTCACACATGCAATTGCTTTTCCCTAACATAACCTTCTAGCCATGATTTATCCTTAGCCAATACTATCATAGAACCAAAAAAATAAGAATCACAGTAAGAGACAACCTTTTCACATACATGTAAAGATCCGGTGTTAACCAGATATAAAGGTGAGAGGTTAAAAATTGACAACGAGTAGTAAAGTCATCTTTTTCGCATTTTTTTCAATCCAAAAGTCTCTGCCCTAAAGACCTTATTACGAAACATATGTTATCAAAGGAACTATGAAGACTCAAAAATTGTCGACTGAAGAATGGGTTCTATTTTAGGAAGATACATTTCACATAAAAAAAAAAAAAGAATAAAATAAAAAAGGAGAACTGGTATAAGTGTACACACGTGTTGAAAATTGTCGACGTCCACTAGCACGGCATGGCAATTCCTTCGAGTTGTGTCCTGGGACAGTCTTCTCAAATGTTACGATTTCAAAAGCGCATAGAGTTTGTCACGTTAGGGTTAGGGTCTCAATTTCCCAACTTGAGAGAGAGAAGATTATCTGTTTTTCTTATTTTTCCTTTTGTTTTTAAGTTGTCACTTATATTTTAATATTCATTCAACAAAGGTATTTTATGTATTTCATTTTTATTCCATACTTATTCTCACGTTCAGTTCTATAGAGTAAATAATGTAATAACATTTTTATAATGCTCAACTGAATACCGTAATATTCATTAACTATTTATTACACATCTATTCCATTCTTCTGTAATTGCAATTCTATTCCCTATCTATTCTATTCCATGAAATGAACCTGTTGTTAACCCAATATACCATTCCGGTTTTCACTTTCCTTTAACATACTGCACATGGATATTGACTTAAAAAGAGCATTATCATTCTGACGTTCAATTTTAGTGAAGTACCCCATATATATAATATTAAAGGCTAAAAGACCTCTTTTACGTCTTTATTAGTTTAACCTCTTTTGTATTGGATTCTGTGTATGTATCCATCTCCATCCCAATAAGTGAAAACCATCGTACCCACAGCATCCTACTACTCTCATGATCTTCAATGAATATTGTATGTTAATGCATACTAGAGTCCTTTTATTTCGTATCATACTTAATTAGTTTGCGCAATAAGAAATATGACCTCTCCTACTGAAAGGGGTTTACTGGAGGAACTCAAAATCTCTCTACAAGAGGTTCTTGTAGTAGGCAACCTTGTTATAGTCCTTAACTGTTGTAGTCCTTGGCTATGATAACCCAACTTAAAGTATTCACAATTAAATATCACTACAAGAACAATTATGTAATAACAGAGTTTAACCTTATCTAACATAACATCTAAGGTCAATGAGTTAAATCAGGTTTAACCAAGAGTTGAATCGGGGTCGATAAAAGATAAATATATAAGCCATATTTTGATTTTAAAAAAAATAAAGAATGTGGGATTACGTTAAATTATGAGCTTAAATAAAATAAAAAAAATGTAATCATTGTAATTAAAACAAAAAATAAATTATAATATATATCAAAACTCTGCAACAACTTGACTTACAAATCAAATCGTAATCACAACTATATAATCATTGGAAAGTTAAGCTTTACGAGTTATTTAAAAATTATTATTTTAACTCAAAATTATACTACTAAAATTCATCCAATTTTCAGGTATACTTATCTAAATTTGTTACACTTTTAATATCTTAGAAATAATGAATATTACAAAGAAAAATAGAGAAATTGGTTAAAGGAAAATTTAATGATTCATTTAAGCTTTTCTTGCATTAATTTTATTTTCATAATTCATTTTTTCATCTATCTTTTATTTTTTTTATAATAATCAATATAGGTCATAAATGTCTTTTAAATATTGCTATTTTTCATGGGATAGACCTTAATTTTGTGAATTTATTTATTTTTATTTTAAATGACCTTTATATTTTGTAAATACGTTCTTTATTTTATAGTTTTACTAAAAATTTTATAATATTTTTGTTGTTTGTAACTTTTTAACCCCTTAATTTAATTGCAAAATTGTAAGAGTATAATGGTTATAAATTCCTTAAGATTTTGTAATAGTTATTACCTTAAATAGGACATTGCATGCAAAATTATGCACAATAGGAATTAGTGCATAGAAATAAATTTTTTAATTTTCAAAATAATTTATTAATGTTCAAATCAATATGTGAACAAATAATAAAATACATCAAAATTAAAGTACAGATGTTAGTACCATCAAAACTAAAGTATAAAGACTAAAATGTAGGAAAAAAATGTAACAGTTATTAATTTCCCATTAATGGAGAAACTAAATTGAAACCAAAGTAAAGATGGAAGCATCAATTTTAGAAACTTAGACACTAAAATGCCAAAAACTGATAATATAGGCACTTCTTGTGTCATTATCCCATTGAAAAGAAATCAACTGAAACCACCACTGACTAAAGTTCAACAGCCACTCAAACTAGGAACCCCATTCCCAAATTGGACCTTTGCTTTCACCTGTTCAGTGAAAACCACTATGATTCATCTATCTTTGTAACGAAACCACCGTACATTCCACCAACACAACTGTTAGCTTTGTTCAACCACCACGTAGCCATCCATTTGAATAGACAACACGACCACCTATATATATTGAGTTATCCCACCCACCCCCACCAGGAGTGGATCACAACCCATTATGAAATTTTAGTGGCTGATCCAGCCACCCCAAAGGAGTAGGTGGTTAAAGCTGTAGAGTACAGATCAGGGAGTTATAATATATTAAATAAATTTTCAATATTATTTTATTTTTAATTACTGCCGTGGCATTTATGATAAACCAAGTTCTTCCTGTATGAATTTCATTTTAATGGCAAAGCACAGATGTCGAATTCCGAATCATACTTGACGGTTCTTAATAGTGTTAATCCAAGTACTAATTCTACAATTGACGTTCAATTGGATGTTAATTTGGCCATTGAAAAGTTCAGATTTGTAATTGCAAGACGTCCACAACGTTTTTGATATTAAATTTTACATTAACCCAAGAGAGAGCGACAATTAATGCTGTTGCAAGCGCTGAAAATTTTTATGGAGGTCTTTTTGTTCAGCAGGAGGGACCAGAAATAGAATCATTGGTCTACTAACAAAATTTACAGATACAAGTCAAAGTCATACCCCTAGTTGAAATATATAATGGTCAACCATACAGATCCTCTTTGCGCTTTCAAACAATGCCCTAGGGGGTACTATGTTCAACCTCCTGCTATAGGGAAAAAGCAGTACCTGGAATGGACGGATATAACCAGACACAAATCTGCCGTTGAACTTGATATCAAACAAGACACCCCTTAAAGCCTTTTCTTAGGGCAGTTTCATCGAGATTCTTACCAATAAATACTAGTTTATTTATCCTTTTCTCATCAGGACCCCACACTTTGCCTGGACAGCCATCCAATATAGAATGCACCCCCTGAAAGAAACCACGCCTAATGGATGTGAACGACCGAAGTTTGAGACAGAAAAAGCAGTACTGATATTTGTCAAACTTATGAGAAAATGAAACGTAAGAGAGGTAGTTCAGAACCTGAAAGACATAACGCTGGTCATAACCTGTCACGGATAAGACACCTTTCATTCGATACAAATCCTCCCCCTTTTCTTCAATCAATCTTTCAAGCCAATCATCAACCTACTCCAACCATCCCATAAAAGAACTTTTAGATACTATGTCACCACAAAATTTCATAAGATAAATATGAAGCCAGATCAAAAGTGAAGGCAACTAAATCCCACTATACAACCTGTAATTGTAAATGACTTAGCAGAAGAGAGCAGATATATTTATTTATTTTTTTGGCCCAAGGAAGGGAGCAGATTAGTTGCAGGTCATTTCTTTTATTGCATTTTCTAATAATCTTCTAAACCACCAAGTTTTACAGGGAAATGATACTCCAATGATGTGATGAATAACTTTAGCATCCTAGACAGTTCAACGTGATGCCAATATACTAGCCATTGGCATTCAGTTGTAATGTAGATTATACATGGATGAATTAACTGCATGTAGAGGCACAACATGGGCCTACGTTGTCATTCACCAGAAAACAGCTGAACAATTCCAGCAATATATTTCAATTATGACATCAGTACTACTTGTAGTTACAATCTCGCATGTGCGCTCACATGCACAAAGCACATCATAAAAAATTCATGTACTCACACCCAAATGGCTCCTGTGGTCCCTTACATGTATCTGCAGTACAAAGCCCTCACCCAAAAAAAGTGACTTAGTAAAAAATAATTTAGAATTAAGGTATTTAAATAATTACGGCCCCTCCAATTAGACAATGTCAACCCTACCACATAGCTCCTTTAATTTTAATCTATTTTTGCTGAAGTCTATCAAATATGTTCCTGATATTCCCCCCCAAAATACAAAAGGAAGATACCAGGGATAAAATTAAATATGAAAAGCTTTCTCTAGAACTCTAGAAGGATCTCTAAACCCACAATGTACATGGTAACACCAAATGAAACAGCTTGACAAAGAGATATACCTCATCAAGATCGAGGGTCCCTTCAGATACAATGCTAACACTGGAGACAGCAGAATCATGGGAATGGTTGTGATGATGATGGTGTCCTCTGTGATCCCCTGTTCATCCAACATGGTTATGTCAATTACTTGTACACGGATGGTGTCCGTACTCTTTTCCACTATGAAATCTTCTTGAAATATACAGATATTCCATGGAAGACATAACTAAACTTTCAAAGATTGTAACTAAATTCTGTGAAGTTCTCAAGTAGTCCTCAATACTAAATTCTGTGATGTTCTCAAGTAGTTCTTGAGTAAGCATGTAGAAACTTCCATATCTCAACTCAAAGCCAGGAAACTAGCTATCCTTGTCTCATCAAGAGGAAATGCAAAAGTATAAGTCAATTAATTACCATGTGCAGTGCTGTGACTATGAGATTCACAAGATGGACTTTCACTAGGCACTTCAGAGTCAATTCTGCAAAGGATATTGAGATCAAACAGCCATAAGAAAAATGATGCATGATTAAACTTTCTATATAGAAAATTTCTAAGCCATGGATAGAAATAAAAAGCAGGTAAGTCCTTGGTGCAACTATTTTTAGTAATACCCTTCATTAGGGCATAAAACATAGGAAGAGGAATTTATAAATAAAAAAAAGGAGCCCACATGTTAGACTGCTTTCTAATATGTCACAAGATCAATAAAGGGTATTGTTAAAAATAGGTACGCCAAGGAGAACTTAGTTATTTTTCCATTGATAGATAATGACCTGTCAAGATCATAACCACCCACTCCAAGTACAAAGTCCATGTCAACAGATCCATATTTTGCCAGTTTAATTTGAGCCATCCCATTTATGTGCTGGAAATTTCCAAAACTCAAAACTTGTGAGTGAACTTCAAATAAACATTACATGAGAACATAAAAAAGAACGATTCTAATATCATTTAGGACATATAACTTTGAATAAATGCATATGACATCTGCTGGTTTAAAATGCCCAACAAGAGCACCCAAATCCCTTCTTTAGAAGAAGGGTAATACACTGAATTTATTGGAGACAGCAGACGATTTATTACAGGAAGAGTATTTTAGAAGTGGGAAAAAAATGCCTTTCATAGGTCATTCTGCCCTCTTATAAGTCAAGCCTATATGCACCCAATTTATTACATACAAGTATTATTATTGCATCTTTCTCTGGATTGAGTGCAAGTGCAGAGTGTTTTGTGTCCATACAACTACTAATTTCCAAGAAAAGTAAAAGGATAAAGCTAACAAGGTAATGTTAGGTACTCATGTCTCTTCACCTATAACACAAAAGTAATCAACAGAAGAGGATCAACCAAAGTTGGAGCGCATAATAAGAACTCAATGCAACATTGAAACTGATATTTGTACAGCACAACACACCTTCAAATTCCCTTGCCCTTTGGGAAATAACTATAGGCATCGACACATTAGCCATCTTAGTAGAATCACTACATAGTAGACAATCGACTTTGGCAGTTCCTAGGGCAGAATCATTACCATTTCAGACAATATATAACCATAGAAACATTTCAACAAGAAAATACCTTAATTTTTTTTGTCAATATCTCTAATTCATCTTGAGTTACCAAATCTATCTGCAAAAACAACAAAAAACTGTGAGCATAAAAAGCAAAATGGATTCCTTGTAAAGGACCTGGAAGATGCTTTTACATATAATAATTACAATACTTAGAGCAAATCATCCAAGATAACATAATAAATCAACCTTGTTTATTATAATACGATCCGCATATGCCACTTGTTCAACCGCTTCATTGACGACAAACCTTGGTTTCACTTCATTCAGGTGCTGCATGGCATGCTTAGAATCAACTAAAGTAACAACTCCATCCAATTTCACATATCTTGACACCATTTCATCAGCACAAAAGGTTTCAATAACTGGACCTGGCTTGGCAAGACCTGCAAATGAGTGCCCAAGCATAGACACCCGTTATTGGAGGAACTTTCACCTCAATAAGACTCCGAAGTTCTGCGCTAGTGAGTTCAGCATGGAAGCTTGAACAGGTCCCTGAGGACCAAAGAGAACAATCTATATTGTAATAAAATAATAGAATAGCAGAAATTAACGTGCAAGTTTAATTTCAATTAATATACAGTATTACCTGTGGTTTCAATTACAATATGATCAAACTTGTCTCGCTTTTTTTTCGTCAAGTCCAGGAGCATCTTAACCAGATCACCTCGAACAGTGCAGCATAAGCAACCATTGTTAACCATAACAATCTCCTCAGATGCAGAAGAATGGCTTGCAACTAGAGAACCATCAATATCCACCTCACCAAACTGCATGAAAATAAGTCAAATTATCAAAAAGGCATCTTATGCTATGCAAGCAAAATCACCCATTCAAAAGATAACTAAAAAGCAAGAGGATAAATAATGTATATGATATAACTATAAAGCTTGGGGAAGGTTCATCAACATTATCTCTTTTCTTTAGTCTCAAGGAACTGATTAAGGACCATCAACAAATACACCAGGCATTAAATTTAGATTGTAAGAATTTATATGATAATTAAGAGCATACTCATACTGTCATGACACTGATGGAATTTAATTAAGCAATATATACGATATTATGTTACAGAAATTGAAAGTGACCCCTGAATCCAAAAGGGACACAACAATAAATGATCTACCTGAAGAAATCTCAATGCTGCACAAACTAGTGAATAGTTGTATAAGAAAAGATGACCAACCAGAAATCTTTTAGTCCATGGAAGGCAGTAATGACTGCTTAGTTCCAGGAACATGAACAATCCCAGCAAGACCCATTCACTAAGTGTAAGTTGTGCTTTATAGGTAGCGTTAAGAAGTACCCTTGGTGTGATATGAACCCAAGACACCCAGTAAAAATTAATCGCTCATTTCTTCAGTCTCTCCCATTTCTTTTTTATCCTTTGGTTAAAGAGATTATGAAAATATGATTTATCCAAAAAATTATGAAAATATGCACCAGCTGCATAGGTGGTTTAGGGATGGGGAGTGTGCATGTGTGTGTGTGTGTGTGTGAGAGAGAGAGAGAGAGAGAGACAGCCTCACATTGTCATATGCTAAGACTACATAGGACTCCAATTTAGCAATAAAATGATTATTTTATAAGAGTCATCGGACATAAACCATATGCTAAGAATCTGTCAACAAATCATGTACGATTCTCATTGTTTATGTGAGTCAAAAATATCAACTAACACAGAAAATCACGATACCTCATTCTCAATGACCGCAATCCTTTTGCCGTGTTGAGAAGTTAGAATATGATTAAGTAGAGTAGTCTGCAATTGAAAAAGGCACATGAAGTCTCAATCAAACATACAATTAAATCAAACATCAACACTGAACTGGAATGATACACAATCAGCATAATTTATCCAGAAGCAAACAACAAATCCAAAACAAAAAAAAAAAAGACAAAGAAAAGAAAAAAGAGGACCATATTGCTGAACCAAATATATAATGAAATATGATTACCAATTGCATATTTTTGATAATATCATAGCTTACTTCAACAACCAATTTCCAATTTCATATACCAAAACTGTTTACAGGAGTTCCAGGGTATTTGTTATACTTGCTTTTTCTTAAGTATATATTCAATGCTATAAAGAGTGAAAAGTTCCTCTTTTACCACCTTAACAATTGTCCACCACATCCCTTGGAATCCATCAGATAACAACATAGTTAAAAATAAAAGTAGATTCTTTTCAGGGAATATGTTTTCCCCCATTCTAACACCGTAAAGTACATTAATAAATACATGGCTACCAAGAAGAAGGTTGATTTATGCTCTTCTGAATGAAAAAATGTCATTTTAGAAATGAGAGAAAAGATTTTGTTTCCCATGACGCGAAACAAGTGCATTCTAACTACAAGTTTTACAAGTTTTATGCTACTAACTCTATTTTAGAGCCCATTTGTCTTGCAGACAAAGTTTTTTAAGATTTTTAATTGATATTTGTTATGGATACTAGTAGCTTGCAGCGGTAAGCAATAATAGAGGGCAATGGCACTGATTTCTAGTGATTAGCAACCAAGACATATATTAATGGAAAGACGATGAAAATGACTTTTTAAAAATGGAACATTTTCTCCTTCTTTTATTGATATTTCCATGATAGCTAACCATCCCTACCATCCAGCTGCAACCGTTGCCGTCCACCATTGATTGCTGCCAAAACCACTACATTTGGCAACCTATTTAGACTATTATTTTGCAATATTAGGGCTTTAATTAACACCAATGTCAACTCGGCAAAAACTTGCCAAAACACAAACACACACTCTTACAATCGGGGCGAACGCAGCCCACAAAACGGTCCAGGTATAATAACATATAACGAGAAATTTGCCAAAAGGAAAATTTAGAGGAAGACAGAAGTATTATTTTTCGAGTAATTCTAACACGCTGTGTCATCTTAATTACACTTACAAGCTTCACATATTGAAACACGACCATAATTAACCATCACTACCACTTCACTTGTTAATTCAATACCCTAACTAATTACAACTACAAACTAACTCCACAGGGAAGTGGGTACACCATACCTTTCCAGAGCCGAGAAAGCCGGTGATAACGGTGGCCGGAACTCTACCGTCGACGTCAATGGATGGGGCAGCAGATTCTCCGATGCCGAAATCAGGTGCAGAAACCAGGGTCCGTGATTTTAAATACTCGAAGTTTGGGGAAACGAGCGAGTGAATGCTCCTGAGAAACTGTATAATTGCAGCAGGAGAAGGTTTTTTGAGAATAGGTTGGACATGGTGCTGCTTCAGGTTTACACGCAGCGTCTTCGTCAGTAAAAATCCCATACCGGCCATCTTCTGTCGAAGGCAGGAAGAGCAACAGAGATGCGAGCTGGGGAATAAGTAAGTATAGAAGAACCAAAACTAAAACCCTTGAAGGGTTTTATTCCCAGATGGGCTTTGAATTTGAATCTATAGTTTAAGGTTGGTGAATATTTTATTTTGAGAGATTTTATAATGAAACAACCATTGTTTGGGATAAATTTTAATAAAATATTACTATTTTATAAATTTTAAATGAAAGATTAATATTTTATAAGGAAATTTAAATAATAGATTTAATTATTATAAAACTATAATGTAATAACTATTTTAGAAAATTATTTAAATAATTTTGTAAATATTGATCTCTTATTTAAATTTTTTGAAAAGCTAATAACTTATTTAAATTATATAAAATGTTAATATTTTATTTGAACTTTTTGAAATATTGAATCTTTTATTTAAATTTATTCCCTATAACACTCTACCTTCTATACATCTGTTTAAAATTTTTTTCTCAATTTTTGGATGTTTGAAAATCATATATTACTATCATCCATAAGATAAGGATAAGGTAGAATTCTATATCTTACTTGTTATTGCACTTCATTGAACATTTGATTCCAAATTATCTCTTATTTAGCATAACAAACAACAGTAAAAATTATACAAAAGTAAGTTATACTTAGAGTATCACAATTATAAACTTCTACACAATATTGTAATCCTTTACAAGTATACACATTTAAATACAACTGCGGCACTACATTTGCTATAAGGTAACACCAATATCTTTCTTGAAGAATTGCTTTCATAAACTTAAATCATATCCTGTAGCCAATGACTTCTCTCAAAAAACTCATCTTTAACTAATATTCTAAAGTCTCTTTGCATTTATGTTACAATCCTTGGTCTAACTAATCCTTAACTTAAGGACAAGATAACTTATCCCTTTACTGTTAAGCTAAGCGAAAGTGAATAAACCAACACACAATATAAGCAATACCATATCATAGCCATACAATAAGCTATTAGTTTAATCACAACATTCTTTAGTCTAGCTAAGCAATGCAAATGTAGCAAGTACATGCTATGCTTATGCACATTATATGTATCGGTACTAATATCCTGACTCACCTAACAACTCATCCTATTGGTCAACTTCAACTAGGCATTTGGACACAAACCAAAGCCTAAGAACCTAGCAAAGCAACAATCAATTGCCAAAACCTAATAGCCTAGCAACAATCACATGGAGTGGTTAGAAAATTTATTATATAATTGGCCCAACAGATGCAATGCAGTTTCTATATGCTTGAAATTTTATAAACTAAGTGATTCACTTGATAAGCTTAGCCTTTATATGAAATCTAACTTAGAAAAATTTCTAGTTTTTAGAAAACTTGACCTATAGGTCATTTTCATGTCATGTCATGAATGCATCAAATGATGCACTAAGTAATACCCAGCAAATCTGAGCAAGCTAACTCATTATGTATCAGCTTAGAGTCTACTTAATATCTTTGTTAGTTCTAAAACTTCAATATCGAGTTCACTTAAATAAACAGCTTAGAAGATAAGATTAGATCCTACATCCTTTTCTAAGTTAGCATAAATCTCAGCAAATGTCACATAAACACTTAGCAACACAATTATATCAACCATATCCAATATTAGAACATGTGTTAGCCAGCAATAATTATAAAAAGAAACATCACATAACATATCAAGCAGCATATCAAACTCGCAACCAAGCTCAGTTAAGCCAAACACCATAATGCATGCAAAGTTGGGAGTAAACATAAGTCTACTTGAGGCACTCACATATATCCACTTACCTGGGCCTATTGGAGTCTACTCGTTAATATGAGCCTTCTCTTTAGCTACTTTACCTAATAAGGGTAAAAGGTACCAAAGTTAATATAACGTATATGTATATATTCCAAATTGATATCAACTTGTTGATTCTATGTTTATTTTATTAAGAATATATTTGTCCAAAACTACCTCTGATTCATCCCTTAAACTATACTCTAAATTAGCCTTTGAGTTATCATCTAATTCATGCCAACTTCTAAATTTCTAAATGAATACTATCTAAATCATATCCTCAACTTTACTAATTAAAAATCTCTAGTATTTCACTTAACTCAATCATCTAAGTTTAACTTACATGAGAACCCCTAGGTGCCACCTTTGATTCTGTTTTTATTTTGGCTTTTGATTTAACCCAAATACTACATTACTCATAATATTCCCACTTTCTAGTTAAACTTAGTTAAGACCAATAATAAGCATATCACATATAACATTAACTAGTACTTCCCATGCTAAAGTGTTAATTGTATAAATTATCTTATTATTCATATTTAGCAATATATACATAAATAATAGGAAAATACTAAATAATTAGTATCTATACTCTATTACATCCCCAACAAATACTGTAAACTCATACAAATATATAGTTTAAATTAGGTAAATAACTAAATAAAATTATAAGATTTGAACTAAATACTTCCGAAATCATAATTAAGCTCCATAAATCATTATAATAAAATTCATCAAGAAATTTAATTAAAAACCTATTATTTTTTCAACATGAAAAATAAGGCAAATTGTGTAAATTAAATTTAATAAATTCTATGTGTGTAGTTTATCAAAAATTCATTTTATGTAAATTAAATATATCATATGAGGTATATACCCACAAAAAATTATCTCAAAACAATATCGTTTACTATTTTAAAAAATTAATGCAAAATTTGTTGAAACAAGGTGGATTCTAAAGGAAGCCATATAAGTACTATTAATTTCAAAATTTTCAATTGAAATTCTGATTCTATATATAGAAATTTTGGGTTGAAATTTTTAAACATTGTTTGATATTTTTAATGCATAAAACAATTCATAATGTAAAAATTATATTACCTTGTTACCAAAGCTTAGGCTACCATTAGCCGAAGATGGGTAATAAGTTGAGCTAATCATTGGAGGTTTTATCAAGTGATGGTGGTCATGTAGTGTCAAGTCGTAAGTTGCTATTGGAACCACGTTTCTTGTATATTTTCTATTATTTTGCCCTTTTTTTTTAATTTCTATTTCACTTAACTAAAACTTTGAGAGTATTTCTACTATTCTAAGAGTTCCAAACAAGTGAAATCTCACTTTCAAGGCCTTCTTATAAGTTGTTGAGTTGGTTGGATTTTGTCTTTTATTTTATTTTATTTTTGTTATACACTTAAGCTATGACTAGTTCCATAAATTTATAGGTGTATTATGTATTTTTTTTTATAATTTTTTAATAATTTAATACATTATTCATCTAATATTAGTTTATTTTATTAATATATTTACATATTGAATACATATAATGCATATAGCATAATTATATTATTATACTATATGCCATTTATCTCCTAAAATTATTTTTATAAGTTAAATAATAATTATCAAGCGTACGTGATAGAAATGTGCTTTATTAAAACTAAATTTTATATAAGCTTTATTTTGATAAATTAACTTTATTATGACTCTTATTCTAACTTTTCTAATCTTGTATTAAAATTTCACTCAATTCGGACAATTTTATCAAACGGGCCTAAATCATATCGAACACCTTAACTCATATCAATACTAAGCAACTAAGGTCTGGTCACATAACTAAACTTGTTTCTTAAGCTTTCCTTAATAAGTTTATTCCATTACTTCTTCAGTTATATCCTTTAGGTTTTATATGTGATAAAAAGTAACTTGCTATCCTGAGTCTATAGCAGTAAGTCGAAGATCGGGGTCTCAAATCCCAAACATTAATAATTTTCATTATAATTTTCCCCATTTTGTTTATCATAAAATTTTACATATAACTCATTTTGTATTATGAATTTGTAAGGACTTAGCAATTGAGTCTATAATTTTAGGTTTGTTTATCTCTTTCTAAATGGAAAAGCGAGGGAATAACCATAGGAATAATTGTTACTTAGGATGGTTAGGTGATTCATATTTAATTATTTATCTATATTATTAAAGTGAAACCAACTATCCTTTGGTGTCTTTTTTTATATGACTAAATTGCCCTCTTATTTGATTTTTACTTCTACTAAAAAACTCTAAATGCTTAATAGTTTTTAATAAATCTTTAACATGTTAAGATTATTATGGTAAAGAATTATACATATAAATATGGTATTTTTTTTTTTCACAATTAATCTCCAAAACCTCCATAGGAAAAATGACTTCCTTTTATAATTGCAACTTCCATAATTCATGATCTTTTTTATTATGAAATCATTTGCATCCCTCTCTCTTTATTATTTTAGTAAGCTTAACATTTCTTTTCTCAATACTCTTATTATACTTTTATTTTTTATGTTATAAATAGTTGTTACAAAAAAGTAATTGAAAATGAAATTATTTTTTCATTCATTTTTAAATTTTGTTTGATATATATTTTATTGTTTAAATAAAAAAAAAACAAAGATCAATTGATTTATAGGGTTATTGCAAAAAGTAATTGAAAATGAAATTATTTTTTCGTTCATTTTTAAATTTTGTTTGATAGATTTTATATTGTTTAAATAAAGAACAAAGGTTAATTGGTTTATAGTTCTCATATATTAAAGTAAAACCAAATATCATTTGGTATCTTTTTCAATATGACTAAATCGTCCTCTTATTTATCTATATTATTAATGTGAAATCAATTGTTGAATAGTGCTTTTTCAATATGACTAAATTGCTCTCTTATTTGATTTTTAGTTTTATAAAAAATCATAAATGCTTAACAGTTTTGAATATATCTTTAATATGTCAAGGTTATTATGATATGCTTATATGAAAAACTTATCCAACAAATCATACCTAAATTAATAAACTTTTATGGTATTGCAATGCCATATAAATTCTAACTTCTTAAAGGGAAGTGGTCAATATTTCATGAGTAAAGAATATAGCATATATAGATGTCATATTTCATATAAGGAATTCATTTTTCCTTATTTCAAATTCATTAAAGAAGTCAAGCATGATAGTTTGACCATGGCATATTAATAATGATAAAAATATTTGTTAACAATGAAAATTGGATCAATGGAATTTTAAACACTTGTCGAGTAAAGACTCTACAAAATAGAAGAGAATTAGGTTATAGGAGAGCTAGGATAACTTCGACGTAACTATTTCGATGCCTAAGGTAACCATAAGTGGAAAAATAGAGAGAAAGACAATAAGTAGAATATTAGTGGCCGAAAGAAGACTTACAACAATAGACTTAGCCGTTTTTATAGCTAGGGTCTATTAATTGCTCCTTAGTCGTTGCCTCCAAAATGTACATGTGCGAGAATTTGAATTAAGGACAATGTCTTGAATATCTAGAATGTATGGCTTAAAGGGGGATAGTAAGCAGTTATTCGTATAAGTAATCCTATTTGTACACTTGTTTAAAGTTGAACTCCTTAGGTTTGACTAAGTCTTACCATGCTCTATGCCACTTAGCTAAGCTAATAAGGGCTAATCTAACCTACTTCTAGGCATTAAGATGTATACCTAGCTCATAAACCCCCTGAGGTGTTCAACCCTTAAAGGTTAGGCTATAGAGTTAATAGAAGAGGTCAGAAACAAGACATAGGAGTTGCTTAATGTCAAACAGTAGATCGGATATGTGTCACTCAAGGTTAGTTTGGGTCTTAGGTACCTCAGGGAAAAATCCTTATCAACATTAGCCCCTTGACTCTCCTTGATGGGATCATTAAGGGGAGAAAAAGTATTTCATCAAGGTGATCTTCCATTATGAATTCTCAATCTAGTACAATTGAATTTTGAGACATTAGTCTTTATGTTATCTAAGCTAATTATTTTGATCTTTTCCATAAGGTCATGGTATTCTCTCTCAAAGCCGATTTGTTTTATTTGGCTTGTTGGAGAAATTTTGCATCTAATCAGTAACGCTTTACATCTTGACTATTAGAGGACATACGATTGTGTCAAACACTACGCATGACTTAGATAATGTAATTTAACCATAGCCATTCAATTTTTGCTAAGCCAACCATGATTGAGTGGTCAAGAATTGTTCATAATTAAACTTCACATAAATCCTGAAATTCATGTTTTAACTTCCTGCCCCTTTTATTCCCTTTACTCCATTCTTTTCCTTGTCTTCTCTTTTACAATCTTCACCTTCAATTATTCTCATTAGAACCTTCTTCTTCTACTTTTTTTTTGCTTCAACAATTTCTTTCTTTTACTTCATCTAAATTATTAATTTTTCCTTTTTCTTTCAATCACTATATTATGATAATCATGCCCTTTACACAATTAAATGACTTAACTAATGCCTAGCAATGGAGCTAGGAAGTGTCTACCATACATAAAGTAAGTGGTTCACCTCCTCAAGAAGAACCCACTAGTACGGTAGATGTAGACAGGGATTGGCCTTAGGATTTATTTAGAGTCACTAGGTTGATTAAGACTCGTGCACTTAGGGCTTGGAGGATTAGAAAACTTCCATTTAATGAATATTTGCTAGATAAGGAAGATTACTCTTGGGCTGTTCCACTATTCTCGAACATAGAGTATGATATGAGCCCTAGTGGGGTTGCCAACACAATGACTGAAAAAGAATTCAACACTTTGAAGCCCAATTTCCAAAATTCCCCTTGAAGTTGGAGGGTTGAGAGGCCTTAACCGCATGAACGCATCACTTCATTAGGTGATTACGAGTTTGCCTTCTTTAAGAAGTACTTCTAGGTCAGTTTAAGATTTCTTTTTTTCACTTTTTGAGAGGTTCTTTTCACATACGCATTTGTTCATTCATGTTGACCCTTAACTCATATAGATTAATGGTTGCCTTTAAGTGTCTTTGCGAAGATTTGGATGTGAGAGCTATTGTAACCCTGTTCCACTACCTTTTCACTATTAAGAGAGATGATGGGTGGTTTTATATCTATGCTTGACCTCATAGAAAGATTTTGATAAGGCTAGAATCCTCCATCCACGACTAGAAATAGAAATGGGTTGTGGTTAGGTCTAAAACCAACTTAAAGTTTCCTATGACCTAGAGCCACCCATCAAATAGATAGATATAAAAAAAATTACTCTCGAATGACCAAGAGGCTTATGATACCATCATGCAAGCCTACAACAACAATTGGTTCCTTTGGAATGTTGACACCATAGATAAATACTCTTGTGGTGCTCTGATCTTCCCAAGGGATGATATAAAGGCTCTTGAGAGCATAGTGATATTTAGGGTGAAGACCTTTAAGGCACTAATGAGCATATCATTATTGAGCAAGGTACAAGTTGTTTAAGGTTTCACCATGGCAAGTAGGCTTGTAAAAGGAAGGACCTTTGTGTTTACTTCAGACTCATGCATAGCACAGCGTCTATAAGTCAATTTATTTAAGTTTCAATACATTTCTAACCTAATCATTTGATCTTTCTTTGTAGATATGCTTTTAAAAGACTATGACTCAAGGGATCTCTTTACTTGGCTAAAGGTTGGTAATGCAAGAAAAAAGGATGATGTTAAGAAAATTCCAACAAAGCCATCTAATATCATTGTTACCAAAAGTACCAAGGAGACTTAGGCTCTAAAAGTTATGTTGAAGAGAAAGGCCATAAAGGCTACTTAGTCAAGGAAGTGGCCTAATGCCCATGATTGTCTACCCCTAAATCAAGATTTGACCAAAGGAAAGCTCTTGATGAAGGCTAGAAGAAGGATGGTAAACCTGAGAAAGGCTCTAAAGGTCCTAGGCCTAATGAAGCTCTTATAATTCTACCTAGACCTATGACTCCTTTTAGGAAGGAGAATAAGGAGGTCCTTCAATTTTTCCCTTGTTAGAACATGAGTGTTGTTGACCATGCTCTTAGACAAGGAAAGGTCACTTTGGAATTAGTGAAGGGTAATTGTCTTCTAGAGGATGTTTGTTCTCTTACTAATGTCGTTAAATTTTGCCATTATTCAAGCTTTGATAGCTTATTACAATTAGCTGCCTCAAAGGTCTATGATGTAAGGGCTCTACCTATTGATTTCAAGTAATGTTTTCGTTTCCCCTTTTAACCTTGTTTTTGTTTTCTAATACCCCTAATATCTATTAATGATTTTTGAAGCCTTAGTGGAAGAGAAGAAAGCCATAAGACTTCTATATTATTAGCTTCTATCACATGCTAATCTATTCTTGCTTATGATGTTTTGTGCTTTCTACTAAAGATGCTAAGAACCAAGATGCCGATCTTAAAGCCAAGCATTTAAAGCTCTGAGAAAATGGGGAGAGGAGAAGATAATGTTGGAGGAAGAGGCAAAAAGCTTAAAGTAAATGGCCCATAAAGAGGACAAAATCAAGGAGGAGAAGGACATTGCTTTGGTTAAAGGGAAAAAGAAAAGTTGCCAACTTGTCTTTGACTTGTATGTGGCACAAAATGAGGTAGAGAGCCTAAAAAACAAATATACTAAGGAAATTACTCACTTGTAGAGCTCATGTGATGAGCTGAAAATCAAAATCATGGATCTTAAGGAGGAGCAAGGTGTAAGCTACAAGAAAGCCTATGAGAAGGCCTTTTAAGACATCTAGAATAGCTAGGAATGAATAAACCTTATGTCAAAGAAAGTGTTGGATGGGGTAAACTTACCTTAAGATGTCTTATTCATCACCTAGATTATAACCTAAGCTGTTAGACTTTGCTAAATAAGGTCAAAAGGAGGAGGTCCTTACAAATGAAGAAAACCTTGTTGAACCTAAGGTAGAGGACCCACCTATTGAAGGCATTAACACCCCTATGGCTACTCTTAAAGACGTCCAAGAAGTTTTTCATGCTCTCAAAGTTCCTGAGGTTCTTGTTTCAAATCTTCCATTCAATTCCTTTGCCTCTCTTAACTCGTCTCCTGTGGACCAAGTTCTAACCTTTGACTATTTAAATGCTAAGGATTGATGAGCTTTCCTCTTTTTTTCTTTTTTTGTATTTTTATTTTAATGTTTCTCTTCTAAACTTTCATCATTCCAAAGACTTTATTCTTGCTCTCTCTATTGAAGTTTTCTGCATAAACTTGTTTATCTTCCATACTTAAGTAAGGTTAAGATTTTAATTCCTACTTTATATTCCGTTGTTATTTGTTAACTTAGAGCAGTTGTCAATATATTGCCTGTATCTATTTTAAGACCTTTAAAAGGTGTTTTAACTTATCATTGCATAATTAAAGGCATCTATTTGGCTTACCATCCTTATTTGCTATTGGACTTAGAGCATGGCATTCGTCACCAATTGATGGCTTAGGGTAATTAGGCAGTTTGTTATCTATTTGTTAGACTTAAAGCAATTAGGTCTGAAATAAATTGTTGTCCTTAGTGTTTTTGGACTTAGAGTGCTTTAGTCATCGCTAATTAGTGACTTAAACTTTTCAAACAGCTTGTCATTCTTTCGGAACACTTAGAGTGGTTATGTCTGTCACCCTTAAAAGAGTTTAAGGTTTTAGATCTCATCATCCAAGCTCTTCTCTAGACTTAGAGAATTGCGGATATCTATTTCCCATCATCCATCGAATATAAGATTTAGGGATAGTACATTATATGATTTGCTTATCACCTTTTATAAGTAGGGTTTAGAGATATTTTAACCTTTATGTTGTAAGAGAGGTCAGAAAATGGGGCCTATTAACCATGCGCATTTGTGTAGGCTAGTCAAGACCCTTAGGCTAGGTACATTTCAAATAATGTTTATGATGTCAGAAGAAATGCCTGAATAAAAGTAGAGCGCGAAATGAAGTCAAAAGACATTAAACAGTTAAGTATTTCATTAAGCAAATCATAAAACACAAACATATAAATCAACCAACTAGCATCGACAATCCATAATATAATCATAAAACGACCAACATTCATCATACACACAAATAACAAACTTGAAACTAGAAATTCACATATCTCTTTTAGAAAATCAATCACTCAAAGTAGGCCTTGTGACTGTCTACATTCTATGCTCAAGGAATGGGTTGTTTGTAAAGTCTTTCTAGTCTGTAAGCTCATCCATTCCCTACTAACTCCTTTACCCTCACAGGGTCTTCCTAAGCCAAAGTCAACATTCCTTAACTTTCCCTAGCTCCCAAGGCCTTTAACTTCATATAGACTAGATCGTTAGGTTGGAAGCACTTATACCTGACATGCTTGTCATAATACTAAGCTGCTTGCTATTGGTAAGCATTCACATGGGGTTTGGCCAATTCTCAAGTCTCATAGATGGTATCTAAGTTTGCTTAAAGGCCAATATTTAAGGTTACATGCTCAAACTTTCACACTTTCCACTTGTAGATTGATTAGTAACACTACTCTAGACCTAAAGGCCAACTGGTAAGGAGTATGGCTGATTGAGGTTCTCTATGTAGTCTTGTAGCTCCATAAAACATTCGGTAACTCAACTGCCCACTTGTTACTAGCTTAGTTCATCCTCTTCCTTAAATTGTAAAGGATAACTTTATTCATAGCCCTTGCTTATTCATTGCCCTAAGGGTATGTGACTTATGTATAGCATAATTTGATTTGTCGAGCTTCACAAAATTCTCAAAACTTGTCGTTGTCAAACTGTGACCCATTATCTATAATGATGGCATAAGGTATCTCGAATCTAGTAAGAATATTGTTGACCGCAAAGGCTTTAATGCTTTATTCTATAATGCTTGCATAACTTTTGCCTTAACCCATTTCATAAAGTAATCCATTGCAACAATAATATGTTATCTTTGTTTGGTGGTCATTGGGAGTGGACCTAATTATCCAAACCCCATTTGGCAAAAAGCCAGGGGCTAGTAAGCGAAATCAGATATGCACTTGGTGCTCTCTCAATCAAAGCATTCCTTTGACAACGATTACAGGTTTAAGCTAGATGTAAGGAGTCCTTTTCCATCATAGGCCACCAATATCCAAATTGCAAAACTCTCACATATAAGTTCCAACCTTAACATGATTGTAGTAAACCTCGACATGTCAATCAGAAAGGACCTACTTTACCTCAATAGGTCATAAACAACTTAGGTAGGACATACTTAACCATTTCTTGTAATGCTTCCCTTCAATTATTGTGAAGTTGGCAACTTTATAAATGAGTCTTCAAACTTCCTTATTGTCTTGAGGCAAGACTCCATTCTCTAAGTAGTCAAGGATGGGGTCCATTCAATAAGGTTTCATTTCCTTCTCCTATACTTTCAAACATTCCACAGGTTACTTATTCGTACTCTTCTTTGGTAGGTACTCTATAAAAATTCTGTCTTCCTAATTCAATAAACCCATGAAGGCTAGCTTTCATAACTTATCCATAGCATAATTTTGCGTCCTTAGTATTTTCACTAACTGCCAAGAATCAAAAATAGTTTTGAGCTCTTTGACCAATTGCAAATACCAAGCCATGCTCTCATCCTTTGCCATACTATCACCCTTGACCTGGTTAACAATCAACTAGGAATATGAATAGATGTCCAAATGCTTAGCTTCAACCTCTTTTGCTAACTTCATTCTTGCTAAGATAGCCTTATATTCTAACCTATTATTGCTAGTCGAGAATCCTAACTTTAGAGCATAAGAAATTTGTGATCCCATTGGACCCTTTAAGATTAAGGTAGCACCACAACCTCGCAAGTTGATGATCCATCAACATTTAAGGTCCAAGTTGGCTCTTCATTCTAAGTGGTAGTTAGGTCAATGTTTAGCTTATGTATGATTAATTGCACTGGAATACTAGGGAAAGACATCCCTATTAGCTTAGAGAAAATGTACAATATGCTCCCAAAGGTCGGTTGGTGTATTAGCTCTGACCTTAAAGATATGCTTAGGGTTATCACTTTGTTGTATAGTTAAGGTTTCCTCCGTTGGTTCTCTTCACACCTACAAGTAGTTACTTATGCTTTGCTCAATATGATATACCTAATTCCTTTTCAAAGCTTTTAGATACAAAACTTTAGCTGATTGTTGGTCTCCATGGCATGTTCCTATTCTTGTACGGGTTGAAAATTTTGCCTTTTGATGAGCCATTAACATCACCATATTAAAGATATTGATGGAACTTCGGCCCATGATCCCATTATAGGGTGAGGCACAATCAACAATGATGAAAACCACTTCTTTCTCCATAACATTCTCATCATCCCTAATCGAGAGAGTTAAGGTAACTAATCCCTAAACTTTCACTACTTGGTTATTAAATCTTTGTAAGTTATGCTTGTAAGGTTGCATCTTGTAGTTCTCTAACTTTAGTCTCATTTGGTCAAATGCGTACTTGAAAATAATATCAGGTGAACTTCCAATGTTAACCATAATCTTCCTAACTTTGAATTCGACAACCCTAGTCGTACTAACCAAGGCATATTATTGGAAATTGGATGCCCTACATATCCTTATCTGCAAAAGTTATCACATTGTCTACCCTATGCCTCTTACCCATAACATTTAGCACCTAATCTCCTTGATATTCCACTAAACTTGAAGTAGCTAGGGTATTCCCTCTTCTTGGTCCTCCAAATATTACATTGATCACTTCTCTTGGAGCCCATTCTCTCCTCCAGCATTGTCTGGAGCTATCAGCTCTTAATCATTAGGTTGGACATCATTATTATGAGGTTGTTGCTCAACCTTCTTCTTTGTGTAGGACGTTCAATCCCTTCTTCTCTATCTATTATAAATTTCCTCAAGTATCCTCTTTGGATGCCATCTTTAGTGCATTTTTTACATGAATGCACTCATTTGTATTATGGCCAAGATATCCATGAAAGTTACAATATTTGTTGTTGTTTTGCCTCACAAGATTGTTCCTCATCTTCTCCAGTTAGGCCAAAACCCTTTGCTTATGAACCCCCATTAAAATGTCTAACATAGGTCAATTCAAGGCGGTATGCATGGAAAAGGTTAAAATTGGCCTTTTTTGATCTCTTGAAGGTTGGCTCAATTTATCTTGTATATCAAATTTCTTCCTAAGACAGTCTTTCCATTAACCTTACCTCTTTCTTTGGTCTTTTTCAAAATTTTCCTCTTCAAGCTCCTTGTGAGCTTGTATCTGGTCTTCCTAATGTATGAACTTTTAGTGGACTTGTTAAGTAAGTTTAAGTTTGAGTCTTCCTTGACACCTTAGTAGGTGGTGTACAATGTAATTATCTTATCACTATTCATAATTTCAATCATTAATGTAATGATCTTCCTAATGTATGAATCTATGAATGTAATCTCTTATGCTCTCCCTAAGCTTTTATCATATTAGGATTAGAAGAGAAGAATCATTTGTAAGGGGCTTATTAGCAAGAAAGTATTACCTAAACTCATTAGCAAACTAATCAAATGAAGAGATAAGAGCTGCCTTCAGCAAATTGAACCACTTGCTTGCCGATTTCCTCAAAATAGAGGGGAACACCTTGCATGCATTGGCATCAGAGAGTCCATATAACTCCTTTAGAGTACAAAAAGTATTTAGATGATCATTTGGGTCTTTTTTCCCATCATAAGTGTTGAATTGTAGCAATCAAACACTTAGAAGGAGAACTTCTTCTATAATTTCTTCAATAAAAGGGCTTGACTTCCTACCCCTTGTACCAACATCTTTCTTTGAGGTTCCTTCTACTACTAACCTTTTGATGTACTACATAACAACTATTATGATAGAATGACACCACCACCTCTATCATGCACTCAAACACTTACAACTAGCTCGTATACAACCTTAATAGTTATTACACTCTCTAACATACTTCAAACACAAATATTAATCTATGCAACAAAGCAATAACACAGTACAACAACAACTTACTCAATGCGAACCTTCACTTTGATACTAAGATGATACGCTATGCTAAGGATAGACAAGGATGGTCATATCTAAGGGATGGGTTTAAGCTCACAAAAAGCTCAAGGAGAAGGGTGGAATGCATGAAACAAGCAAAATCCACAAACGAATCCAAGGATATGATGTACTAAGGAGCTCCATGAACCCATGAACTAACTTGATATGAGGCACAAGTAGTTCCATGAGGTCACTCACCACCTAGCTTTACTTAAGGGTTAGGATAAGAGTTAGATAAGTAAGCAAAAATTAGCTTATAAGAAGAAGATATTGTATATTCAATTGATTTGAAGATGATTATGGCTACAAAACACAAGGGTATATATACCTAAAATTCTAAGGTAACCTACTAAATATGGAAAAGACAAAAAGAGCTATTGTCTTAAATAAATAATGTACAAGGAACATTAAAAGGGTACAAAAGGAAAATCAGAAAAATAGAAGCTTCGTATAGCAAATTCCATCATGTGAGAGGCTTGGACATGTGGCTAGTAGATATTGGAAAGCTTCTGGTAGAAACAAATATAGGAATATGGTCAAGATAGTTGTTGTTAAGCTAACCTATGGACTATCTTAGGGTAAGCTTAGCTTGAATGTTAACCAAGCAGCTCATAATAGGGTTAATAAAGCAATTAGGCAAGTGAGCTAAACTGTTTACTGAAGATTCCTTAGGTTGGTGCCCAGAGATCAATAATAGGTATGGAAGGGCTTGTCTTTGTATTAGCAATAGATCGGTAGATAGAAGCAACTCGAATTCTTCGGGTGTAGGTTGAGAAAGGAGAATGCACCTCATTAAGTTATCCAGTCCTCGTGCTCAGGCTTGGGTTAAAGGTTCTGTAGCTCGATTCCTATTAAGGAGCATTACACCTCCCCTTATCGAGGGGAGTATTATCATCTTCGGTTCTAGTCTTAGCCACCATTGGGGTTTCAAGAAATAGATGGCATCAAAGTATTGATGGCAAAAATTAGGTCAATGGGATTTTGGACACTTATTGAGTAAACTCTCTACAAAATAGAAGAGAATTAGGCTTTAGGAGTGATGGGGCAACTTCAATGTAGCTATTTGATGCTTAAGTAAGTTAATTGTAAGTGGAAAAATAGAAAAAAAGACAATAAACAAAATGTTAGTAGCTAGAAAAGGACTTACAATAGTGTATAGGGTTGTGTTTATAACTAACGTTTGCTAACTGCTTCTAAACTATTGCCTCTATGCCACTTGGCTATGCTAGTAAGGGCTCATTCAACCCATTTCTAGGCATTAAGATGTGTACCCAACTTGTTAGCCCCTTGAGCTATTCAACCCTTAAGCGCTGGGCTATAGAGTTAATAGAGGAGGTTGGAAGCAAGATACAAGAGGTGCCTAATGTAAAGTAGTAAGTCGAATATGTGTTGCTTAAGGTTGATTCAAGTCTTAGACGCCTTAAGGAAAAATCCCTATTAACAATATTAATGATGGTTATCAATAATAAAAAGACATTTATAACTTGACGATATGATATTAATGGCTTGCAATGTGAAATAACAACTTCTAATATTAGGGGCTAAAATAAATTAAAAAATATCAATAAATTCATTGCATTATTCTTTTTTCAAAATATTATTATTGGCACATACATCATGGATGCACTATTTGCTAGTTTTCTATTTGGGCATATTTAGTTGACTTCATAAGGATGGAACAAAATGACTATTCTTCATGTATCCACCTATTCTCACATGTGATTGGCTATTGTAAAAAAATAAGGAATTACAACTGCTTTATAAACTAAGGGAATAGTTATTCTTTGATCTTTTATGAATATTAGTGAACATTGTACCCTTAGTGCATGTACCAATAGTAATAATTTAAAAAAAAAATTAATGCAATGAATTTATTAATATTTTTTAATTTAGTTTATCTCCCAATATTAGAATTTGTTATTTCATATTGTAAGCCATTAATATCATTCTGTTAAGCTTTAAATGACTTTTCAATATTGATAACCATTATTGATAAATTTACCATTATTAACATGCAATGGCTAAATTAGATATGGTAAATCATTTAATTTAAGGTCATAGTTAGTGCTTAACTTCTTTAGTTATATAGAATATCAAATAAGGAAAAATGAATTCCTTACATTGAATATGATATCTATATATGCTATATTCTTTACCTATAAAATATTGACAACCTCCCTTAAGAAGTTATAATTATATGGTAGTTATTTAATTTATGGTCATAATTAGTGCTTGACTTCTTTAATTATATAAAATTTTAAATAAGGAAAAATGAATTCCTTACATTTAATATGACATCTATATATGCTATATTATTTACCCATGAAATATTGACCACTTCTCTTTAAGAAGTTAGAATTTATATAGCATTATAATACCATAAAAAATTATTAATTTAGGTATGATCCACTAGATATGTATTATGTATCAATATATGTAATAACCTTGACATATTGAAGATATATCTAAAAACTATTAAGCATTTAAGGCTTTATAGTAAAACTAAAAATTAACTAAGAAGGCAATTTATTCATATTGAAAAAGATACCAAAGAATGGTTGGTTTCACTTTAATAATATAGAGTATTATTTTTCAAGTAATTCTAACATGCCTTGCGTCCATCTTAATTACACTTACTAGCTTCACGTATTGAAACACGACTATAATTAACCTAACTACCACTTCACGTAGTAATTTAATACCATAACTAACTATAACTACAAACTAACTCCATAGGGGAGTGGGTAGACCATATCTTTCTAAAGCTGAGAAAGCTGGTGAGGGGTTTTAGTCCTTGAATTTGAATCTATAGTCTAGAGTTTTTATGAATATTTTACTTTTCATGGAATTTTACACACTAGTTTTGTGTTGGTGCTTTTACAGGGACTCACAATGTATTTGGATAGCTCTTGAAAATAGAAATTAAGGAAGTGAATATAAAGGATTTTTCTACGATAGAAGTGAATTTAATTAGAGAAAAGAGGGTGGAAATACATAGATATGGGACATAACTAAGAATTAACCATCTATAACAAAGTTCATCAAAATAAAACGAGGGATAATTTTCTCAAATACTAATTTAACTAGGTAAGAGCTTGCCAATGTGCGAATAGGAATATCATTTGTACTAAACTTACCTAAAATGAACAATTGCAAAAGGAAAAAAGTACAATAGAATATAGGATTAACTGATGTACATGCCACTATTTTTTTTTTTTTTTTTTGAAGAGGTTACATGCCAAATTTTTAAAGAGATGTTTTCTATCATATCTGTCATGGCCTAAATGAGAGGGGTCATAACATTCTTGTCATATAAATGATTCTAAGATAAAAGTTGACCTTACAGTTACGATCGTAAATATAGCCTATATAAGGTGCACACGACTTAACCGACCTGAAGCATCAATAGGGTGCATGTTTTAAGTAAAACTTATGATATTTCTTTAAAACATTTACTGTAATTCCTATAGTACCTAACTTAAGTTCTTAGATTATATTTACATAATAGTATTTACATTAAAAGAGTACGTCTTTATAAGAAAGTTTCAAAAGTCATAGATTTTAACACATATATTTACAAACATCATTAGAGAACTAGTGGTTGCTCAAGGAAATCAATTAGTTTTCTCAAAAAACCAAGACATCAAAAGTAATCTAGTTTTAGCAGCTTCCATATAACCTCTCACTCCTTAACCTTGTACATATTAACTTGTAGTTAGTTATATTATTACATCTGTATTCTTTATTCGGCATTTGCAACAGAATTGATAGAGATGTGAGCATAACTAGCTTAGTAAATGGCAGAGATAGAACAGTACTATACAAGCACAGACAAAGTTATTTTTTATAATGCAATGCAATGCAATCAATCATATGCAATATCACATAATGTTATCAAATCCATTGTGAGGTTAAAGAAATTACAACTGCTCTAACCTGTATTAAGGAGTTTTACCTTGACTCAAATCAAATCAAATCAAACCCAAGCTTATACAATGGAGAACTCATCCTCTCTAGACTACCTTTGAACTACAGCACCCAAACTTATCGTAACTTCCTCTCATATCACTTAGTTCGACTAAAAATGAGAAAATGATCATTTCAGCTATTCTTATCAAAGGGGTTGGTATTTGGTTTGATATACCTAATTATTCCCTTAATGGGTTACTATGCATGTACATTTAAGTTAGTGATCGAATTTCTATTAGTTTCATTCAAAGGTGACTAAACAAGATCAAACAAACCAATAATATAAAATAATGCAGAACAACACTCTGAGGATTTCAACTCCTATCATAAAACCAAATATCAATCATATATGTGGTATGTATACAAATAGCTAATTTACAACCACAAACAAAACCATTCTTAAGCCTCTAGATATTTTGATATATTGTCCCAAATAGTGGTAAAGCCCAATCCTAACTTACTTGTATAGATGTTTACTTCAATAGGTTTGTATCGTTAGCATTCCATTTACTTAAAAATCCTATATATACAAAAACCTAGATTTAGTTTTTGTAAGTTTTCGTAAGATTTACGAATACAATAGGGTTCTATCTAACTCTAACTCTTTGTATTATCATACAACTTAGTTAAAATACTATTTAGATGGTTATTTTAATGAAGTATTATACATTATGAAATACTATTTATGCATGCGTTTAATTATTATAGTTTTATTATATAAGTTATATTAAATTAGCTAATATTAATAGAAATACGTAATTATAGCATTACTTATAACATATCATTTCAATTGTATCAAAACATATATTTAATCAGTCAAATTACATTTCAATTACAAAGAAGTCATTGTAGGATGGTAGTTTCCATAATATTATAAAAGTACCTATTTTATTACCTAAAATTATCCAATTTTAACAAAATTAGTATTGTTGGGTTCATATGAACTTGATGATACATAATACATGTTCTATTTCAAAAAATAACTTATAAAAGATTTTTTTAATCCTAATATACATATAAATTCATGCTATAAGTAATACCACATCAATATCATATCATCTAAATAAAGTATGTTTTTATAGAATTTTCAAGTAAAACATGATAAAATACGTATTTTCTATACTTAACACACCTATATCCTAATCTAAGTCATATAATATACAAAATATAACAAAAAAATATGTAATCATGTCTAACCAAAGTAAATATAATTATCATTTAATCAAATAACTAACATATTTTAGCCTAATATTGCTAAAAACATATCCTAGTTAGTAAATCAAGCCATTTAACTAAGAAAATTCATAATAAATAGTTAAGATTATTAAATAAATCTCCAAATTTATTAAACTAAAAAAAAATATATGAAATATAATCAACAATTTGTTTCACGAAATTGAGGCTATAAACTAAATATGTAAAATTATATTTTTGCCCTTAAATTACAATTAATTAAGCAAATAATATCATTTTCATATAAAAAAATTTGCATACTGTCCACTATTACTACATGTGTCTGGAAGTCATTAGATATTATTTGCATCAATTATTTTTATTAAAATCAATTTATTCCAAAAAATTCCATTTTTAGTAATTTTTAGGGTAAAAAATACAATAAATATTAAACATGTATGAAATCAAAATCGAGCTACATGGCATCAAACTAAATGTAATGGGGATCTTACAAAAAAATTTTGAGCCCAAAACAACATTATTTAATATATTTATCTTTAAATTGGAAATTTGAGTGAGTAGTGCACTTTCTTAAGGAAGTATATGAACTAATCATAATTTTACAAAAATAAAATTATAGCAGGATTGCATCCTAAAAATAACCTAAGAATAAAATTTTTCATAATTTTTCCCAATTGATTTACTATTTTTAGAAAATTAGACCTAGTGTTCATTAGAGCTTTGAAAACTAGACAGCAATAGGGGGTTATCGGTAGGCAAGGGAAGGTGGTGCTTCATCTAGATCGGTGGGATTCCATAGTAAGTCCCCATTTGGGTTAGGAACTAGCCTAGGTGAATCTTTGCTCTATATTTTTCTATTTTATTTCATAAATTTCATAATATTTTTTCGAATTTTTTTTTTATGTGTCATAAGGTTCCAAAATGTATAAAATGAATTCCTAAGGTCATATTTATGTTGAAGAGGGTCAGTCAAAATTTGCTTAAGGGTTAAGGATTTCATTTTCTAATTATTTTTCTTTTTCTTTCACAATTTTCTAAGGAGAAGGTGTCAAATTCTTCTCATTTTGCCTTTTGAATCAACTATATAGTTGATTTGAAGCTGCTATGGTAATTCTTAACCACATCCAGATTTTTCCTTGAGTTTTAGACAAGTTAAGGGTTAATATTTTAGTGGAATTTTGATATTTTAAGTATATTATAGTAATATTTAATGGTTTTGTTAATATATGTGTATATATCCTATATACTTGGTACATGTAATGACTATTCATATTCATTGAGTTATGTTTTACCTATGTTATTAGTTTCTAGGGTATATTTTCCTTTTAAATTTTTAAAATTTACTAATTTTACACATTTTTAGGTTGTCAAGTTAATTTACCGATATATTTGTTATATATATATATCCAGTATATTCGTAAGTGTATATATATATTTCAGATATTATTTTGGAGCTTTGATTTTAGGGATTCTAGTGAGTTTTATATTATATTGAGTAATTATATTTTTAAGATTAAAATTATGGTTTTATGAACCTATTTTTAAAATCTAATTTTACCACATCACTTCTACTAACTTTTTTATCTTCGATCTAAAGTTTGAACTCAATTGAATGAGTTTTCCCGAAAGCCCTAAACTTAGGTACAGTTGCCTTAAATGCTATTTTAGAGACTTGCATTTTTACCCCCCTTCAGGAAAGTTTTGTCTTCAAAACTTTCAATCCAACCATCACATAAATAATAACCACTTATTTTTTGATGAAAAACCTATTACTCACCTGTCTCTTTAAAGATTTCGAGATAATGATTCTTTGTTGTCATCTTCGACTTTCAAGTTATTTACGCTTTTAAACCTTTACCCTACTGAACTTTGACATATTCCACTTCACGATTCCTTAACTTTTGAATCCAATTTTCTAGTGTTTTGATAGGTTTCTCCTCAATTGTATAATCTTTATGTAGATCCACTAGTTTTAATTCAACTATCATTTGTGGGTCCTTCATAAATCTCCTTAACATTGACATGTGGAAAACATCATGATACCTTACCAAACTCGAAGGTAAAGCAATTCGATATTCCACATCTCTAATTCTCTCCAATACTTCGAACGTTCCCATAAATCAAGGACTTAACTTCCATGTGGTACCAAATCGTTTAAATCCCTAGAAAGGGCTTATTTTCACATACACATGATCTCCTAATGCAAATTCCATAGGTTTTCACTTTAAATTGGCCTAACTCTTATAACGATCTTGAGTGAAGCAACTTTTATTCTTTGCGATATTATTTTCACTTTTTCATTCATTTGGTGGATCATGTTTGGTCCTATTATTATGTGTTTATCGCTTTCCCAATATAGTGATGATATACACTTTCTTCCATATAACACTTCATATGGAGCCATCAATATAGTTGCTTGATAACCATTGTTATAAGTGAACTCTACTAATGGTAAATATTGGCGTAATCACCATTAAAGTCCAAGGTATAACCCCTCAACATATCCTACAGTATCTGAATCACTCTTTCTAACTGACCATTTGTTTGGGGATGATAAGCTGTATTGAATTGTAACTTAGTTCCTAAATATTGGTGTAAACTTTTCCAGAACTTATATACAAAACAAGTATCCCTATTTGAGACAATATTGATAGCTACACCATGTAAGTTGACAATCTCTTGCATATACACTTGAGCTACCTTCTCCATTGAATCACTAGTTCAATAAGGTAAAAAATGAGCACTTTTCTTCAACCTATCCACAATAACCCAAATCGAATCATAACTCTCTCTTGTTCTTGGAATTCCCTCTACAAAATCCATAGTAATATGATCCTACTTCCACTAGTGATGTGCTTGAGAGCTTAGTTGTTCACTATGGGCTTACCGTAAGAGGTAGTAACTAGGTGGATCCTTTGAGCTATTGAAGAAGGAAGAAGTAGGTCAGTAGCTTTTGTGAAGTTGTTCTTCGGATGTGACTCACTGAGGAATACTATATGACTTAGTATTTCACTTGATATGATACACAAGTTGATACTAAGGTTTACTCGCCATTGATCTTGAGATACCTAACAAGATTAGATAAGACAGTGAAAAAAAATGCACTTAGAGAATGGTATCTCGCAAGAACAAGAATATTCATGAACAACGTTGTGTAAGATGATTATGGCTACAGTAAAAAAGATTATTTACAGTAAGTCCTTTAGGGAAATAATGTAATAATGGAAAATTACATAAAGGATAATGTAAGAAGAAGATTCTTGGTACAAGCAAAAAGGGTAAATATGACAAAGAACAAAAAGGAATGCAACATAAATGATAGAAAAGTAAGGGATAAGTGATAGCCTGTCAGTAGGTTCATGTTTTGAAATCTTAAGGCATTATGGCTGAGTCGTGTTGGTGTTTAGGATGATCCTGTTGATTTATATTGAAGGCTACTAAGGTGATCCAATAAGGTTGTAGCTTGGTAGGGTAAGATAGGAGAGCTCAACATACATGGACCTCAGCCTTGGCAGTTGGTAGGTCACTATCTAGATAGTGGACCAAGTAGAGTAGAGTACGTTCTAGCTAGGCACTTAAAGAGTTTACTAGACTGCCATCTTGATATTGAAGCTCGTCAAGGTTGGGTTGAGATGCTTGAATCCTCTTAACAAGTCCTTATAAGCCTCTTAGTCGGGCTTAAGTGATAGGTCCTGAGGTTAGCAATCCATTAGCTCCCTAGGGGTGTTGGGGTTTGAGTTCAAATCTTAGTTATCTTCTTCTTTCAGGACATAAGGCTTTATATTAGACACATTGAAGGTAGAGGACACCTTATAGATTTTGGACAACTCTAGCTTATAAGCATTGTCATTTATCCTTTGTAAGACTTTGAAGGGCTATTTGATTTAGAGAACAGCTTGTTTATCCTTCGTCTTGGGAATCATTCCTTACTACAATGAACCTAAACGAGGTCTTTGGGGTTATAAATGACATGCTTTTGTCCTTTATTCCCTTGATCTAACTATTGAGCAACCATCTTAGCTAATTACTCAGCAACTTTCTAATGTAGTTTCTGAAATTCATTGGTACATTGCATACCTAAATGGCTTTCTCCTTGAGAGATCGAGTCGGTAATCATATCTCATGGTAAGTTTGGATTAAGTCTATAGATGACCTTGAAAAGAGACTTTCTTGTTGAGCTATGGGTGGAGTGGTTGTAAGTAAACTTGATGATAGGTAAGCATAAATCCTAATCATACAAATTTTTCCCAACAGTAGCTTGAAGGAGCTTCCCTACAGTCTTGTTCACAACCTCTGTTTGGTAGTTTGTTTGTACTTGATAAGAAGTATTGAACATACATTTAGTAATGAGCTTCTTCCATAGTGTTTACTATAAAAAGCTCATGAACTTCGAGTTATGGTCTAAGATAATACTCCTTGGAACACTATGCAGCCGCATAATCTCTTGCAAAAAGAGGTTAGTAGCAAATAAAGCATCATTAGTTTTGTGTCTTGGGATGAAGTGGCTCTTCTTGTTGAACTAATTAATCACCACCATAATAGAATCATGTTTTTGAGGTGTTCTAGGTAAGCTAAGCATGAAATCTATTGTTAAATCGATCTATAGCCGCTTAGGTATGGGTAGAGGTGTATATTCTCCATATGGCTCTTTTCTTCCCTTGGCTCGCTTACACACCTCGTAATGTTCAAGAATTTTGTGCACATCCTTCATCATACCAAACTAATAGAAGTGTTCTTTCAATAGCTCAGCAATTCTCTTTTCACTGAAATGGCTAGCTAAGCCCCTAACATAGGCCTCCTATACAAGTAATTCCCTCACAAAATTGCTCAGCACACAGATTTGTCATCCCTTCATTAGAAATCCTTGACACAAGTAAAACCTATCTATTACTCCAATATTGCACTTGGCCATTAAAGGTTCAAAGTACGAATCATGCTCATACTGATTACATAGAGTACCAAACCCAAGTACCCTAGCTTACAGAGATGTAAGAAGAACATGCCAATGATAGATGGTGCCGACTATAGTATTTGTACTTCCCTTCTTGTACTTAATGACATAGAAAAGGGTCTCCAAGAACTTAACCCATTTAGCATGACGTTGAGAGAGTTTTTGTTGGCCTCAAAGGTGTTTTAGGGACTTATGGTTTGTATAGATAGTAAACTCTCTTGGTAATAAGTAATGTTGCCAGTTCTGAAGAGTTCGAACAAGCGTATGAACTCTTGTCATAGACCTAATAATTCAGAGTAGCACCTTTAAGCTTCTTATTGAAAAATGCAATAGGTTGGAATTTTTACATAAGGACAACACCAATACCCCCTCCTGAAGTGTCACACTCCTATTTAAAAACTTTCTCAAAGTTTAGTAGCATAAGTAATGGGGCAAAAGTCAACTTAGACTTGATTTCATCAAAACTACTCTAGGCCCTCTTGGACCACTTAAATTCAAAGTTTTTCCTTAGCTTAGTCAATGGGGCTGCTATGGAACAATAGTTTCAAATGAATCTTCAATAAAATAAAACTAGACCATGAAAACTCCTCACTTTAACAATACTGGTTAGCGTCGGCTATTCGAGAATGGCTTAGACTTTTTCATCATCAACTCTATTACCTCTACTAGACATAACATATCTGAGGAATACAATCATGTTCTAACATAATACACCCTTCTTCAAATTGTCGAATAGTCATTCAACTTGGAGAATATCAAATACTAATCTCAGGTGCTTCACATGAGAATTAAGGTCTACGTTATACACTAAGATATCATCAAAATAAGCCACAACACACTTTCCTATCAATGACCTCAAAACATGATTCATAAGTTACATAAAGGTACTCAATGCATTTGTGACCCAAATAGCATGAGCAACCATTCAAATAGACTCTCTTTTGTCTTGAAAACAGTCTTTCACTCATCTCTAGGTCTTATTTTGATCTAATAGTAGCCATTCTTCATATAAACTTTTGACAATATCTACAGACCATGTAACTCATCTAGCATATCATCTAATCATGGAATTGGATATTGGTATTTGACAGTGATTTTGTTGATAACTTAGTTATCAATGCACATTCTCTATGAGTCATCCTTCTTCGATACTAGGATAGTTGGAACGACATAAGTGCTCATGCTCTCACTAACATATTCAAGCTCAATCAACTCATCAACTTGTTACTTCAGCTTAGTTACCTGCTTGAGATTGAGCCCATAAGCAGGTTTGTCGGGTAAACCAGCTTTAGGCTAAAGGTCAATGTAGTGCTCTATGCCTCTCATAGGAGGTAAACCTCTCAACAGCTCGGTTAGAAATAGGTCAGCATATTCTTAGAGTAGGGTTTGCACCTGGTAGGTAATGCTCCATCCTCCTTTAACTTAAGAGGTCTTTTGACCAATAGGAGTATAAACTCTTCGTTCTTAACATCTTTGGAAAATTGGGCTTAGGAAATCACTATAGTCTTCCTTTATAGGGATTTATAAATCTTCTCTTGCAACTCCTTAACCTCTTTGGGGCTCATTAGGGTCAATATAACCTTCTTCCCATCCTTCTAGAACATATAAGTGTTCCTATACCTATTATGGAGTACCTTAAGATCAAAGAGCTGTGGTCAGCCTAATAATATATGTGAGGTACACATAGGTAGGATGTTGCACAACATCGTGTGCCTATACCTGTCGCCAATAGTGATTAGCACTCTGACTTGTTCGTAACAGTTAGTCCTCTCTTTTCATTAATCTAATTAATCTTATATGGTCTTGGATGAGAATAGGTTAGTAATTTCAAAGCCTTCACTATGCCTTATGCTATCACATTAGTATAACTTCCTCCATTGATGATCACAGCACATAGATTGCCATTCACTTAGCAATTCATATGAAAGAGATTCTCTTTTTGTTCATTCACATTGGCGGTAAAGATATTGGGTGATTATTATACAACCATGCAGTATTCTTCTAGTTCAGGTCGAATCTAGGCATTAGAATCTTCCTAAAACTAGTCTAATAAGTGATTAACATCAACTTCTTCCTCCTCTCCTTCCCTAGCACTCTCTAGTTGAAATTGGGGCTTCCCTCCCTTAATGGTTATGACATGTCGGTTTGGACATTGACTAGCCATATGCCCAAAACCAAGGCACTTGAAACTCTTTATCTTTTTGGTCTTCTTACTAAAGCTCTGACCCTAATCCTTTCTGACCTCAAGCTCCTCGGCCTTAGTCTTTCCTTGGCCATCATCAGGTTCACTCGGCATGTGACATCAATGGTTGACCTTGGAACTGTATTGAGCTCAATCACATCTAGGTTGGCTCAACATACTTGTTTTGCTCGGCAAGTTAGGTTGGTTGCTCTATGCTCAGTTGAGCTAATTTCTCCTCTACCTCTTGACCCTTTGTACCACTCGGATGGTCTTATCTAGATTTCCAAGCCTCTATACCTCTATTACATTGCCAATCTTACATCTTACCCCAAAAATGAACCTGGCTAATGTCCATTCTTTCGGCTGATTAACATCATAGTGGATCATTAATAGTTGAAACTCTTAAGCATACTCATCTACAGATCAACTACCCTACTTGAGTTCTTGAAGACGTTGGAAGGTGTCTTGCTCATGATGTTCTAGCACATATCTACTCCTTAGAACTCTCTTCATCTCATTCTAGGTTCGGATTTCTCATTGGGCTCGTTGACGTACAATTTGCAATTTCTTCCACTACATTGCTACTTATCTAGAAAATTCTAAACCAACTACTTGAATACGCATTGAGTCTTCATAATCGTAGAAGTCAAATGTCTTCTCAATCTTCTCCTCACAGTTTAGGTAATCATCAGCACTACTAAACCCATTAAAGCTCGGAATCTTCACTTTAAGATGTTTGGCTCCTTTGGGAGTACGAAGGTCATGCTCTTCGAATCCATCATACTACTCTTCCTTCTCCCCATACTCTTTAACTTCATCTAACTTAAGTCTCCTCCTTGCAAACCTCTCAACATGTCAGGGAGGAGTTGGGTTCACAATAATAACTTTTGGTGCTTTATGCTCAGCTACTTATCTTCTTGGCCTATTTCTCACATCTCGGCCTTACTCATCAACTTTCTCAGGAAGCCTAGTCTCTATTACCCTCTATATAGATATTGTAAACCCTAAAGCCAAGCCTAGTAACTATAGGTTTGAGCTTAAAACCCAAGGTTTAGGGCGATCGGCTAAAGGATCCGATCAAACCCAAATTATAAACTATTTAGCAAAATACTAGTAAAAATGACCCTGTAAACTTAAATTTAAGAAAATGAATAGTAAAATAGAAGACTATAAAATTTTCAAATTTTAAGCATAATAACTGCTAATTATCGAAAAGGCAAAAAGTGTAATATAATAACTAATAAATTAGTAGAGATAGATTATATGTAAACTAAAAATTTTAGAATGACCAAAATAATATTTAGGAATGTTCATGTGTACCCTACATGTATTTACGTGTAGATAAAAATACGCGTAATTGCTAAAATAGGCCGAAAACTAAGTAAATAATTAAAGAAAAATACAAAATAATTATAAAAAAATCAGAAGAAGATAACTGCAACAAAATCAGGTCGTAGACTGAAAATAAAAAAAATTAACCAATAAGAATTTGACAAATAAAAAGCCTAAAATCAAGGAAATGGGGCAAAATCCCATCAAATTAATACACATTAATTACTATATTTGTCTATAAATAAGGAAAAAATTCTCAGAAGTCATTTGGATAGTTTGTGATCTGAGAAAAATCGAAACACAAGAAAAATCGAGAGAAATTCCAGAAAAAAAAAAAAGAAAATTTTGCAGATTAGCAAGGTGAACTAAAACCACTACCCACCACCACCTGGGACTGAACCACCACCACCACCCTACACTAGGACCAGCGTCTGGACCGGCCGACAGCCTTGGACCGGGTTTAGATGGTCAGAAAACTTTGAACTGGTTAGTCACTTATTCACCCCGATTTTTGTATAATTTTGTAAAATTAGTTATTTTTCCCAGAAAATTATGAAACTTGTTATTCTGAGGTTTTATTGTATGTATATTTAGGGAAAAATATTAATTTAGTTTAATTATGTCTGGAAATATAGGGTCCTTAACAAATTGTTCAAAACCGAGCATGATTAAACCGTAAATTAAATAGGCTTAGGGATGTAGTTTGGGGCACAAAATTTTTCTGTAGGAATCTCATATGATGTAGAACAGTGCTATGAAGCCATTTTTATAAAATTAATTTTCGAAAATTTTAAGTTAATTTTTCGCCCTAAAATGATGGTAAAATTGGGTGATTTAGGATTAATTAGGTGATTAGGATGTTAATTACTGATTTGGATCTTAATTAGATGTTTAAGGAAGTTAATCTCAGTAGTGGAACCCCAATCCTAGCTTTTAGGTACTAATTATGGTTAATTAGGGAAATTAGGTAAAGAATATAAGAAATTAGGAATATGTGAAAATATAAATTAATAAATTTAAAAAAATAAAGTTATTTAGATAATATTATAATTGAAATCAGAAAAATAATAAATATGAATTAATATTTAATTTTAAGTAAATATCTTAAAATGTAAGATTTTTACACATCGAGAATAAATCCGATACCCCAATTAGGGTTAGCGTGTACCGAATAGTTTAGAATACCAAAATTTCGACCCAATAGAATATTTGAATACCCGAACATAAGGTGATTAATGTTACATTGGGATTCGAGCCTAATCACAACTTAGGAATAAAAACTAGAATCTAGTTTAGGAACCGAACCCCAAAATAGAAATTCGTTGTAGGTATACATGAGGAAAATGAATTACATTATAAATTAGAATAAGAATCCATAAAATATAAGTACTAAAAGAACCTATTTGTATTATAGGACACCCAGAAACAAATCAACTCGCAACTAGAGGATCGAGCGATTGAGCAAATTCAAGTAAGTTGGGTTATTGCTTATTGTAATAGAGTACTAGTTTTGTAGTGCTCGGAGACTTAGGCTTGTATATGCTTATGATTGTAAGTAGTTTGCGCATGTGTTTGATGTATCTGAATTCGTGTTGGAATTTGTGCTGTGAATGATTTTGTGACTGATTTAATTGGTATGAACTTGTTTGAAAACCTTAACCGGAATTTAATCTTAATCGACCGTAATAACCGAAAACGTCATGCATTGCAACTCGTTAGGGGATCATAGGACTCTCCAACCAAATACCGACCCCTTCGAAAGGGATAGTGCAGGATTGTAAAATGGTCCCTTCTTCATCCTCAGTCGAACTAAGTGATAGGAGAGGAGGTCGCGGCGGGGGTGAAGTCAATGGTTCGAAGGTAGTCGCGGGAGGAGCGAGGTCTCCATTGCACAAGCCTGGGTTTGGTTGTGAGCTGCTGCATAACATGGAACTCCTCAACCCGGATCGGAGCGGGTGAAATTTCTCTGATTTCACAACGGACAGGACTACGTTGTGCGATGACACTTGATTGTTGCATTGCATGAAAATAATTGTTTGATAACCCTGTTTGTGCTTGTATGCATTCATGAGTCTCCAATTCAACTTACTGAGTTGTAGTTGCTCATACCCTTATAGATCCTTTTGCAGGTTCTGATTTGTAATCTCTTCAAGTACTACGCCGCCCTACAATTATCCAGAGGTTAGTCTTTTTGAAGCCAGGGGTGTGAGGATCAAGTTATTTAGCATAATGTGTAACTAGACTGACCTTGTAGTTAAAGGTTGAAGACTGTTAGTTATTCTGTAAATTAGTAGACTGTGGTGATTTTGTAAATCTTCCTGGGAAGCTCTGTGGACTTATTTATATAATTATCTATGTTTAGTAGTAATTTGAGATAATTATCATATTTGTAGTATAATTATTAATCGAACTGTTTACTTTAAAGCGAGTGGTCGTCGACGCCTTGTGTAGATTATCTCTATGGTAGGAACTGTGAGGCCAGTTTCTATCATAGAATGGTTTACACGGCAGGACTGTTGCGACTTCGCGACTTCGGGGCGTAACAGTTCTCGGTTGGTATCAGAGCGAAGTTTTAGTAAACTCGCTTTGAAGCGTCATACCTTAAAAGAAATAGACATTATAGGAATATTGAGAGTGGGTAATATTAAGTGGGCAATAAAAGATTGTATAACATAAGTAACTATAATCTTTAACATAGGAAATATTAAATGGTTTAATTATAATTACAGGGTCGAAGGGGAGAATTAATTCATAGTTGGATACGGTTTGGATGGAATGGAGAAGTATCTCCCATTGATTATAGGGTGAAATTACAATGGCTACTGATGGAATTAGCCGATTGGAATATATTTAGGACGGTTGATGAGATCATCAATAAATTCCATGATCAAATGTGCTATAGTTGGAAAGATGAGTGGGCATGGATGGAAATGAGTTTAGGCCCCCAGTATAATAGATACACCGCTATAGCAGCTTTTGAGCAGAGATGGTTGGAGAAAGAGGGAATTATAACCCTGATGATGCCCTTACGGTATTTTCCTGCTAGGTTAGAGGATGGGAGACCATACCCTGCTAGTATTGCACACATCCTTGCTGACATTCCATACATTCCTAGACAGTACCCACCAGGGATCATTGATTGGTTTCCACAGTTTCCAGAGCCTGCTGGGGATGGTATAGAGGTACCATTGAACCCTAATCCTGAACCTGAGTTGGAAATACCAGAACCACCACCAGAAAACCCACCACCAGTTGAACCCCACGTGGATGGAGTCTATGTTGAGGAAGACCCCGAGGAGGATCCGAAGGAAGATCTAGAGGAGGACCCAGAAGAGGACCCAGAAGAAGACCCTGAGGAAGAGCAAGAGAATGAGAGTGAGCCCGACATAGATATACATACGGTAGTCATGCAAGTGATCGCAGACACCGTGATAGTTGGAGATGGAGCTGGTGCTACAGCTGAGTCGGACGATGATGATGTGCAGGAGGTGATTGTGATTCCTGAGACTCCAGAGATCGTGTTTATAGACTCCGCATCAGACAGTGAGCCTGAGGATCATTCTGTAGGAGGCTATATGGGTCACGACTCATTTGATGGAGTAGCTACCACAGACTCAGAGGAGGATTAGCTTAGTTAGATGGCTAGATTTTAGTTATGATCCAGTAGCAATTTTGATGGATACTGATGTATTTTAGGATCTTTTGATGTATTTTGACTTTTGATGTATCTTTTTGACTTTTGATGTACTCTTTAGCTTCTAGATCAAGTTAGGTGTATGTTGTAATTAAGTTTGATGTAACCTTTTGTCTTGTACAGTTGTAAAGATCGAGTCTGTATTAGATGATGTAAGTAGTGATGTAATCGAGTTGTAAATTTGATGTATGTATTTGAAAGATTATCGAGTTGTATCTTTTGTTTTAAAGTTGTAATAGTGGTGATGTAAGGTTGAATGAAATATATAATGGAAGTTAGACTACTAAGTATGTTGACTTCAATGATATTGTCTTTACCATTTGATATGAGTACTCTTTGCCAGTAATTATTCATATTCTTTAAACAAAAGTAGGGATAACTTATAGATAGGTATGAATGCAGGATTATAAGTTAAATTATTAAGCGATCATGGCTGAAGCTGGAAATGGAAGTAGTCAAGGGGAAACTGAGGGAAATCAAAACCCTCCACCACGAGCACCATCGCCACTAAGAGAACAGAATAGACAAGATTTACCTTCACCTCCTTCCCAAGAGAATGTGCCTATTGGACAAATACTTGCCAGTACGCATACAATGATGAGGCAGCAAGGAATGTTGATTCAACATCTTCTGACTGGTGGTAATGGGGGAAACAGGAGACCTCAAGAAGTTGAACACCGAATGGAGCGACCTCAGGAGGTAAATAAACTTCCTGAATTTATAAAAGCCAATTGTTATTTCGAAGGGGAGATGGGTAGGCCAGATCTAGCTGATGATTGGCTAGCCCAAATTGAACGAAGTTTTGAGGCTTTTAGAGTCTCGGAATCTCAAAAGTTGTCATACGGTACATTTATGCTAAAGTTAGCTGCAAGAGTATGGTGGGACTTAAGAGCAAGGCAACTTGGAAATAACATTGATTGGCAACAATTTAAGGAGGAATTCAGGAAGGAGTATTTTCCTCATAGTGTCCAAAATAGAATGGTGCGTGACCTGTTTGAACTAAAGAAGGGAAGTATGAGTGTAACCCAGTATGAGACTGAGTTCAATAGATTGTTACAATATGTGCCTGGTTCATACCGGGATAATGTTGAGTTGAAGAAAGATTTGTTCCTTACTGGATTTGACCCCACAATGTGTTGCAAGCTGTTAGATTACGGTTTTACCACTTACAATGAAGTGGTAGATAAGGCAAAACAATTAGAAGATAATCGTGTGAGAATGCAAGCAATGTAGAGTCAAAAGATCAATAGAGGATATCGACCAAGACCATCATTTAAGAGATCATATCCTGGTGCCTCTAGTAGCAATTCTGGACTGAAGAGAAGGAGACCAGTAACTCTGGCTAGTAACCCAGTACAGTCAATACCGAGTGTGAGTTTTTATGACAAGGATGGTAATGTCAAATGCTGGAAGTGTGGTGCAAATCATTTTCCGAGGAATTGTACTCAGCTTAAAGGGAAATGTTTTATATGTGGAGATCCGAACCATGTGCTGAAGGCATGCCCTAAGATGAAATTGGTAAAGTGTAATAAGTGTGGTAGAAAGGGCCATTTCTCCAGATACTGTCCACAGTTTGTACAAGGAGCTAAGCGAATAGAAGGCTTTGATAACGCTACTGCACTTGCTCGTATCTTTGCTCTGGAGGATATGGAAATTAAGGAGAATGAGGATTTCTCGGATTTTATGGAGGAGTACTACCATGATGATGTCGAGGAGATCATGGGAGTTGAAGAAGAAAATGATGAAGGACTTGTAACTGGTACGTACTCAGACTATCTATTGTAATAATAATTTTAAGTGTGAATTGAATTGAAATATTTGCATTTTGAGATTTATGAATGCTAGTGTAGTTGGTAACCATAGTAATAGTACATTCCAGGACATGTGCTAATAAATGGACAACTTGCTTTTGTGCTGTTTGATACTGGTGCATCACATTCCTTTGCAAGTCAGAAATTTGTACATGAACAAGAAATTAGTGTGGTTACTGTTAATGTAACTTATAAAGTTAGAACTCCGACTGGGGAGAAAGTAACAACTCGAGAGGTAGTAGCAGATGGTAGAATAAAAATTCAGGAGAAGGAGTATCCTATAAGTCTTGTGATATTACCTTTACAGGGTTACGATATCATAGTAGGAATAGATTGGTTGTCTAAGAATAAAGCCATTATGGAGTGTAGGAATAAAATTGTTAATCTTAATGATGGAGAAACAATATTTCAAGGAAAAGCCGGTGGAAGTAGGTTAAATTTGTCAGTGATGGAGATATGTGACGAACAAATTGGGACAGAAGTAAAGGAGGATGATTGGAAATTTTGTTGGGTGTTTGCTGTGGACGCAAAGAAGGAAATACCCAAGGTAGCAGACATACGGGTAGTGAATGAGTTTCCAGATGTATTTCCGGAGGATTTACCAGGGTTAGCTCCACCCCGAAAGTTGGATTTCAGTGTAGAATTAGTTCCTGGAACTGAACCTATTTCGAAAGCCCCATATCGGATGTCACCCATAGAACTTCAGGAACTAAAGAAACAACTTCAGGAGCTATTAAATAAGAAGTTTATTAGACCGAGTGTTTCACCATGAGGAGCACCAGTATTGTTTGTGAAAAAGAAGGATGGTACTATGAGATTGTGTATAGACTATCGGGAGTTAAATAAGGTTACCATTAAGAATAGGTATCTGTTACCTCGCATTGATGATTTGTTTGACCAACTCCAAGGTGCAACTGTGTTTTCTAGAATAGATTTGAAATCAGGATATCATCAGTTACGAGTTAAGCCGGAAGATGTGCATAAGACTACATTTAGAACTCGATATGGTCATTATGAATTTTTGGTGATGCCATTTGGCTTAACAAATGCTCCGGCTTTATTCATGGACTTGATGAATCGTATATATCAACCATATTTGGATAAGTTTGTTGTGGTGTTTATTGATGATATTTTGATTTACTCAAAAACTAAGAAGGAGCATGCAGAGCATTTACGATTGGCATTGCAGAAGTTGAGAGAGAATCAATTGTATGCCAAGTTAAGTAAATGTGATTTTTGGTTGGATAGGATTGCTTTTCTAGGTCATATTATATCTGGTGAAGGAATCTCTGTAGATCCTGATAAAGTGAAAGCAGTAATGGACTGGAAGCAACCAACTACAGTGACTGAGATAAGGAGTTTTCTGGGTATGGCTGGATACTATCGACGGTTCATAAAGGATTTTTCCAAAATTGCCAAACCGTTGACTCGATTAACCCAGAAGGATGTAAGGTTCGAATGGACTGAAGATTGTGAAACGAGTTTTCAGGAATTAAAGAAAAGACTGGTTACAGCACCAGTACTAACATTGCCTGATCCGGATAAACCTTATAATGTGTACAGTGATGCTTCACGAAATGGATTAGGTTGCGTATTGATGCAGGATAGAAAAGTTGTTGCATATGATCAAGACAATTGAGGCCACATGAAAGGAATTACTCGACTCATGATTTAGAGTTAGCAGCTGTGGTGTTTGCCTTGAAGATTTAGAGACATTATCTTTATGGGCAACAGTGTGAGATGTACACTGATCATAAGAGTTTGAAGTACTTCTTTACTCAGAAGGAGTTGAATTTAAGGCAAAGAAGGTGGTTAGAGTTGATTAAAGATTATGATCTGAATATAAATTACCACCCTAGAAAGGCTAATTTGGTGGCAGATGCATTAAGTCGAAAAAACTATGAACAGGTAGCCTTACTGTTAACACCTCAACGTGAATTAGTGCATGAATTTGAGAAGATGCAAATTGGGTTTGATTGGTGTGAACCTAATAGCCAGTTAATGAACTGGGAATTGCAACCTACACTATTAGAGAGAATAAAGCAAAAGCAAGAGGAAGATAAGGGTCTGATGGAGATAAAAGAGAAATTAAGTAGCGGATAGGACCCTGACTTTAAGGTGGATGATAAAGGTCTAATAAAGTTTAGAGGAAGAATATGTGTACCACAAGATGCAGACTTAAAGAAGCAAATTTTGGATGAAGCACACATTATAGGTTATACTGTGCACCCGGGAGGAAATAAAATGTACCAAGATCTAAAACTTATGTATTGGTGGAATGGGATGAAGAGAGAAGTGGCACAGTATGTATTGGAATGCTTTACATGCCAACAAGTCAAAGTAGAACACCAAAGACCGGGTGGATTATTACAACCTTTAGAAATACCACGATGGAAATGGGATCATATTACCATGGATTTTGTAGTAGCCTTACCAAGGACTCAAGTTGGATATGATTCCATTTGGGTAGTCATGGATAGATTAACGAAGAGTGCACATTTCTTACCTTATCGGACTGGTGATTCAATGGAAAAGATGGCTAGACTGTATGTCCGAGAAATAATAAGGCTACATAGTGTTCCTGAGAGTATTGTTTCTGACCGAGATAGTCGGTTTGTATCCAAATTCTGGGAAAGCTTACATAGAGCTTTGGGTACAAAGTTGTAGTTTGGTACAGCCTATCACCCACAAATAGACGGGCAGTCTGAGCGAACGATTCAAACTTTAGAAGATATGCTACGAGCTTGTGTGTTGGATTTTGGAGGTGATTAGGATAAATATTTACCGTTGATAGAATTTGCCTACAATAATAGTTATCATGCAACAATACAGATGGCGCCGTATGAAGCATTATATGGGAGGAAATGCAGATCGCCACTGTATTGGATCATGAAGAGTAAGCCATGATTGGACCAGACATGATCAATCAAACGAGTGAGAAGATTAAGACTGTGCGACAACAGATGAAGGAAGCTCATGACCATTATAAAAGTTAGGCTGATTTGAAGAGAAGACCATTGGAATTTAAAATGGGTGATCATGTTTACCTTAAAATAAGCCCATTCAAAGGACTCCGACGGTTTGGTTCAAGGGGAAAACTGAGCCCACGATACATTGGTCCATTTGAAGTGTTGGAGAAAGTTGGCAATGTATCATACCGGGTGGCTTTACCTCAAAGTCTATCAGGCTATCATAATGTATTCCATGTATCCATGTTGAGAAGATTCATTAAGAACCCGAATGCAATAGTGGAAATAGAGCTAGTGGAGTTAACGAGGAATTTTCAACTGGTGAGACAACCCATAAAGATATTGGATAGTCGGGTTCAGAAGTTAAGGAACAGAGATATGGAGTACGTGAAGATTCAATGGAATGAAGGTCCAGACTTAGAGATGACTTGGGAACCAAAAGCTGCGATGATGGAGCAGTATCCATGGCTTTTCTGATTTCCAAGTTAGTAAAAGTATACAAGTTATTGTATTTAGTCAATTAAGTATAAATTAGATGTACAGAAGTTTTGAGGACAAAACTTTTTTGAAGGGGGGTGGAATTGTAAACCCTAAAGCCAAGCCAAGTAACTATAGGTTTGAGCTTAAAACCCAAGGTTTAGGGCGATCGGCTAAAGGATCCGATCAAACCCAAATTATAAACTATTTAGTAAAATACCAGTAAAAATGACCCTGTAAACTTAAATTTAAGAAAATGAGTAGTAAAATAGGAGACTATAAAATTTTCAAATTTTAAGCATAATAACTGCTAATTACCGAAAAGGCAAAAAGTGTAATATAATAACAAATAAATTAGTAGAGATAGATTATATGTATACTAAAAATTTTAGAATGACCAAAATAATATTTAGGAATGTTCACGTATACCCTACATGTATTTACGTGTAGATAAAAATACGCGTAATTGCTAAAATAGGCCGAAAACTAAGTAAATAATTAAAGAAATATACAAAATAATTATAAAAAAATCAGAAGAAGATAACTGCAACAAGATCAGGTCGTGGACTGAAAATAAAAAAAATTAACCAATAAGAATTTGACAAACAAAAAGTCTAAAATCAAGGAAATGGGGCAAAATCCCATCAAATTAATGCACATTAATTACTATATTTGTCTATAAATAAGGAAAAAATTCTCAGAAGTCATTTGGATAGTTTGTGATCTGAGAAAAATCGAAACACAAGAAAAATCGAGAGAAATTCCAGAAAAAAAAAAAGAAAACTGTGCAGATTAGTAAGGTGAACTAAAACCACCACCCACCACCACCTGGGACCGAACCACCACCACCACCCTATACTAGGACCAGCGTCTAGACCGGCCGACAGCCTTGGACCGGGTTTGGACGGCCAGAAAGCTTTGAATCGGTTAGTCACTTATTCACCCCGATTTTTGTATAATTTTGTAAAATTAGTTATTTTGCCCAGAAAATTATGAAACTTGTTATTCTGAGGTTTTATTGTATGTAGATTTAGGGAAAAATATTAATTTAGTTTAATTATGTTTGGAAATATAGGATCCTTAACAAATTGTTCAAACATGAGCATGATTAAACCGTAAATTAAATAGGCTTAGGTATGTAGTTTGGGGCTCAAAATTTTTCTATAGGAATCTCATATGATGTAGAACAGTGCTATGAAGCCATTTTTTTAAAATTAATTTTTGAAAATTTTAAGTTAATTTTTAGCCCTAAAATGATGGTAAAATTGGGTGATTTAGGATTAATTAGGTGATTAGGATGTTAATTATTGATTTGGATCTTAATTAGATGTTTAAGGAAGTTAATCTCAGCAGTGGAACCCCAATCCTAGCTTTTAGGTACTAATTATGGTTAATTAGGGAAATTAGGTAAAGAATATAAGAAATTAGGAATATGTGAAAATATAAATTAATAAATTTAAAAAAATAAAGTTATTTAGATAATATTATAATTGAAATCAGAAAAATAATAAATATGAATTAATATTTAATTTTAAGTAAATATCTTAAAATGTAAGATTTTTATACATCGGGAATAAATCCGATACCCCAATTAGGGTCAGCGTGTACCGAATAGTTTAGAATACCAAAATTTCGACCCAATAGAATATTTAAATACCCGAACATAAGGTGATTAATGTTACATTGGGATTCGAGCCTAATCACAACTTAGGAATAAAAACTAGAATCTAGTTTAGGAACCGAACCCTGAAATAAAAATTCGTTGTAGGTATACATGAGGAAAATGAATTACATTATAAATTAGAATAAGAATCCATAAAATATAAGTACTAAAAGAACCTATTTGTATTATAGGATACCCAGAAACAAATCAACTTGCAATTAGAGGATCGAGCGATTGAGCAAATTCAAGTAAGTTGGGTTATTGTTTATTATAATAGAGTATTAGTTTTGTAGTGCTCGGAGACTTAGGCTTGTATATGCTTGTGATTGTAAGTAGTTTGCGCATGTGTTTGATGTATCTGAATTCGTGCTGGAATTTGTGCTGTGAATGATTTTGTGATTGATTTAATTGGTATGAACTTATTTGAAAACCTTAACCGGAATTTAATCTTAGTCGACCATAATAACCGAAAACGTCATGCATTGCAACCCGTTAGGGGATCATAGGACTCTCCAACCAAATACTGACCCCTTCGAAAGGGATAGTGCAGGATTGTAAAATGGTCCCTTCTTCATCCTCAGTCGAACTAAGTGATAGGAGAGGAGGTCGCGGCGGGGGTGAAGTCAATGGTTCGAAGGTAGTCGCGGGAGGAGCGAGGTCTCCATTGCACAAGCCTGGGTTTGGTTGTGAGCTGCTGCATAACATGGAACTCCTCAACCCGGATCGGAGCGGGTGAAATTTCTCTGATTTCACAACGGACCGGACTATGTTGTACGATGACACTTGATTGTTGCATTGCATGAAAATAATTGTTTGATAACCCTATTTGTGCTTGTATGCATTCATGAGTCTCCAATTCAACTTACTGAGTTGTAGTTGCTCATACCCTTATAGATCGTTTTGCAGGTTCTGATTTGTAATCTCTTCAAGTACTACGCCACCCTACAATTATCCAGAGGTTAGTCTTTTTGAAGCCAGGGGTGTGAGGATCAAGTTATTTAGCATAATGTGTAACTAGACTGACCTTGTAGTTAAAGGTTGAAGACTGTTAGTTATTCTGTAAATTAGTAGACTGTGGTGATTTTGTAAATCTTCCTAGGAAGCTCTGTGGACTTATTTATATAATTATCTATGTTTAGTAGTAATTTGAGATAATTATCATATTTGTAGTATAATTATTAATCGAACTGTTTACTTCAAAGCGAGTGGTCGTCGACGCCTTGTGTAGATTATCTCTATAGTAGGAACTGTGAAGCCAGTTTCTATCATAGAATGGTTTACACAGCGGGACTGTTACGACTTCGCGACTTCGGGGCGTAACAGATATTAGCTAGGTTGGCTACAATGGTAGTAAGGTCTTACAATTGCTATTGCTTGTTAGTAGCTCACGAGGTTTGTTGGGTAATACGGCTATAACTATGAGCATCACTCTCAATATCATTAATTTCTCCTTGAACATTGGGGTTCAACATTCTTATAGTAAAGCTCAAGAAGTGTTTCTATTTATACAAAAACTTACTTACTCTATTAAACAATATGCAAATAGTAGTTTAATGACTTGCTCTATTTTTGAAATAGGAAAATAGAGTATAACGGTGTATGAGAATTAAAACAACCACTATAATACTTAGTTATTGGTCGTAACTTCAACCTTTGATACCAGGAATATATGATATACCTAGAAGCTCAGTTAATCACTAGGGCTTACTATGAAAGGTAATAAGTAGGTGGATCCTTTGAGATATCGAAGAAGGAGGAAGTGGGTTAGCAAATATAGTAGCTTTCGTGAAATTGTTCTCTGGATATGACTCATTGAGGAATATTACACGACTTAGTATTTCACTTGATATGATGCACAAGCTGATACTAAGGTCTAATCGTTACTAATCTTAAGTTACCCAACAAGATTAGATAAGAGTGTGAAAAAAGGTGTACTCGGAGAATGGTATCTTGTAAGAACAAGAATATTTATGAATAATGTTGTGTAAGATGATTACGTCTATAGTAAAAAGGATTATTTATAGTAACTCCTTTAGGACAACAATACAATAATGGAAAATTACATAAAGGATAATGTAAGAAGAAGATTCATGGTACAAGCAAAAAGGGTAAATATGACATAGGAAAAAAAAGGAATATAGTACAAATGTTATAAAAGTAAGGGATAGGTGACAACTTGTCAGTGGGTTCATATTTTGGAATCTTAGGGCATTGTAGCTAAGTTGTGTTGGTGTTTGGGATGCGCTTGTTGATCTATATTGAAGGCTACTTAGGTAACTAAATAAGGTCATAGATTGGTAAGGTAGGATTGTAGAGCTCAATGTACATAGACCTTAGCCTTGACACTTGGCAAGTTAGTATTTGGATAGTGGATTGAGTGGAGTAGAGTACGTCCTAGCTGGGCATTCAAAGAGTTTAGCAAACTACCATCTTAATAGTGAGCTCATTAAGGTTGGGCCGAGATACTTGAATCTTCTTAACAAGTCCTTGTAAGCCTCTTAATCGAGCTTGGGTGATAGGTCTTGAGGTTGACAATCCATCAACCGAGGTATTTCTAATGGTTGTAGTAACCTGTTAGGCCTTTAGTGTTCAGCTTTCACTTATTGATATGTAGTACATCCTGATACATATTGTGATATCTCCTTCTTCATAACTTTTTACTAGAATAATAATTTTTAATCATGATACATTTTAGTTCCACCAAGATATAAAGTACAACTAGTAATATGAGCTTCATCCATAATTTCTCTCTTTAACTTTGCATTGTGAGGTACACAAACCTTGTTCTTGTATCTTAACAATTCCTTCTCATCAATTTAGGAATTCAGTATGTCTTCTGCTTTCAACTTTTCCTTTACTACCTTTAAACGTAAATATTCATCTTGTTGGGATTTAATTCGTTCCATTTGTAAGACCCTACAAAAATTAGGTATCAACTTATAATCAATTGATTCGAAACAGTTCATAAAATTTAGGGTAATCATGTAAGTTGTTCAATCAAGCCTAAATTTTACAACGGAGTTAAAAATATTAATAGAAATGACTTGGTAAGTTTGGATATAAGAAAATAAAATAATTAAATATTACATTTATTAAATATACGTATTTTACTTGTTATTTATCGGAAATACATAACAAAATTCAAATAATTAACAAATTACTATAGATAAATTTTATATACTAAAAATCATAAAATAACTTAAATAATATTTATGAGTATTTATTTGTACTAGATATAAATTTACGTATAGGTATAAATAAAGGAAATTACTTAAAATACCTAATCTATACTAAATAAATATAGAAAAATTGATAAAAGAATTTAGCAAAATGATTTGTTGTTGGAATTGGAATGTAGCAACTCCTTATTACAAATTAGCAACATTTTGGAGAAAATGTACACCTAACATATGAGATAAAAACTAGAGGAAACATGTGGAAACTTGAAAAAGAAGCACCAATCGACAAGACTCTTCCTATAAATTTAAAATAGCACCTCTCAAAGTCATTTTAAACTCTAAGGAAATTAGGAAAAATAAGGAGAGCAATTGAAGAGTAAGAGAAAATGTAGATAAAAATTTAGAAGGAAAATGGTGAAATTAGCACTAAATTAGGGTACACCCTCAAGAACAACACTTGACATGAGACTACCACCACCACTTGGTTGTAGCCACTATGTTCGGAGCAATCAACAACCATGGGGTTACCGTTGGTGGTTGAAAGTTAGATCGTTAGCGAGTTTTAATTTTTCATCTAATTTTTGATATTCCATTAAAAATACCAAATCATATAAAAAATTATGAATTTTTGGTTATCGTAAGTAATTTTATGTATAGATTTTAAAAATCAAACTAGTTTTCTCAAATTTTTAGTGCAAATATATGTTTCTTAAGAAATGGTATGCGCGCATTGATTTTTGAGCAAATTTTAAAACCAATAGTGCATAGTGTCAATCTCAGCTTTTGAATATAAGATGTTCACATATTATATTTTCATACTATGTGATTAGTTTGTTGAAATTTTAAAGTTGAATTTTGGAGAAATTTTGATTTACACAAAAACAATTGTGGAGGTATTTTTGTGAAGACAACCTAACTAATTAGTGTAGTTTATGTTATAGTCAAAATATTAATAAGTTATAAAGATAAATAAATGAAGAGAAATGGAGTAAAAATTCATTTGTTTGGTTGTATTAAGTATTAGAATGAAGAAATTGCATAACTTCTTAATTTAAGATTGGGAAATAATAAAGTGTAGTTATGAGTATGATTATAAGATGAGACTAAAGTTACAAAGTAATACTTAGGTACTGATCCTGGCTATAGAAGTGAAATTATATAGATAGAAGATGTAGAAATTTTGGTTAAAAAATGGGGCATGTCTTGATTAGAGGTTGATTCAAAAGCAAAATTAGAAGCTAAATCAAGAACATAGTATATGGGATGAACTAAGGGGTTGATTAGGAACTAAATAAGAGACTTAATATACTTAATTAGTTGAACCAGGCGAAGTTTCTAGGACTTATGTGCAAAACCGTAATAAGAAGCTAATTCAGGAGCAAAATGAGAATTAGGGTATATACTAGTATACTAGGGAATTGATCAGAAACTGAATCAGATACCATTTTCACTTGAATTAAAGTTAGATAAACTCTGCAAAATAGGTTAGAAAGATGTATAAGATTTAAGTGTAAAATAAAACTTGGAGCTAAATCAAAAGATTGATAAGATGTTAGGTGTATAGAGTGAATAGGAATAAGATTAACATATAATTCAAAGACTGTAATACCTATAACATGGTTGGATAAGTGCCTAGGATGGATAAGTGGATGATTTAAGGCTTGTAAATAAAACTATTATTAGAAGCTAGATTGGAGGCTAAATTAGAAACCTAATTAAAAGCTGAATTAGAATTTAGCCTAAAACAAGAGTAATTTTAAGAGACTTAAATCCTTAATAATTAAGTATACTAAAACTTTAAACCAAAGATAATAATTTAAGTTATAGAATAAAGCTTATATATATAGCAATTATATAAGTACTAAAACGCCCTATGTACTATAGGGTCTTCAATGAAAGCCTATTGCAAGTCACACCATAAGTGAGCAAGTGAGAAGTTTAGGTAAGTTTGGGATGAATATGTAATTGTATTTCGAAGTATTGTATTATAGTACTTAAAAGCTTAAAATTATACTTAGATGTGTTTGTTAGGTAGCTTAATTGTGTGCATGTTTATGAGTTTGTTGTACCATTCTAGCTTAATTGTGTGCATTGCAACCCATTAGGGGATGCTTAGGATTTTCCGACCAAACACTAACTTCTTCAAAAGGGATAGTGCTAGAGCATAGTGGTCCCTTCTTTATTCTTAGTCAACTAAGTGACAAGAGAAGAGGTTGCAGCAAAGATAAAAGCAGTGGTTCGAAGGTAGTCATAGGAGGAGCGGTATTTCCATTACACAAGTCTAGGTTTTTCATGAGTTGTTGAATGTGTGCTAAACTCTTCAATCTAGATTAGAGCGGGTATAATTTCTCTAATCTTACAACGAACCAAATAACGTCATGTGATAGAATTTGTTTGTTGCATTGCATTAAAATAACTAGCTAATAACCTCGCTTATGCCTAATGTATAGTTTTATGTCTCTATCCCAATTTATTAAGCAATTGGTTGCTTACATCCCTATAAATCTTACTATAGGTGCTAGCTAGGAAGCAACATTATAACTATCCTAAAGTTATCAATTACTAAATCTTAGAGAGTGAGGATATAAAATTGATGATCAGTTACATTCTTGAAGTTTTAGTCCTTATTTTTGAATCTTCTAATGTTAAACTATGTATTACTTAAGTAAGATTAGGTTACTGAATCATGCAAACATTACTTAAGTCATCAGAATTGTAGTATATGTTTTCATACTTCCACCGACAAATAACATTATTATTCTGTGAGCTATTTACTTCAAAGCAGGTTAATCATTGATACCTTATGTAAATCAGGCCTATGATAATGGCTGTAAGGTTAGCCTCTATTCTAGAATGGTTTATATGGCAGGACTGTTACAACTTTATCACTTCAGGACGTGATAGTTATGAGTTAGTATTAGAGCGTAATTTTAACAAACTTGCTTTGAAGTGTTATAATTAAAAGAAGTAGATAATATAAGAATATAGTGAGAGTGGTAATAAAGGATCATATTATTAATTATAAAATAAGAAGTGACTATAACATTAAATTAAGATAAACGTTAACTGTTTTTAAATCTATCTTTGGGGTTGTATGGAGAATCGATAGTTAGTTGGAGTAATTTAAGTGAAATAGAGAAGATTATTCTATATAGCACAAGGTTGAGATTAAGAGATTACTATTAGAAATAGTTGTTTGGGATATGTATAAGATCGTAGATGGGATTATTGATAAGTATATCAATGGGATATGTTGTAGTTAATGAAACTTATGGGCATCAATGAAAACTAATTTGAGTTTTTTTTTTTTTGGAATAATAGATATGCTACGATAGTGGCCATTGAGTAAAGATGGTTGGAAAGTAAGGGATTGTAGCTTAGATGATGCTAGTGAGATGCTTTTAGTAAGGGTAGAAGAGAGAGACCCTACCTTATTAGTACGACTCATATTCCGGCTAGCGTATTATATATCATTAGGCATTACCCTCAAGGGATTATTGACAGGTTCCCATATTTTCCTAAATCAAATGGAGTAGGTATAGAAATACTCTTAGAGATAAATGAACTTCACTCTAAACCGAGTTGACTGACAAATCGCATGTGAAATAGCAACTTATAGAATTCTAAGATGATGATTAGTCTAGTGTTCAATATAAATGTGAGATAGTTATAGTGGAGGGTGAAATAAAGTATGATATAGAAGAGAATTTTGAGGAAGAAGAAATGGATGAAAGGGAATAGTTAGAAGTTGATTTAGAAAATGAGTTAGAACCTATATTAGAGGTGCAATCAAAACCTAACTAAGAAGTAGATCATATACAAAATGAGAATGTGACACATGAGATGATAGTTAATAATGGCATTGAGGAGTCTAATAATGATAAGGTATTGGAAGTAAATACTATTTATGATTTCCTAAGGGAGTATAGCTAAGTACTGAATCAATAAGTGAAAATGATAATGATTTAATTGAAAGAGAAATGTGGTAGAATTCTTCTGAATGAATGATTGCTATTTGTGACTTAAATGATGAATATATTAAAATAGCTAGTTTTGTTTTGTTGGGACATTAAAGTTCGATATTTTGTTTATTGCACACTTATGTGTGTATATTGCTGATCCTTTGATACATACATTGTTGTATTTTTAATGAATGTACATCTTTTGGTTATATGTATATGCTATATACCTTCTATGTATTTGGAAGTCAGAGGTGTAAAAGAATAAGTTGTACTTTAGTGATTAGTCTTGTAAGTCCTTTGTATGTATAGGGATGGTTGTAGAATTTGTAATGTTTAATGGAAAATAATGCTATATTTAGGTTGTGAATTTATAAGTCTTCAATTAAATGAATACTAAGTCTAAAACTTATTTCCTTAGAGTTTGTAAGCACATGTGAGGGAAGTGGAATAAGTGTAAAATGAATAAAATTTATATGTATATTGTGGTGAATGGGATAATATCATTATGTGACATCTATGCCTAATTGTAAAGACTCGTTGATTCTTAAATTGTATAAAGGGAATAAAATTAGATTGTTAGATGAATTTATGATTGGATGTATATATAAGTGCCATAAAGATAATAGTAATGGACGATAACAATTGATGTAGAAAATGGAAATTGTAGTGCAAAATTTAGAGAGAATTAGAACTCTTTATCACAAATTTCTTCACTATCTTAAGATCAATCTAGATAGGATATACTTTCACCCCTAGAGGAAGTGAACTTTATGGGACTATTACTCACTAGTATATCCATTATGATATGATAACAAAGAATAGTGATCTAATACCTTGTTATAGAAAGAACTAAAGGACATAGAAGGTCTCAAGGGGTAAAATGAAGTACGAATAAACCTTAAGGAGATGATAAGTTGTTTGAATTCATCAAGCAACATGGAATCTAAAGACAAGAGAAATAAGCCGTTTTGATTGAAAATTTGTTAATTAGAGAGAGAAACTATGAACCCTTAGAGTTTCATAATATTAAAAAAGTACTATTAGTACATTCATGCTAAAGCTAATAGTATGAGTAAGGTAAAAACTTGAGAGCTAGGTGATTAAAAAGAAGGATTACCTAAGGGGTGTTTAGTAGAAAGTTGGAATGGGATATTTCTATAATGATGTTTAGACAAAGATGGTATAGGAACCATTTGAGTTAAAGGAAGGAAGTATAAATGAGACTTGAAATGGGATTGTAAAGTATGAGTTTATGATATATATATATATCAGTTGCAAACAGAGATAATTCGAAACTAAGGAAGGAGTTGCTTCTTATTAGATTTGCCTTAGCTAAGTGTTGCAAGTTAGAAGGTTATTGTTTTGGCCTTATTAATGAGGTAAAGGATAAATAATGCTGATAAGAGATAATCATTTAAGGATCTAAGCTTAAGAGAGTTAGAACATAAGTAATGGTTTTCCATTAAGGATCCTTACTCAATCTTAGCTGGGTGATAATAGTTCCAAAACAAAAGAAGGAAAATCTAGTAACTTAGGTAAAAAGAAGAAGAAGAAGAAGATATATTACACTATTAGTGTTTAATTCATGTTATGTGACAATAATGAAAGTATTAAATATTGGAACAAGAAGTATGTTATTTCCTTAGATACTACATTCAACTTAAAGGAAAAATATTTAATTATAGAGATAGGAATCACAAACTTTATAAAGATATGATAAGGAAACTTGTTAAGAGTCATCAATATTGAAAGAGTATATGTTCTTCAAAGTATTGTTTGTTAATAGATTAGGAACTGGAGATATGAAAGAATCTAGTAATATTATTCTGATTATTCAAACACTTGTCATGGAAAACATGTTGGTTGATGAAGGGAATTATGCTAAAAAGAAGGAGAAATATTATAATGATGATTACGTAGTGATCTTGAGAGTTGAAGATAAAATCGTAGCAGGACTTATAACAAATAACTATTTAGATTTTTTATTTTGGAGTAAATATTGAAATGTAAGTTAAACTCTGTTAGTTAGAATTCAAGTTTTATGAATAAAAGAATCAATTGATAAACCTAAGATTAATGTATAATTATTGCAGAATATATATATATACGTATATAAATGGATGAATTGTAATTGCAATATTGACATTGAGGTGCTCATTTCTTGTAAGTCAAAAGTTTGTAAGTGGAGAAGGATTCAAGGCAATAGGGATCACCTTTATCTGTTAAGTTAAAGCTTTCACTAGAGGAAGGATACTAACTTAGAAAGGTTGAAGATTGTGATCAAAGTAAAATTTAGGAAAAAGATAGTAAAAATAGGTTAAAGTTAGTCATTATGGAAGAATGTAACAAAATTAAGGAAATAAAGATGGTAGTGGGTGATTAGAAGTTTAGTAGATAGTTGTAAGTGAGAAGCTAGAGAAAGTATTGACGGTACTAGATTTACTAAGGGTATGTGAATGTCTAATTGTATTTTTGAAGACTTGTTTGGTGCAACTTTATCTCGAAGATTGAATTTTATAATTAAGTTAGTCAAGAACCAAATCTGTGGCAAAAGTCTTGTATTAGGAGTTGCAAACGAGATCTTAGAAGCTAAAGAAGTAGTTTCAAAGAACTATTGGATAAGGAATTTACATGTGTAAGTAATTCTTCATAAAGGACTCCTATGTTATTTAAAAGGAAAAATATATAGTGGTATAAAGATGGGATGATAAATAGAACGACTAATCAAAATAAGTATCTTCAACTCTAAATATAAGAATTATTTGATAAATTATAAAAGTAACTGTACCTTTGTGTCATGTTACTTAAATCTAATCTCCAACTTCTCAAACTCTTGAATTAACTCCCGCTGAGTAATAAGTAGTGAAGTTATTTGCCCATAATTCTTGCAACTTAATACATCTACTACCACATTAGCTTTGCCAAGATGATAATTGATAGTCAGATCATAATCCTATTAGTTTTAACCATCACCTTTACCTTAAATTTAACTATTTTTGAGTAAAAAAAAATTTTAAACTCTTATGATCCATATAGATTTCACAATATTGACCATATAAATAATGTTTCTAAATTTTTAGAGCAAAAATTACAACTGCTGATTCAAGATCATATATCTAATACTTATTTTTATGGGGCCTTAGTCACCTTAACATATATGCCACTACTTTACCATCTTGCATTAATACGTAGCTAAGTCTGTTCTAAAAAGCATCACTGTATACACAATATGGTTTACTTAGATTTAGCAGAGTAAGTATCAGAGCTAAAATCAGATGGTCCTTTAACTCCTGAAAACTTTGTTCACATCCATCACTCATTAAAATTTAATATCCTTTTGTGTCAATTAGGTTAAAGGTCTTGCTATCTTAGAAAAGTCCTTTATAAATTGTTTACGGTAGCTTGCCATTAAAAAAACACTTCTCACTTCTGAAACTATAGTTGGCTACTTTCACTCAGCTACAACTTTAACTTTATAAGGATCAACTGATACTCTTTCACCTGACACTAATGCTTCGAGAATAAAATTTTATCCAACCAGAAATCACAATTACTAAGCTTAGCATATAGCTTATTATCTCTTAGCTTTTGTAATGCCAATTGTAAATGTTTTGCATGCTCTTCTTTAGTTTTTGAATAAATTAGAATGTCATTAATAAATACAACAATAAATTTACCTAGATATGGTTGATAGATTCAATTCATTAAATCCATAAATACTACGGTGCATTAGTCAGTCTAAATAGCATCACTAAAAACTCAAAATGTCCATATCTCGTTCAAAAAGCCGTCTTCGATATATCCTTAAGCTTAATGCGTAACAAATGATATCTAAATCTCAAATCAATTCGTGAGAATATAGTATCTCTATGCAATTGATCAAATTGATCATTAACTCGTAGAAGTAGACATTTATTCGTAATAGTCACCTTATTCATTTCTTTATAATTAATACACAATCTCATAGTTCCATCCTTCTTCTTTACAAATAGCACTAATGCTCCTTATGAAGACACACTTGGCCAAATGAATAATTTGTTTAACAATTCCTGTAATTTTAACTCTTAAAGCTTTATCAGCACCCCAGCTGTTGCTGAAGAGAGTTAATTTGGAGTTGATCGAGCCCAAGAATTGCAAGCACTACATTAGTTTGTAAATAGGAAAATTGATACGCACTACATTAGAATTGACTGAACTATCACTTTCTAGCCAAGAGACTTAGTATAGATTCACCTTAACTGAGAACAATTCCTATAATTAAGATAGAGCAAACTATCTCCTATAACTGATGGTTTGTTCGAGATCCTAAAGAAAGTTAACTACAACACCTACCAAATCGAGTTACCAGATGACTATAGTGTTTCCCCCACTTTTAATGTGTTCGATCTTATGCCTCACCACCAGTAAAAGAAGACCCTGTAAGCAACTTGAAAGAAGGACAACTAGAGAACGCTTTAGATTTGAAGACAAATCTTTTCAACCCCTTAGTAGATGATAGGAATTAGCCACCTAGACTGATCACCCGCAACTGAGCTAGAGAACTATAAGGACTCACTTGGAAAGTATTAGCTCAAAACCAAATCTGAGATGGAGATTCTTATCCCAACTTGATCCCCTACCAATCTAACTGCCAAACCATCACATCTGTCAAATATGCTCCTACTAAGCAGTTGTGCTCTATTAGGATAGCAAAGAAGATAGCCCTAAGACTATCCGAGCTGAATTTCGGAGCTACTTATAAGAATCTGATCCTAACTCAAGTTGACTACTTTGTAGTGAGACTGGTTGACCCCCAACTTGATGCTAATTAGGTTGACTTCTGACTATAAATGCTTTTCTATTTCGCCTACTTTGTATCGTATTTCTAGTGTCCAGCCACCAAGTGATACGTGTTTTCTGACACAACATTCCAAAATGATTCTTACTTTTCTATATTGAATATTTTTTGTCTTTTTTACCTCTTTTTGTATATTTTATGTAACTTAATTGTAAGAATATCCTTTTGTCTTTTCATACATGTAAAATAACCTTAGTAGATGGGTATATAAACTCCCACTTACTTGTACACAAACGATTAATTAATCAATAATACATAAATTATTCACCTTTCCATTTAGTAATGTTAGTGTTCTCATTAACCTTCAACTTTTATATGTTTTCTTTAGCAAGGATTAGTGGCAAGTGATCCTTTAGTTCGAATCGGTGAGTCACATCTGGCAGATTGTAGGTCAAGTAGGATCGAATGATGCGTCATATCCATTCAGTAGTTGCCTAGACTTTGCTAGCTTTTCTTTGTTTCTTTTAGTTCTCTTAATTGTAGTATTTCTCCATGTGTTCGACCTTGGAGACTCATCAGTATGATAAGAAACTTTTTGGTTATTAAGAACACTAAAAACCTCGAAACTTCATTTAATCTATGCCAACTAGTTATCCGTAAAGGTAAGCTTTCTCATCTCACATTCAAAATACCAATTTGCTTTCATGAATTCGAGAAGTCTATTAGCTTCTTAGGGTCAAAGCTCCCTATTGCTAAATCATGGCATTCATATTTGCAAGCGTCTATCCAAACTAGATTAGATCCATCATATTTAGAAGAGGTGATGGTGGTGACACATTATGAATAGAAGTAGGTAACACATTATTCCTAGGTAATTCTTATGGTACAGGAGGACTAGGAAGGTAGGTCAACATTCTCACGTCACTCATTTGGATCTCTATTTACATTCTCGGCTATAACTATAATCACAATAACAAGCTATTCATCCTGCACTCAACATATACAATCTACTAGTTATTATAAAGTTATACTATTTGAAAATCTACATAGGTAGAAAGTCTCTCACTTATAGAACATAAATATAAATAAGCCACTAATCTCCTAACATAACATGAACTCCCAGATTCACTTGTAGCATTATATCCCTACTTGTATAATGATAACAATAATATATATATCATTTGTAATTTATCTCTTGTAATTCCTTCATATGAAATGTATACGATACAAATACTAACAAAATTACACTTTCTTCTCACATAACTATATACAAAATACATTTATATCCTTGATAAAACTTCATTTATATCCAAAGAGATTACAAACTTAACTATACAAAATCAAAAGATTACATGCTTGATTCCTAAATACATCATTTTTACTTACAACTTCACACGTACGCACATACACACACACACACACACAACTCTATCTACCTCCAGTACATAAATTGGAAACCAATATACAATTAGAAATTACAAAAGTTACACCAAAAGTTAACATTACATCAGAGAAACAACATATGACCTGGATACATCAAAACAACTGGGCTACATATCATAGCTATTGTCAAAAGACTAGGATCATCACAATTCAGGCCATACAATTAGTTATCTATTGACTCCACCAACTATTTTAACCTTTAGAGGTTGCTACCTCTTTGGTGGGAAGTTGATCACTCCTATTTTAAATACACTTTATATGGTGATTTTATAGTATTTCCCTTATATTTTTTTTGTTGTTTTTAAAGAAATCAATACTTAATTGAGTAAAATTTTGATTTTAAGGTTTAAACATGTTCTCGAATTAAAAACTAAGAAAAGGAATCAAGTTTTACTTAATTTGAAGTTGAAATGGAGTTATGAAGTTTTGAAGTAAGACACAATCAGTAGACACAATCGTATCCAACCAGGAGACTTATTATTAAAGGAAAATAAGGTTGATGGTTAGAAAGTTATACAACCTAGAGACACAACTATGTCTCTAGGTTATGTCCATACAATAGGAGAAAGTAGTAAATTTTTGTCAGTAAGTTACACAACCTGGGGATGTAACCGTATCCTTAAGCAGTATCTTACCTAGAATGATTTTAGTGCCTAAAGTCAGTAAGTTACATAACCTAGGGATACAACTATATTTTAGGCTCATTTGGTGATGGAAAAAAGAAATTTCCTAATGTATTATATAAGGACTTGTAAGGGTTTTAGACATAACTTTTGATATTTAAAATAGAAGAGACTTAAAGAGAAAAGGGAGGAAAAGGCAGACGCATCATTCAACTTCAAGATTGAAGAGATTTCTCATCAACAAAAGGGATTTCTCATGTTTTATTTCTTAATTTTGTTGTAACTTTCTTTTAATTTCATCATGATAATTTAGGATTCTTGTTTTTAGGATTGTAGAACCTAGGATTTTATGTGATTATTGGATTTATTGATAATTTTCAATTAAGTTTCTATCTTTCTTGATTCAATTATATGTTTTTATTATTAATCGATATTTTTAGGGTATTAATTTGTGATATTATGCATGATGATTGAGAAATCACATAGGTAATGAGATTTAGACATAATTAAAGAGAGTTACATGTGTGCTTAGAGATAAGATGCATGATTTTTTTAAAAAGTTATTATTTTTGTGTAGAAATTCATTATACATTATTACAATTCTAAATTATAATACTAAGTAAAGAGATTTCGGTAAATAATTTAGGGTTAGGTTGATACGCTTGAAAAAGGTATTAACTTTAATTGTAAATCACTTCGATCAAGAATAATAGAAATAGAATTTGATAGATTTTTAGCGGTCATAAGTTAACTACTAAGGGAAACAATTCCTAAATATGATATTTGTCTACTTAAAGTTGTTCTTAATTTTATCACTTCCTAAACTGCTTGGTTAAGTCTCATAATTAGTTAGTTTATTAATTTTAGTATTTTTAATTCATTCAATTTATCATAATTTTTCAATTAGATAATAGAGTTAAGGTTAGTATTAATACTTAAAGTTTCTGAGGGATCGACTTGGACTTATATTCGCTATATTAGAATTTAATAAGTGCACTTTCCTTGTATTAGAACTCCATCCTCTTGCTTCTATTCCTCAACTTCTTCTTCTTCTTCTTCTTCTTCCTTAGAATATAAACTCAATATTATAAGTTCTAGGGTTTCAAGATCATGATAACTTCATAAACTTCATCCTTAACATGCATATTATCATCAATAACTATTACTTTAAGCTCAACTTCATTACTTGCTTCAAGAAGTTCTTCTTCGTTCACTTCATTGCTTTTTGTAGCACCTTTTAACACAAATTCTTCCTCTTTTGGATCCTCCTCATGATCTTCTTTTTCATTCACTCCTGCATTTATTTATATATTTTGATGTGGGTTTTCTTGTGGCTCATGAGGGAGGTTTAGGGTCTTGAGATTGCAAAGGCAATTCTATTACAATATTTTCCATAATTGGAAATCTAGGAAACTAGTTAATAATAAAAAGTGAATAATTCCTAAAGATATGATGAACATTTGCAAGTACTTAGTCAAAATCAAGTAGATAGTTTTTTCTTAGTTCCACGATAGCTGGGAAATACAAAACTAGTAACATCATGGACAAATTTCCTTTTTACTGTAAATGTATTTTCTCAAAAACTACTATGGTAGTATATTCATTATACATTGGTCTTAACTTATACTCCATCAATTGCTAATAATCCTTCAAACTATAGAACAACCTATGTTTATAAATAAATATAATTTTTTCAATAGTATGAAAGAACTGTCAATCACCCATATCCAACAATAACTTTTGCATTCAAACCCAATAATCTATAGGGAACTCATCACCATCCCAATTAAAATGCATCTAAGTATAAATAAGTCCATTTCTAAGAATCTAAAATAATTTAAATCCTTAAGTTAGTTTCATTCTTTATAATACTCATAATTAATTTGCTTATTGAATTTTCATACATATAACTTATATATATACCTATAAGTTTAAATCTTTTACAACTTAATTAATCCCTAACTCATTGTATACTTAAAATGTCTAATTGATTTTAATTATGATACTTTAGAGCTCAATTTTTAGGAACTATGCTTTGATACTAACTTATAAATGTCACGCCCTGAACATCAAGAGTTGTAATAGTCCAATTGTGTAAACTATTCTAAGATAGAAGCTGATATTATATTTGTTATCGTAGATATAGCCTATACAAGCATACATGACTCAACTAACCTGAAGCATCCAATATAGTACCTATTTTAAGTAGAACCTGTGGTATTTTTTTAAAACATTTACCAAAAATCCTATAGTTCCCAACTTAAGTTCTTAGATTATATTTATATAATAGTACTTACGTTAAAAGAGTACGATTTTATAAGAAAGTTTCAAAAGTCATAGGTTCTAATACATATATTTATAGACATCATTAGAAAACTAGTGGTCACTTAGGAAAACCAGTTAGTTTTCTTAAAAAATCAAGACATCAAAAGTAATCCAATTTTAGCAACTTATATGTAACCTCTCACTCCCTAACCCTTTACATACTAACATGCGATTGGTTATATTGTTGCATCTATATTCTTTAGTCAGTACCTACAATAGAATTTATAAGAATGCGAGTACAACTAGCTTAGTAAGTGGGATGGAAATAGAAGAGTACCATACAAGTACAAAGTTATTATTTATAATGAAATGCAATGAAATCGATCATATACAACATTGCACAATGTTATTTGATTCATTGTGAGGTTAGAGAAATTACATCCGCTCTAACTTAAATCGAAGAGTTTTACTACAACTCAAATTAGATCAAATACATGCTTGTGTAATGGAGAACATCCTCCTCTCGAGACTACTTTCGAACTACAACCTCCAATCTTATCACGATCTCCTTATCTGTCACTTAGTTTGACTAATGGTGGGGAAATGACTATTTCAATTATCTTCATCGAAGGGGTTGGTATTTGGTTTGACACACCTAATTGTTCTCCTAATGGGTTGCTATGCTTATACACTTAAGTTGGTGATTATATTTCTATTAGTTTCATTTAAAGGTAGTTAAACAAGATCAAACAAACAATAATATGAAATCATATAGAATAGCACTCTAAGGAGTTCAACCCTTATCATAAAACTGAATATCAATCACACACGAAGCATACACATCGATAGCTAATTTATAACTAGAAACAAAAACATTCTTAAGCCTCTAGATACTTTGATATAGTATCCCAAGCAGCGGTAAAGCTGTAATCCAAATTACTTATACAGATGTTCACTCCAGTATGTCTGTACCGTTAGTGTTCCATTCACTTAGAAGTTCTATATATATTAAAACTCAGATTTAGTTTTCATAATATTTATAAAAACAATAGCATTCATCTAACTCTAACTCTTTGTATTATCATAAAACTTGATTGAAATACTATTTAGATAGTTATTTTAATGAAGTATCATATTATGAATATATATAACTATAATATATTAATGGATATATATAATTATACTATTACTTATAATATATTATTTTAATTGTATTGAAACATACATCTAATCAATCCAATTACATTTCAATTACGGAGAAGTCATCGAAGGATGGTAGTTTCAGTAATATCATAAAAATGCCTATTTTATTACCTAAATTATCTAATTTTAACAAAATTAGTATCATTAGGTTTTTATGAACTCGATGGTATGTAATACGTGTTCTATTTCAAAAGATAACGTTTAAATGATATTTTTAATCCTAATATACATATAAATTCATGCAATAAGTAATATCACATTAACATCATATTATCTAAATAAAGTATATCTTTACAAAATTTTCAAGTAAAACATGATAAAATACGTATTTTCTATTCTTAATATGTGTATATCCTAATTTAGGCCATATAATGTTACAAAATATAACAAAAATAATATGTAATCATATCTTACCAAAGTAAATATAATTTTAATTTAATCAATTAATCAATATATTTAAGCATAATATTGCTAAAAGCATATTTTGGTTAGTAAATTAAGCTATTTAACTAAGAAAATTCATAATAAATAGCTAAGATTATCAAATAAATCTCTAAAATATTTTGTAAACTTAAAAAAATATATGGAATATAACCAGTAACTTATTTCACATAATCGGGGTTATTGCCTAAATAGGTAAAATTACATTTTTTCCCTCAAATTACAATTAATTATGCAAATAATATCATTTTCATACAAAATAATTTCCATATTGTCCTGACATTACTACAAGTGTCCAAAAATTATCATATATCATTTACATCAATTATTTTTATTAAAATCAATTTATTCTAGAAAATTCAATTTTTAGAAGTTTTTAAGGTAAAAAATACAATAAATATTAAACATGAACGAAATCAAAATTTCCAACATATCATTAAACTAGATGTAATGGCAATCTTAAAGAAAAATTTTGAGCCCAAAACAACATTGTTTAATATATTTGTTTTGAAATTGAAAATTTAGGTAAATAGTGCACTTTCTTAAAAAAGTATATGGAATAATCATAATTTCACAAAAATAAAATTATAACATGAATACATCCTAAAAATAACCTAAGAATATAATTTTTCCAATTGATTTACTATTTTTCAAAACTAGATGAAAAATAGGACATAAAATTGTACCTAGCATTCGATGGAGCCTCGATGATTGGATAATGGCAAAGGGTTGTTGACCAATAAGGACAAGTGGTGCTCCATCTAGATTCGATAGGATTGCATAGTAGGTCATCGTTTGGGTTGAGAACTAGCCTAGGTTAGTTTTTGCTCTGTTTTTTCTATTTTATTTTTTTAACTGCCTATTTTGAATTTTTCTTGTGTGTTCTAGGGTTCTAAAATGAATTCCTAAGGTCTTATGTATGTTGAATAAGGTCGACTAAAATTTGCTTAAGGGTTAAGGATTTTATTTCCTAATTATTTTTCTTTTTCTTTCACAATTTTCTAAGGAGGAGGTGTCAAATTCTTTTCATTTTACCTTTTAAATTAGTTGTAGAGTTGATTTGAAGTTGCTATGGTAATTCTTAGTCACATCTAGATTTTTTCTTGAGTTTTAGATGAGTTTAGGTTAATATTTTAGTGGAATTTTGATATTATAAGTATATTATATTAATATCAATGGTTTTGTTAATATACATATATATATATATATATCCTATATACATGGTACATATATTGACTATTCATATTTAGTGAGTTATGTTTTACCCATGTTATTAGTTTCTAGAATATATTTTCTTTTCAAATTTTTTGAATCTACTGCTTATTTTACACATTTTTAGGTTTTTTGGTTAAATTATGTGTATATTTATTATATATATTGAATATTTTTGTAAGTGTATATATATATTTTGTACATTATTTTATATAATATTATTCACTTTTATGGTTTAGATAATTTATCTTTAGTGTCTTGTTATATTTCACAGTTCAATTTTAGGAGTTCCGATAAGTTTTATACTATATTGAATAATTATACTTTTAAAGTCAAAATTAAGGTTTTATGAAATTATTTTTAAAATTTAACTTTATTAGATTATTTCTACTAACTTTTCTGTTCTTAACGAAAAGTTTAGACTTAATCGAATAAGTTTTCCTAAAAACCCTAAATTTTGATATGATTGCTCTAAATATGATTTTAAAGGCTCATAATATCTAGATTTAGAAGAAAGGAAGACATGATCTTGAGTCATTGATAATTGTATTAAAACCTTTGAGTCTTTTTCTATGAAACCCTTATAACATAAATCTAATTGAAAACCATGGCAAGATTATATTTTTCCTCAAATTTAAAATCAAAACATATACGAAATCATAGCAAGATAATTCTCCTTCAAGTTCAAATAATGTAGCAAAATTCAAAATTGAATATTTTTTCTACTTATCATTTCAAAAGTATTAAATGGCATCATTCAAATGCTTTAATAAAGTACCAATACCAAAAGTCATTAATAATGAAAATATATTATTTATAAAAGCATCTAACATCACATGTAGATGAATATTAAATAGAATGTAATTATCGAATTTTCAATCTTATAACACTATCTAAAATGCATATATTTTCAATAGCAGTAGGCAAATTCATATTTGAATTTTTTTTATAATAATTCTTTCAAATAAAACATGTTTTCTTTTCAAAATTTGAAATTCAAATTTATGAAAATAATACAATCTAAATTATACTATCCTAAATATCTACTTATAGAAAAATAATAAAAGGCTAAAATTTGAAATTCCACACATTGCCATATGAATTACTTAGGGGTGTTACACCTAGTTCCTATTAGATGAAATTGAGTGGTGAGAAGAGCTACAATTTGAAGTTTATAAGAAGATCACACTTAAAGATTCCAACTTGGCAAAGAAATACCTAATCAGTTTCTCCATTAGTTACTCACTTGCACACTTAGTGGAAGAGGAAAGAGTAAGAATAGTAGCTCTACATGAAATTTTTTTTTTACTTGATTCAACATTAAATTAAAGGAAAATACATAATTCTTAATCTATTCTATGATTATTATTAAATCATACAAAGATCGGATAAAAACACTTTTAAAATGTGTTTTTATACAATTTGCAAGAGGATGAGTGATCTTTAGCTTAATTTTTCATACTTGATTCAACATTAAATTAAAGAAAAAAATACTCAAGTCTTAATCTATTTCATGATTATTATTAAATCAAACAAAAGTTGTATGAAAATACTTTTAAAACATGTTTGAAATCCATGTTAATGTGGAGATCTTTAAATCCATTTATTTATTTATTTTTTTCGAAAAAACACTCGATTTATTTATTATTTGTAAACTCGTGAGCTGTATCTATGCGTGCTGCTTTGGCTTACCATGTGTCAACTTGGAAATTTAGACGTTGGCACTTAATGTTCCGTCCAACTTGTACGAAAGGTGACAAAGGCACCGACATTGCGACGACTTTGATCAATTAGAGGATACCTCTCTCACTCTCTCTCTCTCTCTCCATATATATTTTCTTATTTTTCTGTTTTTGGCCAAGAAATCTCGATAGGTCAAGTTATTTTATATTTAACAGATAGATTATTCTCTTTCTCAAAGAAAATCTCTACTGTATGGTCATGATGAATTTCTTATTTCGCTTTATACATATACGTGAAGCTTTCCGGCATTTAATTTGGAGAAATCTGCTAATAAATCTATCAGAGCTCATAAGAGGTTAAGAAATTAATTTTTTTATGTATTTTTAAATTTCGTTTTTCTTTTTTTTTTTTTTAAACCCTCTAACAATAACCCCCTTAACATTGCTTACCATTTTGATATATATATATATATTATGCTTTAAGGTGTATATGCATATTTTTAAAAGTTAGAGATAAATAAAGTTATAATTCAAAAATTTAGGGTACTTGCACCAGACCAAACTCCAATGTGTTTCTTACGAGTCTAATATTCACGAACCTAGCATTTATACTTGGACATCGGGCCGAACCGGTCTCGAATTGTTGGTTCATGGGTTGGTAATACAGTAAACTATGATCAGCTTATGAACTAGCAGTTTCAACCCGGTTTAAGGCTCTTGAACGAATTTTTTTTAATTTTATTAATTTTTTATATACATTAATAATTTCTAATAATATGATATCCTTTTTCTCTCTTTTTTTTAATTGTACTAATTTATTAATAATTTCTAATTTTTTTTATTAATTTCCAACTTAATATGATTTCAACTTTTTTATTTTTTCCCCTCAAATTTTATTTTTTTCCTTATATTCAAATTCTTAATATTTGATAAGTTTTATAAAAAGGACTTATATTAATTGAAATTGAATTTTCTATCTATCCTTAGTACATAATTAACTTATGATTAGTCTCTATTATTAGTTTAATGATAGTATTTAAAAAAAAATTATCCATCACTATCGCAAATAAAGTAACTTTGATATACAATAACTTATTAGATATTATCCAATTATTTTTTTTTGACTTAATGATCATTTTTTTTCTCTCTTTTCTCTTTCTCTCTCTCTCTCTTTTTTTTTTTTTTTGAAGAGGCTAAATCGATTGGACCAACGCACCAGTTCAATGGCGAGTTAGCTCGGTAGTTCTGCTTAGGCGAATTGCTTAGGCTCTTAAAGCCCGATGATTTACCAAGGTAGTTCGACTAGGTTAGACCGATTCAAAGCCTACCTGACCGGTTCACTATTCAGAATTGGTCTGTACCCATGTCTACTAGCATTGAAGCTTAGACATTCAAGGACGATGCTCCTATGCTCTAGTCTTCACTTTCGGTAAAGCTCATAAATAATAAAATCAAATCGAAAATATGGTTTTTTTTTTTTTTGCAATTTATTTTAGAAAATTGTCAAATTAAATCAAATAAAAAATTTATGGTTAATTTAAAAAGATAAACTGAACCAATCTATAAAATTGAACTAAATTGTTTAAAAATATATATAATAATATTTTACTTGTAAGTAGAAAAATTCTTTTATTATAATATAACACAAAAGATTTTTTAGTTTGTATTTATTGATATACATACATATTTAGCTTTTATTTCTATAATATTGACTAAATATTTATATCATGTGATAACTTTATAAATAAAATTAGTTATTAATAGATATTTAGAATTTCTTGATTGTACGAATATTAATTTTATCAACCTGTTATATTATACTTATTACTATGAAATAAATTTAATACTTTTCATATGAAATTATATCGTATGCAATTATACTTTTCTGGATCATAAGATGATTTAATCTATAAACCAAATCAAAGTTTAGTATAACTCCTCAGAGGAAAGTAACTTACTCTCTTTACGTTTACGAAAGCAATTCAAAAATTATATTAACATAATATATATATATATATATATATATGCAATTCACATTGGTTTTCTTAATCTCATTTAATGAAAACGTAATGCCATCCTTTTTTCAACCGACCCATGACTTATAAAGTACTCTTTTGAATGCTTGATGCGATAAGCAAACCATCTTGGACCAAGTCATCCATGGTTAGGTTGAATCAAATAATAGTGAATCGACTTTCAATTTTAAAAGAACACAATTATTCCACGATTTCAGAATGACTAAATTAAATTCTAGTCCCAAAATAATTGTTGATTTAACGTTAGTATCCACTAAATATTGTTGTCAATCACTCTTTTCTTAATAATCATGCTATTACATGTTTTCGTCTAACTCTAAATTTCTATACACAGAGACAGTGTCTAATTCAAATAAAGATCAAGATATCTGTCTAATGATAATAATTATTAATCAACCAACATGATAGAAATGTTGGAAATTATAGAACAGTATGGACCAATTGCTACATAATTGAATTTTTTTGTAATTAATTAATTAATTATTTGTTGGGATTTTACGTAAATGGAATCGAGCAGCTGGATTTATTTTCTCGTCTCGTAATTATAAGTTAATTATTTCATATAACAATAAGGAAATAATAGAAGATTCCTCCCCATTTCCTATCAATTTTAACAATGACCTTGTGATTACGATGTCATGCCTAGTGGCTTGATCGTATTTGAAAATTACTGTGCAGCGGAATACTTCCAAACAAAGTCTTCTTCAATAAGACAAATCGTTAGTTCTGTGCTCTGCCTGTGTGTCTGTATATATATACATATATTATATGCATATGTTTCCAGTTCATGAGCTAATTTTTATATTACAGCACTGTTGTCAGTAGGGCCACTAGGGATCTAAGAAATCAATAGCTATGCAGCCCGCCCAAACATAATTATACGGTACATATACATAATCTTCACATAATCGAAGAACTTTTCAATACCATCTAAAAGCTCACTTACTTAAGATGAAAACATGCAATTTGCAAAGTATTTGCCCATCATTTACCATATATTGGAGATAATGTATAGGAGGCGCTTGTTAACTGAATCTTTATTTGAAATTAGAGAATAAATCAGCGTGTCATTTTTCATGGAGATTCTCATAACATCTTCTTAATATCAAATTTGACTATACGTTGTTTGAATGAAAAGGGGAAAACCTAGAGGGGATAATAAATTTGTATGAGCAATGCATATACATTATTTGGATATAGTTTGCCTTTTTCGTTTGAAAAGTAACGCATTGGCTGAGTACATTGATTACACTTGTTCAGCATACTTAATATTTAAGATTTTCATGAGGTAGGCAATATTAGAAACTATAAATTTCTAGATACACATGCTAAGTAGGTGTCCGACTATGATTGAAATCGTAGAAGAATAGAATTTTACCTATAAAAAATGAAAAAGTTATGTTGGTGGTAGACCTAGGCACTATGTTGAATCGGTTCTGAACTATCGTTTCATGAGTCAATGACACGGTGAACTGTAATCAGCTAGTAAACTAGCTGTTTTGGATCAATTTGAGATCTTTGAATCAGTTTTTTTTTTTTAATATTAATTTCTTTTTTTTTATATACATTAATAATTTCTCATAATGTGATCTTATTTTTTTAGTATACTAATTTATTAATAATTTCTAATTTTTTTATTAATTTCTAATTTAATGTGATTCTAATTTTTTTATTTTTTTCTATCACATTTTATTTTTTCTTCATATTCAAATCCTTAATATTTGATAAGTTTTACAAAAAAGACTTATGTTAATTAAAATTAAATTTTTAATTTATCCTTAATATATAATTAATTTATAATTAGTTATCTATTATTAGTTTGATAATATTATTTTAAAAAAATTATTATTTACTATTGTAAATAAAATAACTTTGATCTGTAATGACTTATTGTATATTATTAAATTATTTTTTTTGACTTAATGATTTCTTTTTTCTCTTTCTCTCTTTCTCTTTTTTTTAAGGGGATGAACTGGCCGGGCCAATCCATCAGTTTAGGCGTAGCTTGATCGGTTCCGCCCAGGTGAACCGGCTGAGTCCTTAAAGCCCGATGATTCACCAGGGTGGTCTGGCTTGGCCATTACCAAGCTGATTCATAGTTTGAAATTGGTTCTCGTCTAAATCTAGTTGGTGGCCGATGCAATCTTTTAATTCAAAATAGAAAATAAGTGAAGATACTACCATTAAAGCCGTAAGTAAAACGAATCCAGCTCGAGTAATTCTGGAATTTGAGTTTGAGCAGCAATTGACTTTGAGTTTTATCTCTCATCTCGAATGTTTCTAAAACAGCTCACTTGACTAAACCTATTTGAAGCCAATTATTTGAATCAAATTAAATTCTATTTCATTAATATCTTATTTAAATTTTAACTCATCTCAAAAGTTCGAAACATCATTCAACTCAGTAAATATTAGGTTGAGTTGAAGTAGTTTATAGGCCAACTTTGCTCATCTACACTACCATGTAGACGTTCGAATTATCTTATTAACATAGGATCCATTCGCCCTTGGTGCTTTTTGTAACATGGATTGACAATTTCTAATTCAATAGGGTGATGAGAGCACAAATCCCAAGATTAGGAACCTGATCATAGGGACAAAATATGAAATTGACGAGGTACATGGCATGAAAGTTCAAAACATATAATTGCAGCATAAACTAATTATTTGTGATTACATTTTCAATTATATATATTTTTGGCTTTGATACAAAATTCCACATAATATGACACAAACCAACCTTAAAACTCAAATTTGCACCTCTTTGCATAGCTTGAAATTGATAAATATCAATAATAAGATTTGTGAAAATTGAAATTCACGTATCGATTATCTTGTGAATGTATTTTGTCGTATAGAAGTACAAATGTTAAATATTGTTTTACGAAAGAAAATACAAATTATCATGGGCATGCTCGCGGACAAAATTCATAAAATTGTCATCAATGAAAAAACAATATATGGTCGAAGGATACTGAATAAATCCTTGGAGTTGAGTCTTACACAGTCTAAAGAATCCTCATAAATCTCAATGGCTTTCTATAAAAGTTTATATTCAATGAAAAATACTTTCCGCCAAAACTTGTTGTAGTCTAATAATATAAATATTAGTCTTCTAAACAGCATAGATCAGGTCCCATCTTCCTTTCCTCAAGTTGAATGTGTAATAGATGGCAAAAAAATAAAAAAAATAAAAAATAAACTTTCCTAGTAGTAATGGATAATGTAAATCATGTCATGGTAAAAATTAATAGAGTTTAATATGTGGTAGCCTAACCTATTAACCCGTAAATTGCACTATCCTTCATTTCTCATGAATACATCATGTGAAATATTTAGAAATCATAAATGACGATTCACAATCCTATTGGTTCCAATATATATATATATATATTTAGTTTTTATTTACTATAAAATTTAATTTTTATTTTGCTTTAAAAAAAATTTCAATCTTTCCATGAAAAAATATATATAATATACATGCATAAATTTGCATCAACATTTATATACTTTAGAAAAATCGAACATTAAGATGAAAGAACAAAAGAAGTAAAATTGTTTCTTAAACTTATTTAACAACATATCGAACTATATATATGATTAGCTTTACATAACAATAATAATCATACATATATCCTATGATATTAATATGGTAATCAACTTCATTATGCAATTGTTTTAAATATTCCATATATTTTGGTACATGAGGTAACCATTTAATATATTTATAATTTCTTATTGCATACATTTAATAATAAACATATTATTACCACGTGATATATTGAACAATATAATAATGGCTAATTAGATATGACCATATCATATAACATTACTTAGATTTAAATGAATGAATATGTTCTACTCAGAAATATAATATTAATTACATTTGTAAAAAGCTCTATTTGGAGAGGTAAAATGTACTTAAATAACATGTATGAATTCTCTCTCTCTCTCTCTCTCTTTTGCCACTCTATGAGTTAGCTTGCTTTGACATGGGGTTAAGTGGGGTGAGTTGAAAAGGTTTGCATTTAAGCGGGTTGAAACTATTTAACTTGACTTGCATTTGTTTTTTTAGTTATGTAGGCTAGCCCAAGTAATCCATCATACTTACAGAGTTGTTTGTAATGATCAATTATAGTTATTCTCTCATAATATATAAATCACTAAATTTTTTATTTAAATTACCACATCATAATCCACGTAGCATATCATTTTTAGTAAATCTTTTTCTATTTAGTGGGATAAACATAGACTTTCTAGCCCACATAGAGATAACTTGCAAGGGTATAGCTAAGTTCTTGTTGGCACCATGGATGGACGGGCCGGAAATTCAGAGGATGGTATTTATTCAATTGGCTTTGGAGGATGTTCATAGTCTGTTTCTCCTACCGACGGTAGAAACAGGAATGGGGATGTTCAAGGCTCTAGTTCGGCCATGTAGATGGAGTTTGAAGATCAAGGGAGAGGGCAATAACCCTCTAATGTCTGATTGATATAAAATACGTAGCTTCCTACAGTCAGACTTTATTGATACTCTATCTACCAATATGCGTTCGAATCCATTTAAAATTCTTGCCTAGAATGCTAGAGGGGCCTCGTCAAGAGCAAGGCAATAGGTAATCAAGGACTTGGCTAGATGTTATGACCTGCATATTTTGGTCATCACAGAAACTAAATTGAATCAAGCGGAGATGGACAATTTGAGGATTTATTTAGAGTTTGACCAGATGCCATGTGCAGAGGCTAATGGCCTGAGCAGGGGTATTGTATTGTTGTGGCGTCAACAAGCAATGTGTGTTTGGAGTCATTAGATTCATCGACAGCAAATTCTTGCTGACATTAAGGTAACGCCTTTTAATTTCCATTGGTTTATTTTGGCTATGTATGCATACCCAAGCTATTATATCCGGCAAGGTCTTTGGCATGATTTAAATGAACTATCGCATAGTATTAGCGCCCCGTAGCTACTTATAGGGGATTTTAATGAAGTGTTGACTAATGATGAAAAATGACACGAGAGAAATGTTATTCAGTCAAGAGCCCAAAGATATCAAGAATGTATGGATGCATGTACGATAGTTGATCTAGGATTTGTTGGGCATAGATATACTTGGTCATGGCAAACTTAGAATGTTTCAGAATTGATACAATATAGAATAGACAGGACATAGGCGAATTATGAATGGAAAGCGCTATTCCTAGAAGGAAAAGTGTTTCACTTGTTGAGCACCAGTACAAACCATTATCCTTTGCTTTTGAATTCCCAACCTTCTATAAGAACAGGACTGAGAAACCTCAGGCCCTTTCAGATTTTAGCCAATGTGGCTAGAGCATCCATACTTCAAAAATTTTTTGGCAGCACACTAGCATCTATCCAAAGAAAGTTTAACAGATGATATGAATTATTTCACTGGAAAACTTCGTGAGTGGAATAAGGAGGTCTTTGGGATTATTCATGTAAAGAAGAAACATTTGCAAAGGAAAATAGAGCAAGTTTGGAATAGGATTAGATGTGACCTAAGTCAAGCCCTCCTAGATAGGGAAAACTCTTTGCAAGAGGCATTAAAAATTGTTCTCAATCAAGATGAGAAGTTGTGGGCCACGAAAGCAAGAGCTAAGTGGAGTTTGGAGGGAGAGCTCAACACTAAATTTTTTCCATGCCTCAACACGAGCCAGACATGCAAAAGGAAGAATCGTAGGGCTCTTTGATAATGGTGGTAACCGAATAGTAGATCATCACTCCTTGGAGACTATGACATCAAGTTTCTTCTCGAAGTTATTTTGTACAGAGAGGGTGTTCTCCAAACTAAATGCGCCAAGTTGGCTGCCAAAGTGGGTGTCCTTTGATTAAAATTCATGGACTAATTTAGAGAAGGATGTCATACGTGAAGAGGTCAGGCAAGCGATGTGGAATATTGCTAATTCGAAATCACTAGCAGTTGATGGTTTTCATTCCCTCTTCTATAAACAATGTTGGCATGTGGTGGGTGAATTATTCATTAAGATAATTGACACTATTTGGCGAACGGGTTATGTACCAGAAAATATTAATAAGATGTTATTGGTTTTGATCCCAAAGAAGGATGGAACAAACCGTCTGCGGAACATCAAACCTATTAGTCCACGTACAACATTGTATAAGACTTTGGGCAAAGTCCTTGTGCATTGTGTTTGACTGCCACCTTCAGCATATCATAAGTCCAAAACAGTCCATTTTTGTCCTAGGGAGATCCATAAGAGATAATGTCATCTTATTTCAAGAACTTCTATACTCTTTGAAATGTAAAAAGGGTGATAGAGCATGGATGATGATCAAGCTAGACCAGAAAAAAGCTTATGATTGATTGGAATGGGATTATATACGACATATGTTGACTAGCCTTAGTTTCCTAGATAATGGATAAAAATCATTGGCTCTTGTTTGTCAACAAGCTCCTTTAAAATTCTCTTGAATGGTTTCATGTTGTGGAAATTTTATTCCAATAGAGGGTTGCGGTAAGGAGATCCCATGTCCCCTTACATTTTTATACTTGGTTTGGAAATTCTAAGTAGATGTATCAAAGAGATGATGAAGAATGGTAATTGGAAACCGATTCGCATGAAGGGGTCCCAAATCGATATCTCACATATGTTTTTTTTAAGTGACTGAGTGTTAATCGGGGAAGTAACAATAGAGAATGCAAAAATTATGCACAATGCCAAGATGGCTTCTGGAATTATGTTAGGTCAAAAAGTGAATTATAGCAAGTCTTGCGCTATATTTTTAGCAAACATGCTGGAGGATCGACAAGACCAAATTTGTCATGAATTTGGGATTCATTGTAATGCAACATGGGGCAAATGTGAGCCTTGTTGTCTTAAGTGTTGGATTCCGGCCGGGTATTTTAAGACATACATGAAAGTAGCCTCATTTAGTTAATACTTCATGATTAAGTCCTATGAGTTAGACAAGGATACCCTGAAAGTCTAAAATGTGAATATAATAAAATAAAAATATTATATTTAAAAGTAGATAATTTCATTAAATTATACTATATTGTATTTTACACGTCGTAAACGTGTGATTTAGATAACGGAAATAACTCACCTTTAGAGATAAATTTTTTGGACACTAAAATTATAAAATGACATAAAATAATACGTAAAAAAAAGAACACGCACTTAGGTTATAATTAATATTTATGAATATATACCTGTAAACACTAAAAATACCTAAAAATACATATAATTAACTAAAAATTAATAAGAAAAATAACAAAAAATTTTCAAAATATTGCTAAACAATTAGACTTATAGTGAATTAGGGCATGGACAAGCATTAGATAGCTATTGATAAATGTAAGTAGCTTTAGCACACTAAACATACATGGGATTTAAGCTTTGTTGAGAGAGAAACTCTTATTTTTGATAAAAAAATCTTAGGGATTATCACCAAAACTCTCATTTGAGCTCTTCAGAATCCTAGAATTCCAAGAAAATTCAAAAAGGAGAAGATTAGTGAAGGAAAAATTTAGGGAAAAATATAAAGAAAATTAGAAAACTGAGCTATTTTCGTAAATACGAATCTGGAGTGATATTGGGTGTAAACCATCACCATTACCCAATAGTAGCAGTGGCACCTAGAGAGGTCAATATAAGGGTGGCTGGCATTGGTGGTCGAAAGTTTATTTTTTTGGGGAGTCCATTTTTTTTCACTCGATTTTTATTAATTTTGTAAAAATATTAAATTAACTCCAAAAATTATGAGAAAAATTATTCTGGAGTATTTTCATACATGTAATTTTTATGAAAGATATCACTTTGTAAACTTTTTAAGTGGGTATATAACCTCCTTAAGAAATCATCCAAAATCAAGTTATTTTAGAAGTTATTTCAAATGACCCTATTATTGTAGTTATGAAATAAAATTTTTCTAGAACATCCCTATATTACATATAAGAATGCTATGAAGAGTTTTAGAACAAAAATATTTTCTATAATTTTTATGAATTTTTGAACCTCGAAATTTGGTGAAAAATGCTATTTTTCAGAGATTTTATGTAATTAGCTCTGAGGGAAAACAATTTCCATTAGTTTTGGAGTTCATTTGTGTTATATTTTACTAAGGAAAGTTATCTAGAGTTAGCTAGATTGAATTATAGTCAAATTGTGCACAAACTAATTGTTGTGGGTTTAGTGCACTAAAATGAGAATATGAGAATTTAAGAAGTTTTAATGATATGGTATTAATGGGTATAATGAACTTGCTGAATGATAATTTATTAACATATTTATTCCCAGAAATATGATGTTGGAGTGAGTTGCCTAGAGTGAATGTAAGTTGAATTTATTCAAAGGGTTCTTTAGATAGTTGATTTGATAAACAAAAGGACTTAATCCTTAGTTTAGAGGCTTGATCAAAAGGTTGGTTGGTGAAAGAATCTTAATTACAATCATGTCGAAACCTTGTTTGGGAAGTTATTTGGTGAAGGAAGTCTAGTTGAAATATTTTCATATACTTGACTAGAAGGTTGGCTAGTAAAAGATACTTAACTATAATAGCGTTGGAGACTTGTTTAAAGGTTTGATTGGTGTAGAAGGTTTAGATGAAATAACTTAAAAGACATGTTCAGAGTGTTGGTTGGAGCAGGAAGCTGAGCTAGAATAACATAAGAGGCTTAGTTAGAGGGTTACTAACTTAAGGACACTTGTATTAGAGACTTCATTAGAAGGTTCTTAGTAGAGCTGGGCCCAAAACCATAAACTAAATTGATTTGAATTGAAAATTTGATTTTTCTTTTTTCTTTTTAACATTCGGTTTAGTTCATAGTTTGATTAGATCTTAGTATTTTAGTTCTTAGTTTGGTTTGACTAAGCAAACTGAACTATTGGATTTGAATCGAACTAACCGAATTAATATAATATATACAAAGAAAAAGATGTTAAGTTTGCTTTTTATTGTTGTGTTTCCTTTTGTGATGATTTATGAAATTGCAAACCTTCTTGAATGTCTTTTGCCCCTCCTAAATGCATGCTACCATCAGTGAATTAATCCTACCATTAACAAATTATAGGTGTAATGACATGTAGCTATAGCATGGACGATCCCTTCTTTGTGCATAATGTGATAACCATCGTTTTATAAGTTGTGTTTTTTTTTTTTTTTTTTTTTTGAAGATAACAAGTTTTATGAATGGCAAGCTTACTAAACTTAGATTACTGCATGATCATGCATCTATGGTGAATGCCACTAATGTCAATAAAGGAGTCAAGCTTTTATATCAAGATGGCTTCTTCGGTGACTTAATCGAAATCGTGTAATCTTATTATCTAGGATAAGAACCCCTTCATCCAAATTTCCTAGAAAACACAGACAAGCCATTGTCTACTTTAATTATTGCATGATCCCACATTTCATGGCGACATGGCTCCTGAATTTCACTATCATCACACTCGTTACATATAGAAAAATCCTTACAGTCATAAAGCTAAATCATATTGTCCTGTAAAACTCCAAATGCCAAGAGTAAGAAACTGTAGCCATTGAGGAAGTCATTATCAATGTTATTCAAACTAAGTGCCCATTTGGTATATGTTAGATGTTAGTGTTTATTTTCACTCATGTTGGCGAGAATGACTTATTATTAATTTGGAAAAGAAAAAATAAATTTAATACTAGGGTGATAAAGGTTCAAACCATGAATCGAATTAGATTGAACCGTTTTTTTTTTTTTTTAAGTTTGAAAAATTAATGAACCAAATTGTATGATTAGGTTCGATATATATATATATATATATATATCGAACCGTGATATTAAGTTCGGTTCAGTTTAAAGGGATAAGGCGAACCATAATGAATCAAACCATGTCTACCCTTAGTTCTGAGACCTAAACTTGGTATTTTGCAAGCCTTTAGAGCCTTGTTCAAAGAATTCAATGGTAAGCTAATAATTGAGATAAAACTTACACTACTTACTTAAGATAAGTCACAACCACACTTAAACTATTAAAATAAAATAATTTACTTTATATCTAGTAAAACTAAAGTAAATGTATTGATTACATAGGGGTAAATTGAAGTAGACAAGACTCACCTTCGAGATTGTTAAGCATCATATGTCTAGGTAACTGGGATCAATACTTCATCACACTTTGAAGTATTATTTTAGAATACTTAGAGACCTTAGTATGTATTGGTTTGCGATTGAATGTTGTATTGCTACTATGGAATGCTAAACTCTATGTATTGTTTACTTTATGATTACTGCTTGATTGGATTGTCTAAAATTGTTTGATCACCTTGAAAGCAAACTAACTCAAATGAGCCTAACTTCTAACCGAACATTGATAAGCTCTAAATTGAATATATTTTACATAGTAATTTTTGATGATTTTCCCTTAGAATTTGAATTTATTTTTAGATAATGATATTTAATTAAGTAAAATTTTGTTTCCTAGGTTTTAGAAAGTTCTATGCCAAAAAATGAGAAGATAGAAACAAGTTTCACTCAAAGTTGTACTAAAATGAGAAAGTTGTGAAGGTTTGAAGATCAATACAACTGAACAACATGATTTTATCGTTTCTAAGTGAATTTGGAGCTTATTTTCAAGTATCATAGTAAAGGACACGACAGGGGATATGGTTGTGTTGATTTTAGCCGACATAATTTTTTTTCACTTCCTATGTAAGGCTTTGTTAGGGTTTTTTAGATAGAACTTTTAACACGACTTTTTGAGAGCTTTTCAAGACAAGAGCTTTTTGAGAGTAGATCTTTGATATTTAGGTCTTGTGGAACCTAAATCTACTTATGTGACATGATCGTTATTTGATTAATTTAATTTTTTAGTTTTTTCTTGGTTCAACTATGCTTCATGATTTAGTTTATTATTTCTATGGGTAGTAATCTAGAATTTGATATCTTAGAAGAGAATCGAGAGATTTCTTATAAGATTAGATAGGCATAGTTGATGAGTATTGTTATAAGATTATAGGTAATTTACAAGATCTTTTCGAAATTTTGAATTAAAACATAGAGAATTCGTTGCATAATAATGCAATCTTAGGTTATGCTATTTTAAAAAGAGATTTTAATAGGTGATTTTAGGGTCAGGGTTAATTGGCTTGAGCAAGTGATTAACTTTAGTAGAGAATTCTCTCAGTCAAGAAAAAGTAAATAATAAATTAAAATATCTTTAATGGAATTCACATGTTAGGTCTAGGAGAAGTAAGGATTTAGATACGGTTTGTGAATATTGAAATAATTTATACTTTTATTGCTTTCTTGTTAAGTTCTTGAATGATTCTCGACTAGTTGTTAATTTAGTAATTGATGCAATTAATTTAGATATTTTAAATTCTCAAACTCGAATTTGTAGATTAGATAATAGAGATTTAGTAAGTACTAGAAGCCAAAGTTCTTGAGGGATCGATAATTGGACTTAATCTGCTTACTACAAATTTGTTATGTGTGCTTGCTTTATATCATACATGCATTACAACCAACTAGGGAAACGACTAAGAATCTCAGGCTAAATACGGATCCTTCGATAAGGATAGCTAAAATGGTCATTTTTCCACTCTTAGTCAAACTAAGTGATAAGAGAGGAGGTCATGGCAAAGTTGGGGATCATGGTTAGAACATAGTCTTAGGCAGAGAGTGTTCTCCATTACTCAAGCCTCATTTTGGTTTTGATTCATATGTGAGACGTTAAACTCCTTAAACTAGATTAAAGTGGGCGCAATTTCTCTAATCTCACAACAGACCAAATAACATCGTATGATGGCACTTACTTGTGTATGCATTGCATTTAACAAGACTCCTTGAAAACTAAGGTTACTCTATGTTAGATACATACCATTGACTCCATCCTACGTGCTGAGCAGTTATCACTCATCCCTTTATAGGATTTTTTTTTGTAGGTTTAAGTTAAACTTGCCAACACATCTCCAAATTTTAGAAGATTAGAAAATGGGATTGGGGAGTGAGGATCAAGACAATTGGCTATTTTTTTTTTTTTTCTATTTATCAACTTTCCTAGCTTATAGGAAAACTAATAAGGTCTCCATTAGTGACCTTATAGTTTTCAGCTGTAGATATGTGTTCTACGTTTTGAAAACCTGTAGACTTTTATAAATTCTCTATTGATCATAATATCTTTCCATGCTAATATAATTTTGAAACTTATTATTGGTACCAAGATTTCTATACATCTATGATGTATATAAACTCAAATTTTTTTGAACAATTAAATCACAAAGTTATTTTCAATAGCTATTTTGAAATATTACACCACAGGTTATAACAAATAGGTACAGAATTAGATGTTTAAAAGTGGTAGAGTTGTGAATGCTTTGTGTAAACTATACCTATATTAGTAGTTAAGGTGGCTAACTTTTAGCTTAGGTTGGTTTGTACCGTGGGACTGTTACGGCTCCTCAGTTTGGAGCATGACAACAAATATATTGGAATTCCAATGAAGACAGGAGGTAAGTCAACATTTGATAACCTAACCTTCTTAGTGTAAAAAACTTAAAGGAACTTATTGAGTTCGAAAGCAAAACTCTTAAGTACATTGAAGAGAAAATTACTGGTTATTACGACTCTTGAAAGCATTTGCAATTATTATAGCCAAATGATTCCTATCCCCTAAGAAATCTCTAAACATCTTAAATAGCATTGTAGGAGTTTTATTTGGGGAAAGAAGGAGGGTGAAAGGAAAATTCATTGGATCCCCTAGGATCGAGTTAAGTAATTATGGGAACATGGAGGATTAGTGATAATGGATATTCTCAAATGAAACAAGGCAAACTTTATGAAAATAGCATGGTGCATGCACGGGAAAAACATCTTATAGACAAGGGTGATTAAGGGAAAATATGACTAGAGAAATGGATAATTTAAATATAAAAAAGGCTCTGGGTTCTTCTAACATCTTAAAAAACAAGAGAAATAGTTGAGGGAACATTTACTGATTTTGCCAAATAGAATAGGAGAAGTAAAATTCTGGTTTGATTGGACTTATTTCTAGAGATGGTAAGAATTTGTGCATAAGATCAAGAGAGGGAGGGATGAAATAGAGATAGGTTACCTGATTGATAACATGATAGTTGCAAGGTTGGGTGAATTTAATCCATTATTGCAACATTACAACGATGAGGAAGGAATAAATAGTATGGTGTAGCCACATGATGCGAATAGGGAGGTACATTGCAAAATTGTGTATAAAATGATGTATAAGTAAGAAGATGGATATGTTTGTAATGAGAAATGGGACTATATATGACATACACCTACTATCTTACGCATTCAATTTTTAATATGGTGAATCACTTGAAACAGATTGCTAATAAAAGATAACCTTTGTAAGAGGGGTATCATGGTAAATCAAGAGTATATATTTTGCAATGGTGACATGGAAGACAGTAAGCACCTATTTATGCACTGTCTAAGTATTTAGAAAGCATGGCAATTTTGGGGACGGGAATCGATTCCTAATGATAAGCATCCAGATTCTTTTTAGAATTGGATAAGACAAAATGCCTATATTAGGAAGGTGCTAGGGAATGCCAGTAACTATCCTAAAAATGTTGTCTTCCTTTTTGCAACTAAAGGAATTTAGAGGGAGAAAAACGTAAAGATTTTCCCATAATAGGTAATGTGCAGGACTAGTTGGGGTTACTTAGGAAAGAAGTGTACAAATGGTGGGCGTTAAAGAAAAAACAGAGGAAAGGTGGTAATTTATAAGACTTAAGAGCTTATAAAACGTAACCACCTATGGATTGTATAAAATTGAATTGTAATGCAGCGATGGACTGGAAGGGAATGTAGGCATTAGTAGCAACTGTTGGAAGGAATTGGCAAGGCTAAATAGTAGATAGAATGGTTAGGAGATTAGTTGAAGGTGCCTTTATGGAAGCAAAGATGTAGGCTAAATAGTGGCTATGTGACTTGTAGTGTCAAATGGATGGGAAAATATTATAATAGAATCAAATTGTCAAACGACCATTAGTCTTATTGAAGAAGGATGAATAGAATCAAATATAAGCTCAACCATTGTTCCTCATTGAAGGAGTCTTATGCATAATTTTTCTTTTCTTTAATTTTGTAGGATCATTCATGAAGTTAATAAAGTAGTGGATGCTCTAGCAAAGGAGGGTTTTAAGATAGACATTAATATTACTTTTTATTATATGTTTTCGTTATGTTTAATGGAGTTTGTTATTGTGGACTCTAGATGTGACCAAAGTGTAGTCAATGCTTAGCATAAGGGGAGTGAAAACACTTAGTTGGGTTAGTTTGTTTTGTTTTGTCCTATCAAACTTTGTGTTAGTTTTTTATTTTATGAATAACTATTTTGATTTACCAAAAAAAAAAAAAAACATGGAAGCATAAATTCCTTTTAAAAAAATAATAAATAATCTAAGTAGTTTCTTGTGAACTTTATAAGTATCAATGTCAACTATTAAGGAAAATTCAATAAATATATAGGAATTATATGGAGAGACAAATGTGTGACATATGAGGCACTAAAGCAAAAGTTAATTAATATGTTAGGCAATAGGCTAATGGATTTGAGAAGGAAGACCACTCAAAGCTTGTATCACATTGGTGTAGTTTGATTCCACAATTACTTCACTCTAACCCTCATCACATGCAAACTATACTGCTAATAAAATATCCTTTACTTCAATTTCTTCCACCATAGAGCAACGGCATGTCACACATCTACCCAAAATCACCAGACTATGGTAATCATAAGCCATCACACAACATGCTGTACGATCTAATTTTGATACCCAGGCTCGATCAATGTTGATCTTCACCACCAAAGATGTTGGCTTCCTCTAATAAAATGCGGAAAACTCAAACCCTTGTCTTTGCTTGGTAGTCTCCTCACTTTTTAGCCTTCTTTTTCTATTTTCTATCAAATCTTTCAACAAAATCCATGAGACTCCAATTATTGACTATAGATCTACCAAATCCCCTTCAAAGACTACCTTGCATCTCATTATCTAGATGTTCTAAGCGACAACACTCATGAAAACTTCAAGATTTGGGCTTTTCCTTCCATTGACCTTTGCCACTCTTTTAAACTAGTCCATGAAGCAAAACTCTTTGGTTCCAATAATCCTTATGCTTAGACAGCCAAACTAAACAATCTTCATCTAGTCACACCTTGAAAGCACATGCTTCATTGACTTAGCATCACCATAGATCTTGTAAGTCAAAGAAGAAATCACTTGATGTTTAACTAAGTTCTTTTTCATTAGTAAGGTGTTAGCTCTTACTTTCTACAAGAAATGTTGGATTTTGGGTAAAGTTTTAATTTTCCAAATTCTTTTCCATTGCTCTTTAGTATTCTCTCACATGACATTTGATGTTAATATGTTTGGCCTGTCTTCTCATTCTTCATGTAGTGGTATATAGATTTGGCTACAAAAACTTGATGGTTAAAAGGCCACAAAATAGAGTCTTGCTGCTTAGTAACACTCAAAGTTACAGCCTTTATGCTTTTCACTTCTATATTTAGCAAGTATTATTTTAATTTCCTAACATCCCATGCATTTCCATATTGAAGATAAAATCTTTGACCTTCATTCCCTAAAATTTGACACCTTCCTTTTTGATAGAGGTATTAGTGTCTAATAAAGGAACCCATTTATTAGAGCCAATGTTAATCCTTTCCTTAGATCCAACCTTCCATAGTCTATTCTTAAACAAGCACTTCTTACCTTGTAGTATACTATGCCATTCCCAAGATGGTCTCCCCCATCATGTCGCTTCCTTGAAGTCAAGATCTGGAAAATAATTCCTTTAAGTACTCTTGCCCATAGATTTGTAAGATTTGATTCTAGTCTCTAAGCCATCTTTGTGAGAAGTGCTAGATTAAAAATTTATAGATCTTTGAAACCTATGCCTCCATACTGCTTAACATAATAAATTTGCCCCAAGTACACCAATGAATCTTTCTCTTATCCTTTTTTTGTTCCTAAAAGAATTTTGTTATCCAAGAGCTGACCCCATTACACCACTTCATGGGATAGTAGAAAACTAACATATAATAATTAGGAATGGAGTGACTACATATATAATAATCACCTCCCTTCCCGCTTCGTAAAAGGCTTCTATTTCAACCCTTTCAATTTTTTCAACATCCCCTTTAAAAAGCCAAGTGCTTCATATTTTAACTTGTTCTGTATTCAAGCTAAAAAATTTACTCGACTTCTCAAAATCAACCCTTTGACTTGATGTACTGTAGTAATTGTTGAGAAAATCAAGAAATTTTCTCACTTTCCCCTTATTCGCTTCTAGGAAGAAAAGCGAATCATTTATAAAGAATAGATGAGAAAGAGTATAATAAGAAGACTTTATGGTTAGTCCACACAAACTTCTATCCTTGGCACATTTTTCTAAACCTCTAAATAGAACATTTGCCACTAGAATGAACAAGTAAAGTGATAGCGAATCACCATTCCTTAAGCCTTTACTTAGCCTAAAGGATGAAACTCTCTTCCCATTCATTAAGATATTAAAATTTACAGTAGACACACACCACATCACCTAATCTACCCACTTTCTACTAAAACCATATCTCAATAGTATATTTTCCAGAAACAACCATTCAATTCGATCATAGGCCTTCTCCATATCAATATTTAAAGCACAAAAACCTCTTCAAACATGTTTTCTACTTTTGAGGAAATGGACTACCTCATGAGCAATAATGATATTATCATGAATCATTTTTCTTGACAAAAACACATTTTGGTTTTTAGAAATTAGCTCATTAAGAAAGGGTTTAAGCCTATTAACTAATATCTTTGACATGACTTCGTGTAATAAATTACATAAACTTATGAGTCTGAATTGATTAACTTTATGAGGATGGAGACACTTAGGAATCAAAACAATGTCAGTAGAGTTAAGGGAAGGAGGGAAAAAAACCTGAAACAAAGAAGAATTTGACTGCTTCTGATACTTCTTTTCCAACTATAGCCTAGAATAGTTGGTAGAAGATCCTTGAAAAGCTATCTAAATTGGGAGCTTTCAAGCCTCCAAGCTAGAAAATAGCTTCTTTTTTTTAATTTCTAAATCATTAATGTTTGCATAAAGTACTTCATTAATGTCTGCCCCAATTCTGCTATAAACCAACTTTAAGCATTCCTCATTCTTAACTCCTAAAGAAGAGAATGGAACTGATAGGAATCAAAGTTTAAGGGCTTGAGATTATGGCTAAGAAAGTTCTCCTATGTTGACCTGTAGTTGATGAGTTTGAATTGCTTTAATCTACTAATCTGTTGTCTTATTTGAGTTGAACCCTCCCATGCTTATCAATAGTCTCTGATACTAACTTAAGACATACTCGGCTAATAGTTCGGCCCACCAAACTACTTACTTAGCTTACTAGAATCTAAATTGCTCAGAGCATGTCTAGGCTGAATTCACCTCTAAAGAACCTCCAGTTCTACTTAGCACCTCTACTCGATAGTCTCCAACTTAATTACACAATTTGTTTGTTTCTACTAGAAATTCTCCCACCAGTTGCTAGCTACATGTTTGAGCAACCATGTGATAGAATCTTTAATACTAGATGGTTGCTTTTCTTGATTTTTCATCTATGCCCCTTAATATTCCTTATACATTACTTATTTTGGGCAATACCCTTTTAGTTATTTCCATTTGTAATAGTTGCCCTCATGTTTTGGATATAAATATCCCCTTGTATGTTGTAGCTACAACATACATCAACATTATTAGAGAATATTCCAAAGCCTCTCTTACTTGCTTGTAAACATTTCTTTTTGTTTGCTTGCTTGCATTTATTACTCTTATCCTAACCCTTAAGAAAAGCTAGATAGTGAGTACCCTCATTAGACCAACTCATGTGTCATATTGACTTAATTTATGAGTCTTCGATAGTTTAATTGGTGCATCATATCCTTAGAGTTAATTGTGGGTTTTTGCTCATTTTACTTCTCTTTTCACACATTCCATCTCCATTTCAGGCTTTCAGTAAGCTTAGATTCATCCTCAATACAGCCGACCTTGACTGCCCTTGGCGTTCATCTAGGTAAGTTGTATTTAGACTTTATTGTGAGTAGTGTTGGTTATGGTAATATGTTGTAGTTGCATAGAGGTTATCTATGAGTGTTTAAGTAAGTAGAAGACGTATTGATTTGCTATTGTGTTCACCCTATTGTACTTTTTTATGAGTTACGAAAACAATGGAAGTAATAGTTGTGTTTCTTGTGGAATGGTGAGTTAAGTATTTAGAAAATGTACGTATATTGTTCTGCATGAAGCACCAGTGTTAAGTAATGGATGATTGACTTGAGTGTAAATGCTAGTATTGGAGATGATAACAGTAGTGTTGTCCATAATGGTAGATAACCGCAAAAAACCATTAAAAGTATAGACAAATGAATTGACGAAATGGCTAACTTGATAGTCGACCTAACTAAAGTTGTTCATGCATTAGCCTTTCGACCTGGTGATGTTGTTCAAATTATCCCCCAAGCTGCTCAACCCACAAGAGGATAAGTCCTCACTTGACAAAATTAAGGAGGACGAGTGCGAAGAAGGATTGACTTGGGTGAATTAGATGAGGATGATGAAATAGAAGGGTATATTTAAGAGAAAGAGTAAGCCCGGGCACCCTGGGCTACTAACTATGTGAAGCTTTATATTCCTAGCTTCAATGGTTTTGGGAACGCTGATGATAATATGAATTAGAAGGAGAAGGTTGGATATGTTTTTTATTATTATCAATATGAAGATTGTGAGAAGGTGAGAGTTGCTACTATAGAATTCTTAGGGTATGTTGCGTTATGGTAGAAGAACTTCTAAACTAGAAGGAGTAGAGAAAGATATAGAGAAGTTAGTACCTAGCTTGAAATGAAAAGAATAGATTTGTACTAGATTCTTATCTATAGGACACCTTTGCTCAACTTTAAGAGCTAAAGCAGGGGAACCGAACCATTGATGAGTATATCTAAGAGTTCTAGTTGCTCATGATTCAATGTGAAGTTGATGAGCCTTCAACTCAAGTAGTTTCTACATTCCTTGCTAAATTGAGATATGATATCCAAGACATAGTGAAGTTATAGCATTTCATCACAATAGATGAGGCCATTAAAATAACCTATGAGTAGAGAGATAAAGGAGGAGTAGTTGAGTTGACCATCGATGAGTTAGCCTAGTTAACCTCATCGACCTACTCAAACTAGTAGCTAAGCTTTTTAGAGTGCTAACTCTAATGAAAAGTTGAACCAGTAATTGAATTGAAAGGTTATCCTATGAACTAAGAGTTACCGATAAGAACTTATGAAAAGGGATAAGGATTTAGGAGGAATATGAGTCAGATCAAGTGCTTTAAATGCCAAGGATTTTGGCATATGGCTACCAATGCCCGAACAAACAAACTATGATCATTAAAGGAGATGCCTCGAAGGTTGAAATAGATAGTACTGATGAAGAGCCTGAGGAGAGAGGAAAGTTAGATAAAAATTTTGAGGATGATGAGGAGTTAGTTAAAGAGGATGTGTTTGTCGAAGACTTAGACAAGCTAACTTTGGTTGGTCAACGAGCGATGAGTATTGAACCCTTTACTAAGGAGAAGCAACGAGAGAACTTGTTCCACATCACTTGTAAAGTGAATGAGCAAGTATATACACTCATAGTAGATAGTAGGAGCTGCACTAATGTAGCATCTATTAAGCTGGTTAAGAAGCTTAAGTTGCTGACTATCTTACATTCGAAACCATATAAATTACATTAGCTAAATGAGAAGGGAGCATAACATGTCACTTAATAAGTACTACTACTGATCTCCATTGGGAACTATTCTAATGAAATTCTTTGTGACCTGCTACTTATGTGTGCGTCTTATGTGTTGCTAGGTTGACTTAGGCTTTTTTATTAGAAGGTTATTCATGACGATTTCAGGAATACATATGTATTTGAGAAAAATAGGAGGAAAATTACCCTGAACCCCATGACCCTAAGCTAAGTGAGTAGACCATAAGCTAAATTAGCTCGAGGAACTAAGAAGGCTTTGGTTCTTAGTTGAGTTAAACCTTGAAAAGCCATCAAATCTGACCTGCCGACCTTCTTATTGATAAGGAGACTACTGGAATTGAAGGAATAAGTGAAGTTGCTAAAGGAGGTCGAAGAGTTGCTCAATGAGTATTCCAGCTTGTTTCTAGGTTACCAGAAGGGTTATCCTCTTTTTGAGATATAGAGCATTACATTTACTTGATAACTATGTTACACTATTGAATAAGCCATCTTCTTAGACGAATCCTGAACAAGATGTAGAGCCTAAAAGACAAGTTAATGAGCTGCTAAAAAAAGGGTATGTGAGAGAGAGTCTTAGCCCTTATGTTGTACCCGCATTACTAGTGCTAAAGAAGGATGCTACTTGGCAAATATGTGTAGATAATAGAGTAGTGAGTTACATCACCATCAATTGCAAGTACCCTATTCTGAGGCTAAATGACATGTTGGATGAATTGCATAGTACTCAAGTGTTTAGTAAGATTGACCTGAAGTCAAGATACCACCATATTTAAACAAGACAAGGGGATGAATAGAAAACCACTTTTAAGACTCAACATGGCCGAGGTGAGAAGTTTCCATAGACTAGCATCCTTTTACTAATGATTTATCAAGGGTTTCAATACCATTGTTGCACCCATAATCAAGTTGACGAAGAAGAATGTAGAGTTCAAGTTGGGAGAGAAGGAAGAAAGGACTTTTGCCAAGGTGAAAGAAAAATTGACCTTTGCCTTAATCTTGACTCTACCCGATTTTGAGAAAGTGTTTGAGCATGAATGTGATGAGTTAGGTGTCGATATCAGAGCTGTGCTTATGTAAGAAGGTTGACCTATTGCTTATCATAGCAAAAAGCTGAAAAGAGCACAACTGAACTATTTTATGTATGATAAAGAACTCTTAGCATTAATTTGAGCTCTTTGTGTGTGGCAACATTACCTTTTACCAAAGGAATATGTTATATATACAGATCATGAATCCTTGAGGTATCTATGGAGCCAATTGAAGCTTTGTAAATGCCAAGCTCAATGGATTGAATTTTTAGAAGGGTTTAATTTCATCATCAAATACAAGTAAGGTAAGAATAATGTAGTTATTGATGCTTTATCAAGAAGACATGTTCTTTTTACTGAGTTGTAGACCAGACTGTTAAGGTTTGTAAGCATTAAAGAACAATATCAACATAGTTCTCATTTAGGTCCTATATACATATATTGTAGGAAAGGAAGAACAGTAGATGAATACCATGTAGAAGATGTTTATCTATTTTGAGGTAGCAAATTGTGTATGTTGACTTGTTCATTAAGGGAATTGTTGGTGTGAGAAGCACATAGTAGAGGACTCTTTGGACACTTTGGAGAAAGACGAACATATAAACTATTGAAAGATAGGTTCTTTTAGCCTAAAATGAAGTGAGACGTACACTGTGTAATTGAAGGTTGTGCTACGTACAAGAAAGCTAAGAGCCGAGCTAAACAAGAGAAAGTGATGCCTTTACTTGTCCTGACTAGACCATGGATTGACTTTATCATGGATTTTGTCATTGGATTACCTTGAATTGCTTGAGCTAAAGACTTTATTATGGTCGTCATGGATAGATTTAGTAAGATGGCACACTTTATACCCTATACCAAAACTAATGAGGCTTCAACTATTGCTTCTTTGTTTTTGTAGGAGATTGTTTTCTTACATGGAGTGTTGAAGAGTGTGGTGTTAGATTGTGATCTAAAATTACTAAGCCGTTTTTGGCGAAACCTATGGTATTGGATGGGAACCAAGTTACTATTTAGTACTTCTTACCATCCTTAAATCAACCGTTAGATGGAGGTTATCAACTATACTTTGGGATCATTACTCTGAGCTATAGTGGGAAAGAACTTAGTCAATTGGAACATCTGCTTGCCTGTAGCAAAGTTTACCTACAACTAAACCATGTATGATACCACTAGGCATGCCCCATTTGAAGTCATTTATAGTTTTAACCCTAAGCAACCCCTCAATTACACCTTGATGCCGTCAACTGACTAAGAAGACCCAGAGGTAAGAACTAGAGTTCAATCCCTCCAACAGATCTACTAATGGGTCACCTAGCACATTGATTGAGTTGCCTCGAAGTTCAGAGAGAAAGGCAAAGGAAGGAAGAATAAGTAATTTTAGCCTAGCGACTGAATATGGCTACACTTAAGCAAATAAAAATTTCCTAACAAAAGAAAGAACAAGCTATCCAGCCAAGCTGAAGGTCCACTCGAAAAGAGGATGTATACCCTTCATACAATAAGGTCTCCCTTCATTACTAGAGAATATTCCAAGGTCTCCCTTGCTTGCTTATAAAATTCCTTTTTGTTTACTCACTCTCATTTATTACTCTTATCCTAACCCTTAAGCAAGGCTAGGTGGTGAGTACCCTCATTTAATCAACTTGTATGTCATATTGAGTTGATTCATAAGTCCTTGATAATTCCTTAGTACGTCATATCCTTAGAGTTGATCATAGTTTTTTGCTTATTTTGCTTCTCTTTTCACGTATTCCATCTCCATTTTAGGCTTTTAGTAAGCTTGGATTCATCCTTAATATAGTCAACCTCATCTACCCTTGGTGCAACCTTATCAAGCCTAGTGCAAAAACCCTTAAGGTCCTATGCAATATACCCTTCATTTTCAATCCACTTACCTTGATTATTTTGAAGCTTCAAAACTCTATTTTTATTTCTTCTACTAATGGTTGAAAGATGAAAAGAGGATGTATATTGATCCCTAAAATTCAACTAATTAGTTTTAGTTCTTTTATGCCAGTATTTCTATACTTTTGCTATAAATCATTTACAGTCCCAAGTAATCTCTCCTCTTTCTCCTCCATGTTAAGGTCATTTGGATCACTTTGTACCATAGATAAATTTTTAAGAGTACAATCAATTAGTTTCTTATTATTTAGGGAAGTCTTGTGACTCTAAAGCTCTAATCTCCTGTTATAAATCTCAAAATTTTACATAATAAATTTCCAAATAGCCAACTCTTCTAAACTATGCCAACAATCTTCTACAACTTCTGTGCATTCAAATGAGATCAATCACATGTTCTCAAACTAGAAGTTTCTTACTCCTTTTCTATCTTTAGCCATTAAGTGGAGTAGAAGAGTTACCTGATCAGAAGCAACAGTTGGAACATGCTCCACTTTGGAATTCGAGAATTTTTCTATCCATTCAATTGAGGCAAGTCCTTGATTAATTCCTACCCTCTCTTTTATTGGACCATGTAATTTTTGGTCCAATAAAACCTAAATCTTGCAAACATGTGTCTTCAACCATCTCGCTAAAACCATTCATAACATTTCTTTCTACTCCTTTAGTTCCTTCTTTTTTATGATCGTATAGCATAGTGTTGAAGTCTCTTATACAAAGCCATTCAATCTTCTATTCAACCATGGACTTAAGTTGTTCTTGAAGCTCTTTCTTTCTTTTTTTTTTCTTTGCTCAAATTTTGTAGATGAGTGGATCTATGTTCTGTAACCTACTACATCTTCACACACCCTACTCATTTTAATATTTATATAAAAATCTATCCAAGATAGTATTTCAATATTCACACTCCCATTCTACCAAATATCAAGACTGTTGGCTAAACTCCTTCTTTTAACATAGAAATTGCCTACATATCTTAGTCTAAAGGCATTAACAGCTTAGTTTCATATTTCTATACATGCCAAAGGGTATAGGCCCCTCTTTTCCTTAGTGAAAGCTTAAAGAAAATGTTGAATAAATTTTCAATTATATTAGTGAATTTTAAAAAATATGGATAATGATTTAGAAATATTAGAAAACTAACTATAATACTCTATAACCTAGAGTGATACACTCGCCATGTATCCTTACCATGTAATGATATGCTAAGCATAAACTTTTACTAAATAATGATAACTAAGTAAATTAAAAGAAATTTCGAATGGAATTTACTAATCGTAAAATGAAACGCTAACTATTCTAACTCATAGGTTATTCATGTGATCGAAATTCCAATTGCCACTCTCCATCCTTGAAATCTTGATGATTGTATAAAAAATTGGTAAATTCTATAAATTTCTACTTAATTACTAGCACCTAAAAAATAATATGGGGTGAATTAAAGCCTAATAGGGATATGACATACATATGCGCATGATCATGTAATTATAATCACACATAAGTATAGAATGCAATATTGTAATATATTAATCCATCTAGCAATATATAGATACTTAAGACTAAGGCACACATAAATATATAGTAGCATGTGATATGACGCTAGGTCCTCCCTAACAACCTAGGAACCAAGACTAAGTATGACCTTAATCTACTTAGATCATTTTCATACAGAATTCTACTTGAAACAATGTTACACACAGATTATCAGGTTGCCATCCCAAGATCATTGGTCCTGCTGGTCCCTTAAACCCAGACATACACACTCAGTACACAAATTTAAGTTACTCCGATACTTATGTCAGAAGGCATTTGAGTGAAAAGAGTAAAGTAGGCTTGAGAGTGTGAAAAATGAGGATGCTTTTACCTATGCTCTTACCTCACATATGTAGGGAAGGTTGACAAGCTATTTTAGGGAAGTGGATCGTGATCCTGAGATTTGTAAAGGAGATCTTGAGATTGGTACGAGCTAATTGGTTACTTACCCTAATAGATGTATTACTCCTGCTTAAGTCTCATTTGAATCAATGGGTTGAGCATGTGCAATTGGGGTTAGAAGGCCCAATTCTAAAGGGCTAGAATGAAAAGGGAGCTCATTCAATGTTTTCGAGTGAGGTTAGCTAAGATCTTGGGAGCTCATTCTGAACACTTGTGAGGCTAACCTTAGTGTTGATAACTTATTGTAGATTGTAGGAGGTCGTCGAAGCACTATAGAACTTAACTAAGGTTCATAGAGCTTGGTCATAGGTTTTTAAACTTATTCTACACTCTAAAGCCCACGTTTAAAATGGCCTATCAACAATGAAAATGTTGTAATACCTCAGAATTTGGAGCTAGTTCAATTACCTCAGAATATCGAGCTAATTCAATTACCTTAGAATCCAAGCCCTTAAATTTAGGGTGCTAGACTAAGTTGTTAGTTTTATTCCGAACTTTACAGTAAAGTTAGAAAAGTTAGACAAAGTAATTTAAGTAAAGTCAATTTCTTAAAATAAACTATATAAAAATATTAATTTGAAAAAAATGTTAATTTATTGATAAAACCAATAATCATAAAATTTAAGCTTTTAGATATAGTGAGATATTAGAAATAAGTTAATTAACTTTCAAAAACAATAAATGAAGTTGAATTATACATAATATATATGTATTTACATGTGATATGCATTATATGTATTAAATATATACATATAATAATAAATTATTAAAATTAGGTAAAATAATAGAAAATTAATATAAAAATTGAATGGGTGAGTCACTAAATGATTTGTTAAGCTAGGATTAATTGCAAATGATGAGTCAACACTTGATTAAAGAGAGAATAGTGCATGATGCTTAGGAAAATGTGAAATTGACAAGTGTAATTTTACTTTTTCATGTAAAAAAATCCTAAAGCTTATAAATAGGACTCCAAACCTTATTTATAATATTTTAGCAACCTAAAAACATAAGAACATAATTTTAGAAAATCGAAAAAAATAAGAAAAAAATAGAAGAAGAAATAGGGTCAAAATTAGTTAAGGTGGTTTAATAGGTTATCCACAACCTAACTTAGAGTGGTTTGGAGGTTCAATAGATGGTGGCTAGAGGAGGCTATTTGACAAGGTATGGTAGTCAGGTGGTGGCCGAAGATGGTTGGTTTAAGTGAACTAATTTTTCGCTTGTAATTTGTTGAATTTGCTAAAAATATCAAATGTTGTCAATTAATTATGAAATTTGGTTTTCTAGAATTATTTTAGGTGTATATTAATTTAGTAATTTTATTTTAATTAAATAATTAGTAGAAATATAGGTTCATTAAGAAAATGCCTTGTTTGGGCGAAAATTAAATGAATTTTTATAAATATTAGATAATGTTGTTTTAAGCTTAGTTTTTGTATATAATACACCTAATATATATAATTTGGTAACAGTAATTTTCGAAATTAAGTATGTTTACTATTTTTCATAATTATTTGAATAAAACTGTTAGTTTTGCCAAATTATTGAAATGATTAGTTTTTGATGAAATTAATAAATGAGCCCTACATGTTTTGATTTATGGATGTTTATAATAATATTTGGAATACTTAGTTTTTATCTCACACTTAAATTTTTATTTTCCCTAATTTTGTGTAATTTTGAGCTAAAACTACTATTTTTGTAAAAATAAATAATAACTAGTTTAGCATAATTGATGATGGATAATTAAATTACATATTTTTGTAAGTTTATAGAATTTTTCATGAAATTAATTGTGCTTGTATACTATTTATTACGTATTTTCCTAATATAAGCTTATATATTGGCTTAATATGTAATATAGTAATTAGTATTAGTAAGATACTTGTTAAATTATGTAAAACGAACACTTTGGGTTATAATAAGTATTGGACAAGTTTATAAAGTATAACTTTTAGGGTTTTTAGTTTAGTACTAAAGCTTACTTGGGTCAATTTTAGAGTTAAGGTAGCGTACAGTCAAGTTGTAATACGAAAGGGTATTTTTAGGTTTTTGAAATTATTGATCAATCTTGTTTCTTAATATATATTAATAATACTCAAAATAGCAATTGTGATGATATAAAGTTTATTGAAATTGGATAAGAAACGAGTAAGTTAAGATCAAATGAAGTTTAAAAATGCGGAAATGAAAGCTTGTAATAGTCCAGGTTCGACCTATACTTGATTTGAAGACTGTGTCATATTTTCATAGGTGTGATAAGTAAGGAAGGACAACGTTGTGAAGTTTAGGATTTTGCACTATTACTAATCCTAGGTAAGTGGATCTAACCCATGCTTAGAGTAAATATATTATTACTCATAACACTGTGTGTTGTTTGATATTGTATTGATTGAATATGGGTATATCTTGGGTGAATTGATATGTTATTATAGTGGATGCTGATGTGTTGATTTTGAATGACAATAACTGTATTCTGGTTAAACTATTATGTTGCCATGTTGGGTGATGATTTGTATTTACGAATGATTGTGTTAACGAAGGAAGTTGAGTGATTGCTAACTCAATCTTTTAGGTATTCACCTAAGTGAACCCTAAGTAAGATACTAGAATTTTGCTAATGAGAGTTCGAAAACTAGAATCAGATCACTCAGTTGAATAAAACTGGAAGATTGATCATGCTAATTGATATTCTTGAGTTGCTATTGCATATGGCATGGTACAAAAAGGGACCTACGGGTTAGAACTTTCCAAATGAGGTTTCCAAATGATCATGGAAAAAGGATGGCTTTATGAATTCAGTTTTTGGAAGCATGTATATTGCATTGCCTGAGCATTGTGACTATTTTAATAGTCAAATTTAGTGGACTACAGTGTGTGGTCTAATTTAGCAATGTTGCCACTTTGATTTGGTGAACTACAGTATATAGTCTAATTTTGTAAAGGTTGGGGGTCTTACTCCCAAGCAGCTCCTTGTTACCCTTTTTGATAATGGTAAACTATAGTGTATATTTAATTTGTTGGGGGTCTTACTCCCAGGCAGTTCCTTATTGCCCCAGGTTCCTAGACATTGTATCTAGATGCTCGGTTATGCCGACTGATCGGAAGAAGTTTGGAAGGCATAAGATATCGATATTGATGCATGCCACGTACATGAGCATAGTATGTTGCATTGGTAGTAGTAAATGCCCAGTTGGGTGGATGCATATGTGAAGTTGAACCTACGGTTATGATTGAAATGTTTTAGTTATGACATGCAATATTGTCTATATTGTATTACATGTTATCCACTCTCACTTAGCTTCAATAGCTAAGGGGATAAAATGTTTATCCTTAGGTTAATAGCATCGTGAAGGGCTATATTGAGAGCTTGAGTCAAAGTTAGTGACTTTTGTATGGAGTTTGTACTGGGTCAATGATCCTATTACTTTGAAAATGATAAAGGAAAAAGTTGGTTCATGTTTTGATATAAATATTATATTGTACACATAAGTTGTAATATGGATTCCAGTTGAACTTCGATATAGAAACCCCTTTATTATGTAAACAATGTTGCTTTTTGATGAACGAGTAAGTTGAGTTAAGTTTTCAATAGGTATTCTTATGTAATGGTACATCTCATGCTATACTAAGATGTGACAAAGGTGACTTTTGTAAATTTATATTTACAAATAAAAACGACACTCTTAAAAATTTAACATAAAATTTTTAATCAACAAAAGTTTAATAATATAAGGTATTATCAATTATAGTAATTTTACACATAAATTGGTTACATAACATTATAGTATTAAGGTTCTTTTTTTTTTCTTAAGAGAATAACCAAATCTATGCCTTTTCATTACTAACATCTTTTTAGTTAATAACAACTGTTGTATTTTTATTATATGTTAAGAGATATGTCATCAATAGAAATAAAGTATTTTTGTAAGAGTTACAATTAATCTTTACATGACTTAACATAAAATAACACAACTCTTTAGTAAACAATGGAGCACTCCCGCCAAAGGGTTCTAACTTATTCTAGAAAACATATCATTTTTTATAATTATAGAAGCACCATCTATAGTTATATAAAACTATAATAACTAACCTGTAGATGTACTTATGTGTGTACAATGAAATAATAATATTGACACCATATTTGTAACTATTTATGAATATATATTATTGTATGTTAATCATGATCATTTTTTAGATAAAAAAAACCTTTATTTACATCAATATAAATATATTTTAAGTAAAATTTAATTATGTCAATTGCACCTTTTCATTAATAATTAATTTTTCCTCTTGATTTTGTTTTTGCTACTTATGCATTTCCATTATTAATATTTTTTGCTATTTTTTCATTAAAAGTATCTTTTAGCTATTTATAGTTTTTCATGTCTTTACTTATGTCTTTTCATGACTAATATATTCTTTTTTTCATTTACAATTAATATATTTTAATTATGTGTTAAGAGATATATTCTCAATACAAATTATAATGCTTAAGAAAGTGCTACAATTTTCAATGGGGAAAAAAATTGCAAGTTTTACATAACTTAATAGAAAATAGCATAACTCTAGTAGATAAAACTGTACTCTACAAATTAAAACTTTCTAATCTATTTAATAAAAGCATATAATTTCTTACAATCAAGGAAATACCATATTGATAGTCATATTAGAGTAAGTAGTTAACCTTTTTGTATAAGGCATGTTAGGATCCTACAGAAGGCCTAGTAGGATTGCTTAAAATTTCCATAGCACATGTGCACCTATGATATGGAAATCGCATTGCAAGTCAGAGATTGTAAGACTTTAAGTGATTAATCACTAAGGTTATTGATTTTTAAGTAATTAATTTACTGTAGAATACAAATATAAATAACTATAGGTGTCCGATATCCCACGGTTCCTCAGAACTGCAGAGAATTAGTTTCTCCTATCAAATAATAAGACATGATATACTAACATAAAATATATATATATATATATATATGCAAGAAAAATTAAATTATAGTAAGTTCTAACATATAAATATTTTCTATAAAGGATGTTTATATATCATCTAAAAAGTACTCAACTACTTCTAATACTAAGATACATATCTTCATCTCACACTTGGTACTTGAGACTTATCCCAATCCCAATGTAAGTAAACCTGCAAGAGAAACTATGAGGGAGTGAGCATATAACAGCTCAGTGAGTTCGTTCCTCACCACCATCGGTCAAGCAAGTTTTCACACATTATTATCACATATGTAGGTAAGTTATCTATATACAACATGAATGCTTGCGCGATGAATGCAAGCAACACATCCATAGGAGTCCGAAACTATGGAAAGGTGTAGAATTACGTTGTCTATACTTCGATTATCCTTTGTATTTACCTGTACAGGGCATCTCAGCTTACCTGCATAAGGTTACCTAAGGGCACCACCCCTTTAAGCAACACTCGACTATTACCCTAGCCGAGAAAAGAGTTTCAATCCAAATAGAGGAATTCTAAACTAGGATTATCCACCTTCTAAGGCTCCTCGAGCACAAACTTACGAGTCCTCTCGCAACCAAAATTAACCAAGGCCTTACATGCACAATAAAGCGAGTCCTTTCACTATCAAGTGGAGAACCTATGCTAGTTTTGCCTTAACATTAAAATATTATATATGGCTCCACAAGCTCTTATAGAGATCATGCAAAAATATGTTTAAGGATAGAAAAGCTTTTTCCAAAAACACTTTTCTTAAGATTTTTTTAAAGCTAGTACTCTCCATTCATACCTTTACTAAGTCATAGACATGTGACGAGTATAATTGGTTATTTTGGTCTAATACTTATATTTATCAATTTAAAAAAAAAACGATCACACAGATGATGGCATACAAGCAAAACAATCATTTAAACATACAAACAATAAGCAGCAAAACATCATACAAGTAACACACACAGGCAAGTAGTAGGTCATTAAAACTCCTTTACCTGAATTATTGCTCATTCTCTAAGCCTTTGGGGTTTCTAGAACTCGATATTGAATGCCAAAATCAAAATAGTAAAACTTATAAGTATTCTGAGAAGTTAAACTCCTTAGTTAACTAAATGTTTATTGGAGTTTATCTAATTTCCCTCAATATAACCCATGTATAATGTGTATAGGGTTTATCATACTCAATGAGGTTAATAGTAACTATTTTCTTATATTTGTAAGTTATGAGACTTTCTTTATGTATTTTGTAACTTTTTCATTCTAATTCCGATATTTGAGAACTTATAGTCATTTTTCATCGTTTTTGAATGCACGTTCACACGGTGATGTCCATTTTGGATATTAAGACCCATATTTTACGATATGGGTTTAATTTATAGAAATTTTAACTATTGAAGCTTAATTAGTCTATTACTTATATTTATACCCTATGTTTGTACTTAATGATTTAATTATCCATTAGATTCTTACACTTAGGGAATTTTACATTGATATTACTAATTCACGTACTTAATGAAGTTTCATTCAATTTAGGAAGTGTTTTAGGGTTTAAGAGATTTTCGGCTTCTAAGTACATGTATATACTTATGTTATATGCTTATGTAATCTTATTACTTCTTCTTTTATAAACCTATGCTTATATACTTATGTAATCACTTGATGACATCATGGCTTATGTAATCCTTTGATGACATCATTGCTTACATCATTAGTCCATTATTATCCTTATATATTTATACACTTAATACATATGTGATATACATACCTATACTTCTAATATACTAATATGTATACTTGTATACTTATAAGTACTTATACATATACTAATACACATACCCATATACGCATACGGTGACATACGTATTTTTATATGCATTTTCGTATGCCTTATTTACTCCCTCAAGAAAGCTTCTCAAATTTTATCATTTTGTATTTTAAAGGTATATTTAACATGGTATATATATGTATAGTTAGTAGACGTCTTAATTTAGGTTATGTCTATAATGAATACTTATGTACAAAGGTATTTATACATGTATATCTCTAGCATACCCTTATGTACACTTACTTAAAGACATGTACACATATATTTTCTTCTATTACCTAAAGAATTCTGCACTTCCATATATAAAGATTGAAACTTTAAGCGTAAATCAACATATATATTGACAACACATAACTACTTAACCTAACCTAACTCTTGTTCTAACTAGTAAAGAAGATGAAGCAAGACATAGTATTATAAGTACATACCTTAATTTTGCTCTTGAAAATGGATGAAAAGTTGAAAAGGAAAGAAGAGTAAAAGGGGAAAGGAAGATACGATTGGAAAGGGGAAGAAGACAGGAATTTGTTTTTTTTTTTTTTATTTTGTTTTGAAAAGGCAAACAAGTGGGGTCTAGAAAAGAGAAAGAAGTGGACGGTAAAACAAAGAAAAAGAAGGGAAAAGCCAAAAGAAAAGAAAATAAATCATGAGAAGGAAGATATTTTTTTCAAATGAAAGGGACATTTTTATTGACTTTTCTAAATATTGACTTAGTCAACCTTTTGACTTTGGTCAACATGTATTGACTTGGTCAACTTTCCATACATAATGTAGTAATTAAGGAAAATTAAGGGAAAAATTAAGGAAATAAAAGGAAATGAGGCATTTGGTGAATTGATTAGTAAAAATAGATAATGAGATCTTACTTTAAGTATTTATATCCTATATACAACATTTGATAAGCTACTTAGTATAACTACAATGAAAAGTATCAATTAAGGTGTTAAGGTTCACTACATTTAACCTAAGCTTCAACTATACTCTTAACTCTATGTAATACTATCCTAGTTATATACTTAGAAGATGAATGTAATCTAGAATGCAATATCTTAGTTTCTAAGGGATCACTTAAGTATTCTAAATATTTATGCATGATTGAAAGTTATTTTTAGTTGCTTATTAATGAAATGGCAAAATATGGAGAATATATTATCACTTAGGGTTTTAGGGTAAATTATGGTGGATTAATGCTTTTATATTCTTAAAGTAATAGTTTGAGGGTTTTTATTACTTTTGAGTATAATCTCTAGTATTTTTACACATTTAGGGTTTAATATATTCATACACGATTAAGTTTTCAATTATTAATTTTAAGGTTTTGATGAAGTTCGAGGTTAACTTTTGCAGTTACATATACTTGAGGTTTTAGGGTCTTTGTATGCGATTAGAGGTTCAATTGATAATTTAAGATTTTGAATTGAGATTTTTAATCAGTTTTAAATCTCACTGGTTCTATTGACTTCAGAAAATCATCTATAGTTTAGGCGTTTGATTCTATACTTAGACAGCTAAATTTGCAGGGTTTACAAGGTACTTACTCGCACCTTGCTCAATTAGGTAGTTTCCAAGTGATTATTAAGAGTTATAATGTAAACCGTGCAAATTTTCAAAAGTGAGCTAGATGTTTATGAAAAATACCTAGAAAATACTGTAGAAAACCAAAGAGGTAGTCAACCCTAAAACTAAAAGACTACACATGAAAGCCCCGATCTAGAACTTAAAACCTTAGCATGATAACTTGAGATGTAATTCTACTATAGAGATTTGAGGGCACTAAATTGAATACCCTTAATTCCAAAACCTTAAATCTACTATTACTATATTAAATCCCAAAGTGAAGGCCCTAATATACCATTAATTCCATGATTAAATACTAATAGTTAGCATTAATTATCTAAAAGTAACAATCAAATTAGTTTAGCTAAGTTAAATGCTAAAGTACGGTAAGCATAAACCCTAACATGGAAACCCTAAATTCAATTTCTAAAACACTAATTGAAATGAAAATCCCTAAATATCTTTGATTCCTTAATTAACTAGTAAAGACTATCCAACAATATAAAACAATTCAAGTTAACAACCCTAAACCTTAAATTACCGTAGTCTACATAATTAATTGTCAATAAATGATGCCGACCGCACCTGTTGACTAGTGATTTTTGTTCCAGTGTGCAGACACCTGCAATACAAAAAAATAGATATGGGGAGTGCCGAAGGGTACTTTAGTGCAGTCACTTTGATGCTTAAGTTAGCCCTTATGTGATAAGAGTAAAGTTGTATAGGAAGAGTGAGAGAATGAAAAGAGATCTCCTTACTTGGTCTTACATGGTATTTATAGCAAGTAAGTGGAAATCGTACCCAAACTAAATTATTAGGTCGGGCTTGAGTATTAGGTCGGCTAATATAAGCCTACATAATAGTTATTAAAAAATGCCTATCAAAACTTGCCCTTTAGTCTCTTTGGTGACAAAGCTAGAAAAGAGAGTATCTAAGGAGGTTGATTTTGTGGGATTTTTGGAAAAGTTTGTAATCTAAACTTGAAGAAGCAAAGGCTTGAATAGGCAAAGGTTGGGAGTGGTTAAAGCACTTGTAGATATCAGTTTACCTAAAAAGTTGGAGGCTTAAAGAGGCTACAGTGCCTGAAGAGGCCAATATGCTTGAAGAGTGAGGGCCCGATGGGGCTAAAGTACTCGAAGAGGTGAAGGCCTGAAGAGGTTAATATGGCTAAAAAAGCTAGGAAAGCATGCAGGCTGTCCAAGCTGGGTATGACCTGTGCTAAGTACAGCCGTATGCCTTTATTCCATTAAAGTATAGAACTTTAGCTTATCTATTCATTGTTTATACAAAGTGTTGAATTAAAGTATTTAAATTGCCATCATTTAGTGGCTTGGGGTTTTTGAATAGCTCGTCGTCTATAATTTAGACTTAGGCTTTATGTCTCTTCGTCTATGCTCATTTTTGGACTTAGAGACTCGTAGGTATCCCTTTCCCATTGTGTGTCAAATATAGGACCTAAGGATTAGCGCTTTATGATTTTCTCGTCGTTCTTAGTGTGTAGGGTTCAAAGCTATTGAGGAGTAGCCCATTAGTGAATTATACTTTGTGTAGGCTTAAAATAGGGGGCATTTCTCTAGCCCCAATTTGTCTTTGAATTCTCATTGGAGCATCACGTAGATAAATAATAAATTGTGCATGAATCAAGTGTGAATATTGACAATTAATTGGCACGAGGCACAACATAAAGCATATATCATAAAAATAAATAATCGAATGATTCACAAATAATAGAAGAGAGGTTTTACTCATCTTTCATCAATGTGAATTGATGTGTAAGTATGGCTCCCGAAGTCATGTGAGCTGATTTTGGACCATGAGAGTCATATGAAATGGTCCTTGTATACATTATGGACCAGCTTTCCATTAGCTTATGCTAGGATTTGCAATAAGTATCCTCAAACTTTTCCAACTCGGTACAAACTTGCTTAGCTTTTGATTAATTTACTAACTTAGATGCTTTACCAGGGGAGAGTCTAGCATTTCAACTAGCAATACTCATACTACCGTACTGCTAATAATTTCACCCACATAGCAACTTCTTACTTGACCTTCCCATGTTCTACGAGAGAATTTTCTTGGGAGAATTTCCTTGTGGCTTTTTATTTAGCACAAATCATAGTGTAGTGAACTCGGTGTCTTGGCTATTGTCGTTGGTTGGTTGCACTTGCTTGGCAAGGAGATGGACAATTACTCAGCAAATGTTCACGGCATCTTGGTACTCGACATGGATGTATTGTTGATTAGAATTTGAAGATCGATAATAAGTCTCAAAGGAATAAGTTCGGCTTAGCTTTTCTATAATTTAGTACAACCATCAAATGATAGCTCCGAACAATGGAGCTAAACTCAATACATAACAGAAAAACTTGACATTGTGGTTGTCGTTTAACACTAAAGAAGCTCGGCACTCAATCTCAAACTTAACTTTTGAATTATGCTATGGCATTGTCAAATTATAGCTTGGTAGCATATATATTTGCTATGTCCATAGCTTAGATACTATAATACGGCATAACTTGCTCGTCAGCAAATTAAACACAATGTGCACAATACCTATAATTTTATACACAAAAAGTCAACTACTGTAATTTATAAAGAAACTTATTGCTTGGTAATCCATAAAGATCTTTGTTACAATAATTAGATGCTTCGTTGTTGGTATTTAAGTTTAGAGATGATCTCGTGCTCAAGTTAAACTTGTTGCTCAAGGAGATGCATGGTAGGTCAACAATGATGAGGAACTTATTGCTCGACAATGGACTCTTTGTGAACTCGGACTTGCTTTCAAGTAGCTTAGCAAATCATGAATAGCTCAGACTTAAGAACTTGGAGCTCAGTTACTCTCATATTTGTTCAGTACTCAGTTTGGAAAAGTTGATTGGAGCTTGGACAAGGAATGAGCTACTTAAGCCAATACACAAAACTGCTTGCTTGTTGTGTAACCACCAAAATGTCGCTTGATGTAGGTACCCTGGTGTGCAGAGAAAGTTGACCAAAATTAACTGCTTGGATCAACTCTCCATGTCGATTATGAGCATCTGGTTAGTCGTGTGTGCAACCATTTTAGTTATTCAGGCATTGGCATCCAACTCGACATCGTTGGGGAGTTTTCATAAGTTGGTCAACTCAGACTTACTATTAAGTTGCTTGGAAAAGCTTAATTATGGTGAACTTGGTACGTCTACAATGAGCTACCATGGTGCTCAGGCTTCGTTTATTTCATACTAAGGAGTACATCTTGGTCATAAATAGCTTGGAGGTTAGCTTATCCATGAGATGTACTCGACATACGTTATAACACTCAGCCATGAGTAGTTTGGTTGTAGAGAGTAGTACATCTAATGTTTAGCATAAATTGAAGCTCAGCCTAGTTAAGAAGTAGCTTAGATAAATTGCTTTCGGCACTTAGCAACTCGGAATAGGGCTTAGTGACTTGTTGACTCTAACAAACTTAGCAAAAGCTAGCACCTCGGCATAAATTGTAGGCCGATGTGAGATGGAGCTCGGCATATGAAGCTGGTTGCTAGGTTGGCATGGTATAATAATGCTTGGGTCTTACTCTACTTATGGAAGATTAGGTAAGCTACTTTTTACTCGATAAGGAGGTTAATTGACATCTCCGATAAGTTACTACTTGACAACTCGGCTTGGAACTTTGCTGCTTCACATGAGACTAGTGGAATTGGTTCTTGCACCGCTATTAGGCTACATAACATTGATTTCATATGGAAGACCTCATTGAATGCCTAAATCTATATGTGTGATGAGTGCTCAAATATAGGTGAAACCACAACTTTATCTCAATTTAAGTTTTTTAACTAGTCCATTGTCATTACCTCATAATTTACGAAACATCCTAATCGTGGTGCTCTAAAACATAGAATAATAAAGAAGACTTCTTCAACAATCCGAATACACTTTAGTAATAGAAATTCCATGCTACTGCTGTGGTGGTATTGGATCTTATCAATCATAAGGAGCTGTTCCCAAAAGAAAATCATTTTTGTTATATTATAAATACCATGGCAAAAAGGGAAAAAACTCGAATCTTGCTCAAAACAAGGAAGCTTGGTAAGGGGTTGCTATGAGCATAGTAGCTTGGCGAAGATCTACTCATAGGCATATTAAAGGTGCTCGATTGAGTATTGCTTCGTCAGAGTCACAATTCCACCAAAAGACATTTCCTTTCTTACAACAATAAGAGCCATTTCACATTGAATGCTTAGAGATGACAACTTAAAAACTTAGCTAATATCACCCTTGATGGGAATTAACCTCCAACTACGTCTAAGCCGAGGCCGACCTATCTGAAGCCAACACCATCCCTTCGGAAGAAGATGTCAACTTGTTTTAACCCAAGGATGAACAATTCAAGGCCAAGGTTGAACAGCTTTTGTCGAGGTCGAGCAAATGATATAAGACCAAGGGGAAGGAAAGGAGCCACTCGACAACCAGTCTGTTGTCTACCGAGAAGCAAAGATACTGAAGACTAGGGACTAAAGAACCACTCGGCATGGTCTCGAGAGACTAGTGCCAACTAATTCTAGCACTTAACAATTATGGGTCAACCTTTCTAATGTTTCAGCCAAACACTACAAGACTTCAAGGATTTCTTCTCGAACCCGTACATCTAACTGTCGACCCTGTCCAGTTTGGATACTACTCCTTCTTTGACATGTTGAGTAATTGCATGCTGACTTTTCTTGTTAAACGCACAGTTTTGTTTTCTTATGTATATTTTCCTTTATTTCATTTATAGGTCCAATTCTTTAGGGTTTAAGGCCTTGTATGTTATTTATAGTTTTATTACTAAGGTTTAGGACTTGCTATAAATAGCAACATCTGTAAACATACATATATAGACGTCAAGATACAAAATTAGATAGAAAAGTATATTCTTGCGATTGGAATCTTTTCCTTTTTTGAGCAAGGCTACTCTTGAGCTAGCATTCGCTAGATTATCGAGTATAGATTAAGCTCTTTAATCTCTCCTGCGTTCTTATTGATCTTCACCTTGAGATTATGGTGAACCCCTTCATTTGAACTGGTTAGTGAGTTGCATCTAACCTTTATTTGAATCTTGAGCAATATTTAGTATTCGTGAGTTGTATCGAACCCTATTTTGAGATCAAACCCTTGATTATGTTTGTATCTTGGTACGTGATATCCATTCACATTTATCGTTAGAACCAACCATCTCACTTTTGGTCCGTCAAACCCATTCGACCCATTTTGACCCTATTTTGAGATCTGTTGCTATTTTTTTTATCCTTATCATCTTGGTATTAGAGTTTTGGGGAGACACGCGTGCTAGTGTTCTTCAAAGTTTGATTTGTGGTTTGTACCTCCTTGTTAATCATTGTTCTTTAGTGTAGTAAGCTGTTCGTAATAGTTGTTTGTCAATAATAGTAGCTGTAGAAGCCAGTAATGGTTGTTTTTGGGTTACTATAATTATGGTTTATTGTTTGTTCAATTTTTTTGGAAAATTACTATACGGAAAAGAATGTTGGAGGATAATGTCAACAACACTGGTGATAGTCCTCGTAGAAGCTTGAGGCGACATGTTGACAACTTAGAATATTAGATCTAAAATCTCACTAATTCCATCCATGAGCTTACTAGTTTAGTCAGAGGTTGCAGACATAATGGCCAAGAAGAAAGAAGGGAGCGCATACCCATAAGTGGAACTGGTTCTATTGAGCTTAATAATAATGAATGACCATCGAGAAGAGCTGCTAAGTTGAGGAGAAGAGAAAACCGACCTGAGTCAAGGAGAAGTAATGACAAGAGTATTGACTCTAAGGTGAACCAAGGAACCCAGAGAAGAGAACCAAGGCCGAGAAGAGACGTAGCCGAGCAGAGCTCTAGCAGAAGTGGTCGAAACCAAGGTGAATCGATTAGCTTGGAATGTAAGGGATAAAGCCCAAGCACTTGGCTAAGGACTTGACAATGTGAAGCTAAAATTGTTAACCTTCAGTAGAAGTAGATGACTTGAAGAGTTCCTTATCTAGGTTCCCCAAGTCGAGAAGTTGTTTGAGTGCTACGAGTGTAATCATCGAACAAAGGTTAAGCTAGCTTCATTATCCCTTGTTGAATATGCAAGCCTTTGATGGGATAAGTTGGTTACCAAGCGAGATGATGAAGGGGAAGAGTCGATCAAAACTTAGAGGCTTATGAAACGATTGTTAAATCAATATTTTGTACCGACCTACTTCAAGCAAAAGATGCTCCATGCATTCCTATAAACCCTTAAAGTTCTCAACTTAACATCTGAAGTAAACTTAAGTGTGTTAGATATTTCTAAGAGTTGACAATGCTAGTGAAAGTGAAAATACTAAAACAACTAATCATTCGCGTATAAAATGTTTTTACCTTAAACATATGTAAACACTAAAGATTTCATCTGAAAGTGATAAAAACCCTAAAACTATAACTTTAAGGGTATAAAAGCACTAATTCACCATAATTTACCCTCAAACCTTAATTGATAATATAACCTTAGTATTATACCAAATCATTACTAAACGATTAAAGATAACTTTCAATCATTCATAAATACATATAATACTAAAGTAATCCTTTAGAAACTAAGATATTGCATCATAGATCATATTCATCTTCTAATTATATAATTAGGTTAGTATTATATAGAGTTAAGAGTTTGGTTGATGCTTATGTCATATGTAGTAAGTATTAATACCCTAAATGAAACTTTTCATAATGATTACATTAAGTGGTCTACCAAATGATGTATATAGGATATAAAAACCTAAAGGAAGATCTCATTATCTATTTTTACTAATCAATTCACTAAACTTTTTATTTTCTTTCATTTCCTTAATTTTCTTCCTAATTTTTTTTAATCACTTTATTATGTACACTTGGATTACATGTAATTGTGAAATGTTGACCAAGTCAAAGGTTGACTAAGTCAACATATGTGTCCTTATCAACTAGAATCTTCTCTTCTTTTCTATTGATTTCTTTTCTTTTCTTTTCTTTAGATTTTTTTCCCCTTTTCCTCCCTTGTTGCCGTCTACTCCTTTCCCCACTTAAGACCTCACTTGTTTTCATTTTCAAAGCACAAAACAATATAAAACAAAGTCCTTTTTTTCCTCTTCTAAATAGCGATTCCCTTTCCCTTTCACCCTTTCTCAAATTCAAACTTTACATCCATAGTTCAAGAAGAAAAAAAAGGTATGTTATTATTTATTGTTCCATCTTATTTAGTAGTTAATTATATAAGTTAGGTTAGTGTAGAAAGTTGGTATAATATGTGCATAGATATTGTTGAAAGTGGAAGCTCCATATTCATGTATAGAAGTGTAGGATAGCTTTAGATAATTAGAAGAAGAACACATGTACATACACCTAAGTATGTGTATATAAGAGTATACTTGATAAATACATGTATAAAGACATTTGTACATAAGTATTCATTATGTACATAACCTAAAATGAGGCATATACTAACTATACATACATATACCATGCTAAATATACCTTTAAAGTACAAAAATATGAAAATTGTGAAGCTTTCTTAAGAGGGAACTTTAGGCATACGAAAATACATATAAAAATACATATGTCACCATATGTGTATATGGGTATATGTATTAGTATATGTATAACTACATAAGTATACATACTAATATGTTAGAAGTATAAAAGTATATATAACATATGTATAAAGAGTATGAATACATAAGGATAATAATGAATGATGATGTAAGCAATGACATAACTGAATAATGATGTAAGCAATGATGTAATTAAATAATGACATAAGCAAATGATGACATAAGTCATGACATAAGCAATTGATAACATAAGCAATGACATAAGCAATTGATAACATAAGCAATGACATAAGCAATTGATAATATAAGCCTCTAAAATAATAAACCATAAAATCATTAAAGTGTAAAAATTAATAGCTAATGAAATTACTAATTACTAAAATAGAACATAAAACTAGCCAATAGGAATAATTAAGTTTCAATAGTTAGAATTTTAATAAATTTAGTCTATATCATAAAACACAGGTTTTAACGTCCAAAACGGACATCACCATGTGAATGCACATTCGAAAATGGTAGAAAATGACTATAAATTCATAAATATCATAAATAGAATGAAAAAGTTATATACGATTAGTGATAAAGTCTAATCGGATTAAAATTGATAGTAATTTAAGTAGAATTAGGTAAATAGATACCTATAATTACTAGTTAATTCAATTGCTTACTATCGTTATTATATCATAATGATTATGTGATCCCGACGCGGGCGAAGATCTCTTGATTGATTACTACAACTAGAGCGAGTCGTCATGGTCGAGTAAGTATTTACCCTATGAATCCCATGCTTGTATATGATTGCAGATAGTGGACTTAAATGATATTATTAATTGATTGTTATGTGGGGGTCGAGAAATGCTTGTATATGTTATTATGTGTTGAGTTGTGAATTTACCTTAAGTGCAAATAATACTTGTTGTTGCATGGTAGTATAGATAATGATTGTATGTACTATTAGATGATCACATCATAATTGGACTTAACAATACTTGGCTCATGAGAAAAAACTGGTACATGCATCAACATGCATTGCATAGACATAATTCCGATCGTCACATCACATCGAGGTAGACAAGGGCCATTCGAGGATTGTTATTATAAATTTATTGGTTCTGTACTGTACACTCGTACAAAATAACCTTACCCTAGCCTGCAGGAATATTGGGCGTTAGATGCGCTAATCGCCTGGCTAAGGGTTGAGTCTAGAGGCCTTCATTTAGGAGTAAGTGTAGACTACAAGGGCCCATTCATGATTATACTAGAACTTGGTTTTTATGAAAATAAAAGACTTGTTTTATTTAAGTACAGATGGTGGAGTTTCTTAGTAAAGTAAATTCTAGTATAATACCCAGATTTGATTGGTGCCATGTATACTCTTACCCTGACTTCGGAGGGTGTTAAATCTGAGTTGCGTATACTGACTAGTTAACTATACGTATTGTTTGGTATTCTATTTGTCCATTCATTCATATGCATAAATATAATGTATTTATAACTTGCTTGTGGTGTGATTGAGGGTTTTGCTCACTAAGTTTAGGCTTATACCCCTTTAGACTTTTGCTATAGGATGGCTTATTCGTTGAGGCTAGTTGGGGGATGCCATAGGTTAGCTTGGGGACTTGGGTAAGAGCAAGCTATCTAGTGTGTTGAGAGAACAAATTATGTAGACTTTTACTTATGTACTTTTGTTCTATCAGTAATATAGACTTAGATGTACTAAATTACTGCTTACTGTAAACTTTGTAGTTTAAATTTTATATAAATATGTTTATGTGATGATATTGTATGGATCTGTATGTTCTTGGGAAACTAGTGGTTGTAGAGCCTTATATATTATGTGAAGAGTTCATGATTGGAAGGGTAACCAATTAGGGGTTCTTCGTACAGTATACGACGTCAGCCATGACTAGACCACCCTCAGTTTGTGACAATTCCAGTACCTGAGACAGGGTTGAAATACTGTTGAAGAATACTTGCAAGAGTTTAAGACCTTGATGACGAGATGTGAGATTGCTAAGTTATAGGACCGTACCATTGCTAGGTTCCTGAGTGGACTCTAAGATGATATTGCTGACGTAGTGGAATTACAGCCATTCAACTTTCTAAACGAGCTAATTAATTTGGCATTAAGAGTGGAGAGACAGAGGAGAAAAACACATCAGAGGCCGACTAGCCGAACTCAACAAGGTAGCTTTAAGCTTGAGAAGTATGTCGATAGAAGGCAAGAAAAGAAGATAGGGAAAGGAGAGATTAGCCAACTAATTCATGTTGAGAAAAAGATTATCAAGAAAGAGAAGGTATCCGGTAACAAGGCTTGAGAAGTGAAGTACTTCAAGTGCTTAAGTTATGGACACATTGCTTCTCAGTGTCCAAATAAGAAGATTATGGTCTTGAAAGGCAAAGGACCTAACGCTTAAGTAGAGAGTTAGAGTGATAAGAGCTCGGAAGACGGATTGATCAAAGAAGATGTCTATGCCGAAAATCTAGATGAACTCTTATCCCTGATAAGCCAATTAACCAATTGGAAGGAAGATCCTAAACAAAGGAAACATTTATTTCATATGCAGTACCTAGTGAATGGGAAGACCTATTCCTTGGTTGTCAATGAAGGTAGCTATACCAACATCATTTTTGCCGAGTTGGTAGAAAAGATGAAATTACTGACCTACCCATACCCCCGACCTTATGGATTGAAATGGTTTAATGACAAGAGTATAATCCATGTGCATAAAAGAGTGTGAATTGCATTCAAGGCAAGGCAGTATGAGGATGGGATCAACTTCGATGTAGTGCCTATGAATGCCACGAATCTACTTCTTGGCCAACCATAGGAATTTGATTGAAAAGTGATCTATGATGGGTTCCTTAACACCTACATTATTCAGAAGGATAGGAAGAGTTATCTCTTGACCTCGATAAGTATTAAGGAAATCTAGAGACATTTAGCACCAATGGTAAAATGAAAAGGGAGAAGGAGTTTACTCGACATCCCGACCTGCGCTCAATGCTTAACATCGAGGATGACTTCCTTTCAGACCTGCGGTAATGATGGGAATCAACCTCCAACTATGTCCAAGCCATGGCTGACCTGTCCGAAGCCGATGCCGTCCCTTAGGAAGAAGATGCTAACTTGTTCTAACCCGAGGACAAACAGTTTAAAGTCAAGGCTGAACAGCTTTCGTTAAGGCAAGCAAATGATAGAAGACTAAGGGGAAGGAAACGAGCCACTTAACAACTAATCTGTCGTCTATTGAGAAGCAGAGATACTGAAGACTAAGGACCAAAGAACCACTTGGTATGATCTCGAGAGACTAATGCCAAGTAATTCTAGTACTCAACAATTATGGGCCAACCTTTCTAGTGTCTTGGCCAAATACTGCAAGGCTTCAGGGATTCCTTCCCAAACTCGTACATCCAACTGTCAACCTCATCCAGTTTAGATACTACTCCTTCCATGATATGTCAAGTAACTGCATGTCGACTTTGCTTGTCAAATGCATAGTTTTATTTTCTTATGTATGTTTTCCTTTATTTCATTTATAGGCCCAATTCTTTAGGGTTTAAGGCTTTGTACATTATTTACAGTTTTGCTACTAGGGTTTAGGACTTGCTATAAATAGCAACATCTATAAACATACATATATAGACGTCAAGATATGAAATCAGATAGAAAAGTATATTCCTACGATTGGAATCTCTTTTTTTTTTTAGCAAGGCTACTCTTGAGCTAGCATTTGTTGGATTATTGAGTATAGATTAAGCTCTTTAATCTCTCTTGCATTCTTATCGATCTTACCCTTGAGATTGTGGCGAACCCCTTCATTTGAAATAGTTAGTAAATTGTATCTAACCTTCATTTGAATCCTGAGCAACATTTAGTGTTTGTGAGTTATATCGAACCCTATTTCGAGCTCAAACTCTTGATTGTGTTGATGTCTTGGTACATGATATCCATTTACATTCATCGTTGAAACCAACCATCTCACTTGTCGTCCGTTAAACCCATTTGACCCCATTCTGACCCTATTTTAAGATTCACTACTATTTCTTCGATCCTTGTCAACCCGCATGCTCAACCCATATAATTGAAGAAATATAAATAGTACGTAAAGTTACAATTACTCACTTGGTGATGACGATTGCAAACCATAGGAAGACAAAGTTGTGGTTACTTAAGCATGCAAACTCATGAGGGAAGTAGTTACAAATCAGATGGTAGATGAAATTATGGGGACTAAGCTCTTGAGAGAGGAAAATCGACATGGTCCTTTTTAGTTTTCAAATTACATATGTAAACTGATGACTCTAATTAACATCTAAGATCATAGGAATATGATAAGGAGAAATATAGATGTGGAAGAAACCATCTAAGGGAAGAAAATCTCACTAACTGATTTCATAATAACATTAGGAATCATGGCAATAAATTACACGTTCCCATAGATTGCGTCAATTGTTGACTGGTGATTTTTGTTTCGGTACGTGAATACTTGCAACACAAGAAAATGGCTATAGTGGGCATTAGAGGGTCCTTCGATACAAACACTTCGATGCTTAAGTCAGCCTTCTTGTAATAAGAGTAAAGTTGTGGTATAATAGGAAGAGTGAGAGAATGAAAAAAGATCACCCTTACTTAGAGGTCTTGCATGGTATTTATAGTGATTTAGTGGAAATTGTACCCAGGCTAGATTATTGGGCTAGGCTAGAGTATTGGGTCAACTACTATAAGCTTGCATAATAGTTATCAAAAAATGCCTATCAACTCTACCAATGTCAATTAATTAAACTAACTAAGTCATATACTTAGTCAATTTAATTAAGCACACAAAACCTCAATACAAATGACAAACCATAACCAAATGTTTGAAATCCTAACCTTAAAACCCTAAGTGTGAACCCTCAAATGTGAGAAACCTTAAAGTGACTTCGAAACCTTAGTTTAACATCTAAAAACCTAATTAGATGTGAAAAGCACTAAATCACCTATAAACCCCTAATTAATTGATAAAACTATTCGCTAATACTAAACAATCCAACTAATCAACCTTAATTAGTCAATTATCCGTAATTGATTTCAATCATTAAACAATTCCAAAGAATTAGATGAAATGAATCAATAATCTTAATTAATCCAATAACATGTCAAACCCTAATTATAACCTAAATTGGTGCCATTTACCTGTAATTAGGATTGAAAACCTTAATCACTTCTTAAGCACATTAATTAAATGGGGCACCTTGATTAACTGTAGACCAAATCATTTAGTAGATAAGCCAAAAATTAGTTAGAGCAAATCTTGATGATTAATGGTAAGATGTCCTTGTTATAGATAAGATCTTTCTCATTTTGGTAGTCCTTACATGAGTGCCTTTTGCACTAAAACATGGGACTACTTTATCACCCTTTTTGCTCAGCTCTTGTCTCCTTATTCCTCTCCTTATTGGCCAACCACCACATGCCCAAACACTCTCATTTCTCTTGAAAATAAAGTTTAAGATCTCTAAAATCATAGCTATCATGCTACCCTCTCTTCTTCACTAAAACCCCACTCAACCTTTACTAGTTTCACAACTTTCCTCCTACCCTAAGGAGCTAAAGTTTTGGCTAACGTAAGGGAAAAAGATAAGAGTTTCTCACCATTTTCTTTCTTTGCATTTAGAAGCTGAAGCTTGCATGTTGAGTTACTTCTTATAGATTTCTAGTAGGCTAGCTTGTATTCATAATCCTAAACTCTTGATAGATGATCTTGAAACGAAGTAGAAGTAGAAATAGTTATAAACTAAGTTGTATTATAGGAATATCTTTGAAGAAAATGAGAAAACCACCATGAACTCTTGGTTCTATTGATGGTTGAAACTTATAGTAAGGCTACTTCATTCCATTTCAAGTTTTACTTAGTGGATCTTAGTCAAATCTAGCTTAAAAGGTGCTATAGAAGTGATTATAACCCATTAGGATAAGCTTCAGTTTAGTGTCTAACCTCAGTAATTAAGTTTTAAAACATCATTATCTCTGATTAGGCATAATTAGGCTTAAAACCACAATTGGGCCTTAGGAAACACACTTAACTTTAGACTAGTAGCTGTAATAATAATATTAAAGCCCAAATGAAAAGTCCATAATGTCCATTATGTGAATAAGATAGGTCAACATAAGCCCAAACTTAAGCTTGGGCTCAAAACTAGCTAAAAAGGCCTATTTTAGCCTATAAGCATAAAGAGAATGGAATAAGCCAAATCTTAAGTGGGCCCTTTGAAAATTTAACCTTATGACTCTTAAGTAAAGGCCTAATAACAACTAGAAGTGGTTTAATAGTGAAATTTTAAGTTTAGGCCCATAATAAAGCTAAAAATCTACTAAGTCAAAACAAACCCTTTGACCAATGAATTGGATTTCACCAAAACATTAAGTTGTAGGTCCAAACCTCAAATTGGATCCTAGCACTTAAAAATTCATTCAAAAATGTATAAAATCACCTATAATAATGCAAAAGATGGGCTTAAAACAAAGAAACTATAACTAAGATATGAAACTAGTCTAAACTTTAATTGAAATAATTATTTAGGTAGCTTACCTTATATTTGCTAGTGTATTTAGTACACTATGATCAAGTGAATTTGAAATCGATCCCAGATACCTAGGATCATTACAGATCCCAAACATCATGACTAGGTGAGTATTCAAATGACTATTATACTTGGTTGCGTTTTTAGATTACTAGCACCTAATCATATAAATGCTAATAACTTGTTGCATGGGGAATTGGGTAACATGCATGTGTATGATTATAGCTTGCATTAATTGCCAAAACATTATAAAAGATACAAACTGTATTAAGTGATAAGCTAGTAGTATCTTCTTGATATGTTGATTGTCTATAATTATTGTTTGGTCGCATATAAATCGAACTTACCCATGTTTGATGCATTAAATTAAATGGATCATGCATAGCATGGATTACATGTTCGTTGAAGGCCATCAGCATCATATGGTTGGTTTGCAGAGGCCATGCAAATTAGGATTATGTTATATTTATATGTTAATTTTATATGCTTTCGTATGACATATTTGCATAACATGACCTTGCCTTTATCTTTGAGAAATAACTAATTTTAGGAGACACCATCATCTAGTTGAGGTTATGCTTATACCTATATCGCTTGGGGGTGAGGAAAGGAATTACGGGTACTTCTCACATCTACATTGATGTATCGCCAGTCAACGGTCTCATTACTCACGTGTGCTTTCGAGGCCTCCAATCCCTCTCTTGAAGAATTCTCTCTCGGTAACCTGTTGATGACGAGAAACTATACATCAAAGAAAGGTGGTTAAACTCCCTGAGCTCTCCACATTGTCATACGTTGATCTGTACACTCGGTAGTGATGATGCCGACCATTCCCTTACTAAGGACCCTATGTCGAGTACTCTAACCAACTTCTGCCGAGAATCACTTGCCGAGTGATCAGAGACTCACTTACACGGTTGAGTAGTTTTCTCTTGGCATAACACCATTTCTCTCATTCCGGCCCCTTTAGTGCTGCAACATTTTGACCCTTCTCACTTGCTTTGTTTAGAGAACATTCATACGGAGCCAATGCTGTACTACTAGCTATCCACCTCGTCTGACATTTAACTACTTTTCCATTTTTGGATTATTTTCCTTTTTATCCTTTTCGTATGTACTAGGAATCCCCTTTTTGGAAATACTTTCTTGTGATTTCTTTATTTGTAATGCTGTCCTAGGGACTTACTATAAATAATCCTTTTCTCTTATAAGCTGAAGATAACTTACATCTTAATACTGAATACTCTATTCTTATGAGACAATCCTCTCTAAGTCTATATCCCTTACGCTCTTATCTAACTTTACTGAGTAGCTCAAGATTAGTGGCGGGTGGACCTTGACATCAACTTGTACGTCATATCAAGTGAGGTATCAAGTCGTGTTGTGTTTGTTGGTGAGTCGCATCCTTCGAGCAACATCACATCAGCTACTCTTATTCGATTGTAGACTATTTCCTTCTAATTTTCTTCGATATCTCGAAGGGCCCATTTCAGTTCAATTCTGCCTTGGTAAGTCCTAGTGATAATTGAGCTCCTAGGTACACCATATATTCTTAGTATCAGAGCTTGAGGTTGAGACCAAGAACTGTGTAGTGTTAGTTTGCTGTGTGTGCTGTTAAAGATATTTATGTATAGAAACCATTTGCATGAAGTATCTTTACTGAAGCTTGTATTAAGAATGTCAAACCCTAGTATATAGGGAGAGATTTACGATGTCGAGAGTGATGCTCATGGTCATGGTCGAGTTAGCTAATAAACACCACGTACTACTAATGAACAGATATAAGATCTTGCTGTTATTATGGCCAACTTAGTTGTCACAGTAAACAGGGTCTTAGAGGCTAGGCTGCAGGAAAAAGTTACTGAGTAGGGCTAAGAAACGAGAGATAGGCCGAGGAGGTAGATGAATGAGTGAGCACCAAAAGCCTTTCCTGTAAACCAAGCACCACTGTGACATGCCGATAGAGTTGTAAGAAGAAGGTTAGAGTTAGATGAAGTGAAAGAGTACGAATAGGAAGAAGACTAGTATGATGGGATGGATAAGTGTGAGTTCAGAGCGCCAGAGGTGTCGAGCATCTTAAAGTATAGATTCTGAGCTTCAACGGGTCTAGTAGTGCTAAAGACTACCTTAACTGGGAAGAGAAGATCGAAAAGATATTCGACTTCTATGATTACAAAAATATTGTCCGCATTAGGGTGGCCATGTTAGAATTTTCTAGGTATGCGGCAATGTGGTGAAAGAAGTTATAGAATGTTCATTTGAGGGCTTAATGCGAAGTCCGAACATGAAATGAGATGAAGAGAGTTCAGAGAAGTAGGTTCATTCTCGAACATTACGAGCAAGACACTTATCAACAACTCCAAGACTTAAGGCAAGGTAATAGATCCATAGACGACTATGTCCAAGAGTTTCAGTTGCTTATGATACGATGTGATATCAATGAGCCTGAGACCTAAACTATAGTACGGTTCATCTTGGGACTCTAAGTTGAGATTGGCTACGTCGTAGAATTGTAGAGCCTTATAACTCTGGATGAAACCATCTGTGTAGCCTAGAGAGTTGAAAGGCAACGGTGGAACTGGGCTAGCCAAATGTCGAGTAGCAGAACCATATGCTGAATAGGAATGGTGTACTGAGTTGAGCAGGGAGTAACAGGGCATTAAAATAGATCCGAGGTTAAACACTGAGGTCACATGTCAAGCCAATTAGACGAGGGTCGAGGTAAGACCAAGATCGAGGAACCTAATATCCGAAGAGACTAGGGTCAGAGCTTAGGATGGAAAACCCAAGAAATTAAATATTTTAAGTGTCTTAGCTATGGACACATGGCTAGTCATTGTTTGAATCGCTGATTCATGACCATCAAGAGAGATAAGCCCCAGTTTGAAGTAGAAAATGTGAGTAAAGGAGAGGAAGAAGTGGCAACCGATCAGATGTTAGAAGAATTTGAGGAAGATTCAGGAGTTAAGATACCCCCTAAAGAAGGTGCTGAGTACTGCTTTGTTGTTCGGCAATCTCTTAATACTTTGGTGGCTAATGAGAACCGACAGAGAGAGGACCTCTTTCATACAAATTGCCGGGTGAATGGCAAGCTATGCACTGTGATCATTGATGGAGGGAGTTATACCAACGTCATCGTGCAAGGGGTAGTTAAAACCATGAAATTGTTAACTCTTCCATACCCCAAGTCGTACAAGATTCATTGGTTGAATGAAAGAGGAGGATTATATGTTTCCGAGTAAGTTAGAGTGTCAATTACTATTGGTGATGGATACTTACCCGTATACATCCTACATATTACTCAACCGACTGTAGCTATTTGACTTAAGGGTGTTCTATGATGGGTATAGAAACACTTGCATGTTTCAAAAGGACGGGAATAAAGTTATATTGATGTTGATGAGTCCTAGGGAAGTGCAAGAAGCCCAGAAAAAGGTTTCGAGATCTTTGCAGCAGAAGTCCTTAGTGATTTCCCGAGCTTAGTTTGCATGAGAGGTTAAACCTGAAGACTATGTACTCCTCTTGGTCAGGAGACTCCTAGAGGTTAGAGAGACTAAGAACTTACTTGCCGAAGTGCTACAATTACTTCAGGAATTTGCTGACTTATTTCCATTTAAGATGCCAAAAGAGTTAACTCCCTTGAGAGGACTTGAGCATTGCATCGATCTTCAACCTAGAGCAACCCTATCAAATCGACCTGCCTATAGACTCAATCCTAAATAGGCAGCCAAGTTGAAAAGGCAAGTTGATGAGTTGGTGGACTGTAGATATGTTTGTAAGAGCATAAGCCCATGTGCCATCCCAACTTTGTTAGTACCAAAGAAAGATGGATCATGGAAGATGTGCGTTCACAGCCGTGCCATCAATAAGATTACTGTTAAGTACCGATACCCGATCTCGTGGTTGGATGACATGATCGATGATTTGCATAGTGTACGCATCTTTTCAAAAATAGATCTAAAGAGTGGCTAGCATCAAATATGAATGAAACCAGGAGATGAATGGAAAACAGTCTTTAAGACTCGGGATGGTCTATTTAAGTGGTTGGTTATGCCATTTGGTTTAACTAACACGTTGAGTACATTCACGTGACTCATGAATCATGTACTTTGAGCATTGATAGGCAAATGTGTTGTGGTTTATTTTGACAATATTTTAGTCTACAGTGCTAACTTTCTTGTTCATATCAAACATTTGAGATTGGTGTTTAACATACTTTATGTTGAGAAATTATTCGGCAACTTGAAGAAATGCGCATTCTGTTAGAGTGAGGTTGTGTTCCTCGGATATGTCATTTTAGGGATTGGAGTTTGTGTTGATGAGGAAAAGTTTGAGGCTATTAATGAGTGGCCTATGTTGACAAGTGCAGCTGAAGTCAGGAGCTTCCATGGCCTAGCCTCTTTCTATTGAAGATTTATCTAGAACTTCAACTTTGTAATTGTGCCATTGACTGAATTGACTAAGAAAAACGTTGAGTTTAAATGGATAGAAAAGGCTTGACGTCTGCTCTAGTACTTGCCCTACTAGATTTCAAAAAGGTTTTTGAGGTTGAATGTGATGCGTCTAGTGTCAACATTGGTGTTGTACTTATGCAGGAGCGCCGACCCATTGCCTACTTCAGTGAAAAACTTTGAGATGCTGCCTTGAATTACTCAACCTACAATAATGAGTTCTATGCCCTTGTTCGTACACTCTAGAACTGGCAACATTGCTTGTTGCTAAGAGAATTCATCATTTATTTTGATTATGAATCTCTCAAGCATCTTTGTGGGCAGCAGAAGCTTTTTTGTTGTCATACTAAGTAGGTCGAGTTCCTGAAGACTTTTTGCTATGTCATTAGGTATAAGAAGGGAAGCACTAATATAGTGGTTGATGCACTTTCTCTTTGTCATACCCTCATCATGACGTTGCAAGCTAAAGTGCTTGGATTTGGCACTTTACTTGATCGATATGAGCATGACCCACATTTTAGGCCTTTAGTAGTTAGGTGTAGTGATAGAGGAGATGTGGATGGATTCTACTTAAGTGAGGGGTTCTTGATGAAGGGTAAGTAGATGTGCATACTGAGTGGTTCTACAAGGGAGCTGTTGGTTCGAGAAGCTTATGTTGAGGGTCTGGCTAGCCATTTTGGGGAAAAGAGAGCATTTTTACTGGCTTGGGATAATGAAGGATATGCACCGAATACTTGAGGGGTACAAAATGTGTAAGTATGCTAAAGGAGGAGAGAGCCCTATGGAGAATATATGCCCTTGCCAATTCCCGAGTGGCCATGGATTGATATAAGCATGGATTTCATGCTTGGCCTTCCCCACATGCCGAGAAGACACGATTTGATCATGGTGGTGGTCAATCGATTTAGCAAGATGGGCCACTTCATTCCCTGTCATAGGACTAATGATGCTTTATTAATCGCTAACCTCTTTTTATAGGAAATTGTACGACTACATGGAGTGCCAAGAAGTATTATGTTTGACCGTGATTCGAAATTCACGAGCTTCTTTTGGAAAACCCTATGGAAGAAACTCGGCATTAAGCTCCTATTCAGTACCACTTGCTACCCTCAAATAGATAACCAAACTGAAGTAGTTAATAGAACCGTCAGTAGTCTCTTGCGCATCACTGCTAGAAAGAACTCTCGTGATTAGGATTTATGCCTACCAATCATTAAATTTGCCTACAATCGCTCAACTCACAACTCCACTGGAACATCACCATTTGAGGTTGATTATGGACTTAACTCGAACTTACCCTTGGACTTAGTTAACGGTCCGTCTACACGAAGGGAGAGTCAATTTGGCTTACAGCGTACTGAGGAATTTCACAAGTTACACCAAAGAATTGTCAAGCAATTGACCAAAATTATGGCTCAACAAAAGGAAATGGGAAGCCATAGAAGGAAACGAATCATTTATGCTCTTGGGCACCTTGTCTGGATCCATCTTAGCAAAGAACACTTTCCTAGCGAAAGAACGAACAAACTATCACCCATAGTAGATGGACTTATAGGATCCTGAGGCGCCTTAATGATAATGCCTACAAGATTGAGCTACTCGAAGGTTTCGGCATATCTACCACATTTAACATCACTGACTTAACTTCATATTTGCTCAATGATGATGAAGGCCAAGATTTGAGAGCAAATCTTCAACAACCTTGAGAAACTGATGCAATGTCGGTCAGTAGTCCCATTATTTACGTGTGCCTTCGAGGCCTCCAATCCCTCTCCTGAAGAATTCTCTCTTGGCAACCTATTGATGACGAGAAACTATATATTGAAAAAAGGTGGTTGAACTCCTTAAGCTCCCCACATTATCATACGTTGATCTGTACACTCGATAGAGATGATGCCGACCATTCCCTTACCAAGGACCCTGTATCAAGTACTTTAACCAACTTTTGCTGAGAATTACTTATCGAGTGACGAGAGACTCACTTAAATGGCTAAGTAGTTTTCTCTTAACATACCACCATTTCTCTAGTCCTGACCCCTTTAGTGCCGCAACATTTTGACCTTCCCCGCCTATTGTGCTCAGAGAATATTCGTATGAGACCAATGCTGTACTACCAGTTGTCCACCTCGTCTGATATTTAACTACTTTTTCATTTTTGGTTTTTTGTCCTTTTTACCCTTTTCATATGTATTAGGAATCCCCTTTTTGTAAATACTTTCTTGTAATTTCTTTATATGTAATGCTATCTTAGGGACTTACTATAAATAGTCATTTTCTCTTATAAGCCAAAGATAACTTATATCTTAATACTGAATACTTTGTTCTTGTGAGACAATTCTCTCTAAGTCCATACCCCTTATACTCTTATCTAATCTTGCCAAGTAGCTCAGGATTAGTGGCGGATAGACTTTGACATCAACTTGTACGTCATATCAAGTGAGGTATCAAGTCGTGCTGTGTTCGTTAGTGAGTCACATCCTTCAAGTAGCCTCATGTCAGCTACTTTTGTTCGATTATGGATTGTTTCCTTCTAATTTTCTTTGATATCTCGAAGAACCCATTTTAGTTCAATTCTGCTTCGGTAAGTCTTAGTAATAAGTGAGCTCCTAGGTATACCACACATCCTTAGCAATTAAAATTTTGAATCCAAGATAGGATGACTCTTGGACACATTTGTTTGATGGTTTAGAGAGTAGAGTGAATGGAAACTTAAAGTTATTGTGTGGATTAGATTTTCTAAACCCAAGCTTCGAGGGGTGTTAAATTTATGCCATATATAGTTTTAGGATGGCTATATGTGTTATTGCGCTCATATGATTGGTAAATAACTTACTTGTTTTTGCTTGAAAGGTATAATAGGAGAAATAGCTTACAAAGTTGGATGTAGCTTCTCCTTCCCTCTTAAATAGTTTCTTTTGTAGGTCATATAAAGTTGGCATTGGGCTAAGATTCAAATGTAGAGTGCTCCTTTAAGTTGTGAAATAGAAGGATGGGAAAACCAAATTGTATTAGTTATATCAAACTTTCATGATATTTAGTGACTTTTGAGATTTTTGGAATTTAGCTAGTCCTTCTTATTGTTTGGTAAGGATTTTCGACTCTTTGCGGTTTTGATGGACTCTAGATTGTTGGATTACCTATAGCTACTTATATAATTAAGCAAAAGTATGTAAAAGGATTAAGTGTGATTAGAAAACTTATTAGTCAAAGTCTTCCATTCTTTGACTTAGAAGATGATTTTTCTATTGTGAGTACATACGTGATATAAAACTTTTAAGTAATCTTATTAGGCCTTTGTGTAGGGTGCTACATATAGGATAAGTTTTGAGTACAAATTTTCTAAAACTTACTCTCATAGGGTAGGGTATAGACATGAGGTCGTTCTTCCTTATACCTATTTTGGAACATGTACTCCAAGGCATAAAGGTATAAAATTCTTTATCAACTCTATAAAAAATTATTAAATAATATTAACAAATCAATAATTTCTAATAATTTAATATATTGTTGGCTAATAAATGGTTTAATAAACTAAAAAATAAAGTAATATAAGCTCATAAGTTAAATAACTCTAGATGGTTAAACCTAATACCATCTTTCACACTACATTTTCCATTTTTTCCCTTATCCTCCCTATTTTTCCCTCTCCAACTTTACTTTCCTATTTCTTTCCTCTTCATCTTTCCCATCAGCTCAGTAGTAAGATCACATAAATAATAATGAAAGTATGAAAGTTTACTTTTTCTCATTTACAAATTTTACTGGAGGTTCCATAGTTTTTGTGAGAACCTACAATTTTAGCAACTAGGATTGAATACCAAATTTAGGGAAATGTAAGCTTATAGTTTAGAGATTAGAATCCAAGTGGTCGATTTAGGGCATTTGTGAAGATAACCTAATTAGGTTAAGATTTTATGAGTAGGTTATAAGAATTAGTCAAAGGGACTATGTACACATGGAGTTTGAAAGTAGATATATAGATAACAATAGTCAATTCTAATATACTATTCTACAATTATTAGAAATGTGTGAATTAAGCCTTAATAGTTAATAAACTCTTAGAGATAGATTATATGGACAAGAAAATTATAAAATGACTTGAAATAATAAGTAAGAAGCATTTATATATATATAGTATAATTATTGTGTATAAATATATACTTGTAATTATTTAAAATACTCAAATATATGTTAAATATGCTAGAATTAATGGTAAAATAATAAATAAGTATGGAAAATAAGAGTAGTAGAAGAGCACATTATAGATTATGTGTGGGAAAGTGTAGAAAATGATAGAGTTAGTGATTATCTAAAAGTTTGATACCTAATCATAGAAAATTTTCCTTATTGGAGTTACACTTGTTTAGCAAGGAAAATTCAGCAAGGGAAATTCACAAGTGTTTTGACCCCTGGTACAAAAATAAAAACAACGCATTAGGCCTCATCTTGAGAACAGTCTAAAAGAGAAATTTAAGAATATTTACAAAATTTAGTGCAATTCTAAGCACTGTAAAGTTTGTATACTTAGAGAGTTGCTAGAAGTGAAACGTGGTCACCACTCTATGTTTTAGGTTGCACTTAGGTGGATAGACAAAATTCCTCCCCCCGTTGGTGGTCAAAGCTTTATGTTTTGGTGAGTGATAAATTTCCCTTATTTTTATCAAATTTCAACTGAAAATAGTAAACGATTTCCAAAAAATACGAGACTAGGTTTTCTTGAGTAATTTTTTGTGTGCAATTCAAATATCAACTTATATTTTCTAAATTTTGAGTGCATGTATGGGCTCTTGAAGAAAAATGTTTCGTCCATTGATTTCTTTCACATTTTAAAAAGCTCAAATGTTGTAATTTTAACCTAAATTTTTATGTATGGGTTCCTTAAAGGTTTTCCCCTTTGTCTTATATAATTGGTTTATCAAGATTGACAAGGTGGATTTCTAAATTTTAATTTTTGATGAAATTATGTGCTAAAGGTGTTTTTCTTAAGAAAATATTTGATAAACTTATGGCACTTTTGTTATAGAATGAAGAATTCAAGGGTTTTTTTTTTAATACTGTTTATAATAAGATGACTCTTGATTTTTTTTATTTTTTATTTTATGAAAAACAAGTTTACAAACTAATTATGGAAGTCAAGAAGCCAAAACTCTATGTTTTCTACTTAAACTATATGTTTTACTAGCTAAACCATGTATTTTCTACTAAAATATACTAATATGAGTGTTAAAGTGTGGTGTTGAGGACATTCTATTTTGATCAAGTATGTGAATGGAGGTATTTGGTGTCAAATTGGTGTGATTTGTTGATTTACTAAAGCTAATGGGTGAGTCAAAGGGTAGGTAAAAAACTAGGATGTATTAAAATGCGTATCTTGGAGTTAGTAAAACAAATATGTTAAAGACTATGCTATATGGATGAGAAACGACTTCAGGGCATCTCTATGTGTATGAGTTGTGTGGCAACAAAATGGATGTTTATCAAATATTATGATTAAGCCTTTCATTCTAAAATTGCTATGTAGTGTTGAGTAAAGTGGATTTTTTTGTAAGATCTATGGAATAGTAAGCTAGTTAGAAGCTTAGTTAAATGTATACTATAGAAACCTTATAATAGAGGAGAGAGTTAGAGACTTGGTTAGATGTTATCTTAAATGAAATTTATTTTAGAGAAGGTAATTAAAACTCTAAACTCTATATGTTGGTAAGTTATTAATTTAGTTTATACATAGCATATAAATAACTTGCGTACCATAGACGCTATGATTGCTAGAGGAGGAGCCATGCCAAGAGGCTTAAGATATGGAAAATCACTAAGTAGCCTTAGTAAGTGGGATCAATATTTTACAATATTTTGGAGTATTATTTCAGAATACCTAGAGGCTTTAGTATGCCTTTTCTTGTAATGATAATTTAGTTGTTTGTTAAGGATGTAAAGAAGGTGGGTTTGAAACGAGTCACAAAAACTGAAAACCTGTCCTACTACTAATAGGGTTCCTAAACTTATCCCAAAATCTTATAAGGTTTTTTACTTTATGTCTAGAATCTACCCTACTATTCTAATAGGATATCCTCTTCCCACCCCTCCAAACCCGCTTATTTACTTATTTATCTTTTTGCAAAATGATTATTTTTTCCTTTAGTAATCATTATGTAAGAAATTGATTTTCATTATTCACAAAACATGGGTAACATAATAAGGATTAAAGAATTCATTTATTTTACCCTCTTCATTTGATATATCTTGTCATGGTATTAGTGGAGTACCTAGTAGAATTGTTATATAATAAGTTTAATGATCCATATAGGCTCCATCTTAACTTTTCTATACGTTTTGATTATAAGTATATGGTTAATGTTTGCATCAAATTTGTTATTTACTCAACTATTTCTTCTCTACAATATGATAAATACAAACTACCTTCTCTTAGCTAACAAAAAAAAAAAAAAAATTCTCACATAGATACATATTTATAAATATTAATAGAAAGCAATAAATATGATCAAAGTTATTATCATCCCCATTCTCATCTATTTATTATTTTAAGTATTAGAAATTTTAGTTAATATTGTATTATTAATTTATTATTTTTAAGGGGTAACGAGTTTCTCTTCTAGCTTCTTAAAAATCCTATAATCTATTCTAAAACCCTAATGAGCTTATAGCCATATTCTAAAATCCATCTTAAAACCCTATCGAGTAGAACCTTATAAGATTTTTAGCGGGTTAGATATCTTTTATTGACCCACCCAATTACATTCTTATTGTTTGTGCATGTATCACATACATGCTTAAATGTTGATCATTGCAAAAACATACTAACTTAAGCTTGGGCTAGCAACTAACCTAACATGCATTACAAGCCACTAGAGGAAAATAGTTAGGATTATCGAATAAAGAATGGACTCTTCGATGAGGATCGTTAAAATGGTCATTTTCACACCTTTAATTGAACTAAGTGACAAGAAAGGATGTCATAATAAGATTAGGGATCGTAATTCAAGGGTAATCTCGAGTGGAGAGTGTATTTCATTGCTCTAGCCTTACTTTAGCTTTGATTTATAAGTGTATGATGTTAAAGTCCTTAACTCAAATCAAGATGGGAGCAATTTCTTAAATCTCATGATGGATTGAATAACACCTTATGATGACACTTACTTGTTCATGCATTACGTCTAACTAATTTGATTGAAAATCCTAATTGTTTGTATTGAATGCATACTTTTATCTTCATCTCACTTATTGAGCAAGTTATTACTTATTCCTCTATAAATTCTTTTGTAGGTCTAGGGTACAAACCAAGTCTCACCCCTTTTCCATCTAGCAACTGACTAGGTTAGGGAATGAGGATAAAGGAAGATACTAATGGTCTTTCGTTTTCCTTTGTCAACTCATGTAACTTTTTGTGGAAGACTAATCGGGTCTTTCTAGGTTACTTAGTAGTTTCCAACTCTTGGTTTGTAACATAAATAACTTAAACTAATAATTTAGAAATCTCTTTTGAAAATATAACTTTGCCATGTAAATGAAGTCTTGTAACTTTGACTATAAATTTATATTTTATATTATAGGTTTTACTGTGAAAAGGTTATTTTGAAAAACTTATATCCTAGATTTTATAATAAATAAGTATAGAGTCGGATGTTTCAAAGTAATTAAGTTAAGTATACTTTATATAAATTAAGTCTACTATGAAGTCAACTTTTACCATAGAATAGTTCATATAATTGGACTATTACAATTCCAACTATTTAGGGTGCAACTAGTTTTACATAGAAAAATCTAGTAATATTATATATAAATTACTTTTTTGATATTATATAAACATAAAATTTATATGAAGAAAGGAAAATTTTGCAAGTTTCATAAGATATCCTTTACCTTATAGGTTTTACAAATTATAGGTACTAGGATACTATAAGGCTAGTTTCAATTCTAAAATTCAGAAACTTGTACTTTACAAGGTAAGATAGGCATATGTGCTTATATCTTACACACTTATATCTACTCACCCTTAACCATATTTACAGCTATTTGATAACATATATTATTTTCATTTCAATTGTGAATAATTTATAATAGAAAATCTTATCTTTATTAATATAATTTTTTAAAACAAAAATCCATGCACAGTGTAGAGCTTTAACTAGTTAGTTATCATCCAACATACCAAAGGTACAACATTGAGAATGTAAGGTAGTTGAAAAATATGAGAATATTAATTATTCATTTTAGCATTAAATGAGTTCATGCATCTGAATCTTATTTATGTGAGTTGTTTAATAAATGTACTCATAAACAAGCTCATAAGGTGAACTTAGATTCGAACATGAATTTTATCATAATTAAACGAGTTGATTCATTTGTATTTTCTCTCGATTTTTCTAATACACAAATCCATTTGTAATAGTATAATATTGTATTTGGGTTCACAAATTGTGACTCAAATTCCAAGCTCTAGTCTCTATATATTTTCTTCTCCCTTTTCAGCATCTTCCTCGATGTTTCGTTCTGTTTTCCTAATTTTTCCCCATTTTCTAAAAAAGAAAATAACGACTGAAATTTCCGTGTACGGAATCATTGAAAATTCAATATGAGAAACACGATAACAGCAGCCTGACAATTTAAATAGCAGCGTCTTGCTGGCTTCAGAACGAAGCATGTGCAATAAACTCCTCCTCGTCCATAGTTTACTTTTACTATTGCTCAACATTAAGCATAGACATGACCGAAAAAGATTTGGTGTTACACATCCTTGGTTTGTTCCTCCTACATTTCTTAATCATAGGTGCAGAAGCTACATCTCCTCGCACGTTGTCAAAGCCTAATTGTGAAGAGCGGTGCGGAGCAGTGACGATTCCCTATCCTTTTGGAATTGGGCCAGACTGTTTCATGAATGAGTGGTACGAGATAGAATGCCGAAACCAAACCCACCCTTTCCTAAAGGAGATCAACTTAGAGGTGCTCAATATTTCGTGACCTACAGAAGCAGGACAATGGGATAACACATATACAATCGTTAGTGTCAAATTTCCAGGAATATTCTCTAATCGCAATCGCATTACTAGAGAAACAAGTTCACCTCGGAGCCTAGAGGGGAGCCCATTCGCCCATTCGAGCAGTTCGAATATCTTCATGGCAGTTGGTTGTGATGCTAATGCTATGATGAACGGCAGTGACTATTCTTTTCTAGGTTGCAAACTCGAATATATAGGATGCAACTTCAGTAAAAATAGTACCTGTTCTGGTTTTGACAGTTGTTGCAAAACTGCGGTACCCGTTAATCTTCGGACGTTCAATGTAAATTTCATGAATCTCCCTGGACCGGAGAAAAATGACCAGCAGTGCAACTATGCTACACTGGTCGACCAATGGTGGTCGGAACTCCGGTCTGTTTTTTTTAAAGATCTGGATTCTCTAAAAATGGAAGAGTATGTCCCCGTAGTACTGGACGGGGGAGTCCCATATCAATATCATATGAAATCGAATGGTACTGTTTATTGCGACTCGACCTTGACGTCCTTCCAATCTAGCAACAGATTGCGGCAGTGTGTATGCGAAAAGAGTTATCGAGGCAACCCCTTACTCGATTATGGATGTCAAGGTAAGGTCTCCTTGCTCTCTATCTAAATCGTTTTTTTTTTTTTCAAACCCTTCTGCAACCGATGTCTGCAAGCGGGAGTATCTCACAGAGACATGGCATACGTTGGATCTGATTCGTGCCCAGCTCATTTCCGATTATGGGGCTGTTATGTTGACCTATGGACCAATAGGTCTCCATAAAAAAAATATAATAAAGAAATAAATAAACAAATCTCATGATTCGGTTGAACTTTAACCGATGGAGGAATATATTTCTTTTTTTCATTTTTAATGATCGATAAAAATCAATAAAATTAAAAATATAGATAGTTTTTTAAGAAACATATACTTTCATACTTATATATTATACATTGATTTATATGATACATTAATACCAAATTTTTTTCATTTTTTAATACCCCCTAATTATTTACGTTTGCATAGAGCAGTTTTAGTTACATAATAAAAATTAAGGTTTTAAGTCATTTTCTTTTCTGGTCGTGCTGTTTGTGTTGTTTTTGCCATTTCAACTATTTAAAACCAAACCAAAAGGAAAAAAAAGAAAAATCTAACCCTCACAGCCTGTGACCATGTGTAAACAAAAGCTCAAGAACCTTAAGACATGCCATCTCTCCATCGATATACATATTACTTTCCAGGAGCAATCACTCATTTCCAAGGAAATCTTTTCCTTGTCTGCAAAGGTAATCTATCAACTGTCATGGTTTTCTATCGGAGCAAAAACAGTGATTGTTGGTGTGCGTATTTCATAAACAGAAACGACTTTATGTTGATTGTTGTTGTATTTCATAAACAGAAACGACTTTGCGTTGATTCAAAATAGATAGATGCTATATTCATTCTACACATTATCTTTTATTCAGATATCGATGAATGTGAAGAACATCAAATGTGTTCAGATGGGAGGAGTTGTGTGAATACGATTGGGCACTATCGCTGTATGGATTCAAGCCGGACGCTAAAATTAGACATGATAGGTATGTGCCCCTGCATTTCATTAAAAAATAATAATAATAATAATTAAAACAAAAAATAATAAAGAGAACGGAACGAAATATGCAAGTAGACAGCAGTAATAGGCTCCACTTCATATAACATCTCTTAATTTATCCCTTCAATAGACTTGACCTATAACTTCAAGCACAATGACTCGATAACATAAATAAATATGATATAATATATAACATTGATAAATAATGATACTGCTGAAATTTTGAAACCGGAATCTGGCTCGTCTAAGGCGTATATTAATAAAACACTGTGCAATCATCCATTAATATATATTATATTATTTGATAAGTTTTTCAGGATAAGTATAACGTAACGTAAATTTTATACCCTATATCTTAGATGGTAGGTTTTAGAATAGATATAAAATACAAAAATATCATTTTTTATATCCTATTCTATAGAAGCCAATTCCAAACAATGACTATATAGAATTTGCCTTGTGATCCTCATTATCTAGTGAAATTATTCGATCGAGTAGAATACATTACCTCTTGTATCTATATGATAAAGTTACCTATTTATCCCTCAACATATAATACATTACTTAAAGAAAATAATATAAAATTATTATATGATACATACATGGAGGTTAACATATGACAATGTCGAAGTGGAACTACAACTTGAAGTGTGTTATATCAAAGGACATAGGTCCTCTTGATTTAGATCTTAGCTTACAAATTAATTGGCAAGATCGCATATAAATTTGAACAACTTTATGATATAATTGTGATGTCATTATTTATAGTCTCAATCATTAATTATACATGGAAGTATTTTAAGAGAATAAATTAAGGAAAATCTAAAAAATGTAAAATTACTAATTTAGATTATCCAAATCCTATATTAAAAGTATAGGTTAAAATTAAGGATGAAACTTTTGATCTTTTCAAGAAATTAAGGGAAAATACAAATAATTTCCTAAATTTTGATTTAAATATGGATTGACCTCATAGATTTTCAAAATATGGTTTTTGATCCCCTAAAATCTAATAAATTAGCAAACAATTTCTATAGGTTGAAAATAACTTTTTTAAATTTTAATTTTAATATGCAAACACTTCTTAAATTTATCAAAATATGCTTTAAGGTTCCTAAACTTTGATTATAGTGTGGCTTTTTTAAACTAAAAAAGGAAATTTTCTTTATATTACTAATTTATCAAAATTTTGGAAATAAAAAATTATATTTTAAAAGTTCAGATATTAATTCATGTCCAAGTCGAAGTTTAAAAAGATTATTTGTAATTTCTTAAAAAAGATTATACATCGAGAACAATTCTAAATCTTTTCATTGAATGATAAAAACAATACCATGCCAATCCATGTGACATCATTTGACTTGTTTATAACATCAAAAGTTAACATGTAAACAATCAGCCTAAATTTCGATAAGAGAACTTTGTTATATGTATACTTGGGCACATTTCGAACCCATCCTAAATCGTTGGTTTACGGATCGGTGATATGGTGAACCATAATCGGTCCATGAGTCGGTGGTTCTGGGTTAGTTTACTAGGCCTAACGATTCAAGGACCAATTCGAGGTCTTTAAATCGTTTTTTTTTAATATTTAAATTTTTTATTAATTTCCTTTTTTTAATACATTAATAATTTTTAATAATGCAATTTTCTTTCTATTTTTTAAGTGTATTAATTTATTAATAATTTTTAATTTTTTTATTAATTTCCAACTTAATGCGATTCCGAATTTTTTATTTTTTTTTCCTCAAATTTTATTTTTTTCTCATATTTAAGTCCTTAACATTTGATAAGTTTTACAAAATAAACTTATATTAACTAAAATTGAATTTTCTATCTATCTTTAACACATAATTAACTTATTATTAGTTATTTATCATAGTTTGATGATATTATTATTAAAAAAATTGTTATTCACCATAGTAAATAAAGTAACTTTGATATGCAATAACTTACTAGATTTTATCAAATTATTTTTTCTAACTTACTGATCTTATTTTTCTTTTTCTCTTTCTTTTTTTCTTTTTTTTTTTTAAGGGAGTGAATCTGCTAGGCTAACTCGCCAGTTTAATGGTGGGTTAGCTTGACGGTTTGCGATCCGCCGTTTTGAATGGTTCTACTCTCTTGAATCACTTAAGCCCTTAAAGCCCGACAGTTCGGTCGGCTTACTTTCGGGTCAGGCCGGTTCTCAGTTTGGAATCGATCCTTGCCTAGGTCTAGTTATATGTATCTTGCTCATTCAACTAATATTCGTGTTATATAATATAAATGGCATAATGTTGTGTCAATATCTCTACTTTTCAACTAATATTCGTGTTAAGTCTCTTGTTGTTAAATTATGTATCTAATTAAAATTTTAATTGCCGTCATTACAATTTGATCCTTTTTTGTCAAAGACCATCAACCCAATTGTCATTACAAATCAATAGTATGTTAACTGCTATAGTTTTAGTGTTATTGATTTTACACAAAGTGGGTCTTTATTTTATTTGTTTTATTTAATATTTTACTTCACCAATTAATTTCGCCACTTTGATTTTATATTTTATTGATGATGTGCATGTATATATATATTAATGTGGATGGATGATTGGCATTTAATCAACTAATTAGGAATTTTGAAATTAAACATTTTGTACATTGTGTTGTTTTCTGTTTCTGATAATGATTGGTTAACAGTTTGTACTAGAAAAAGAAGAAGTAGAGATGGTGGTAACTAAACTTTTAGTTTGGTGTATAATTTGATAACTAAAAAATTGATGTATAAAATTGCAAAAATATGAAATAATTTAGGCAATCATGGTGATAATATCCCAAATACATATTTTATAATAATATATTATAATATAATTGACAACAAATGATGAACATGGAGCATGTAGAAATAAAATAAAATGTATGAACTATAACTCTCTTTGTAAGGAGGCACATATATACACACACTAGCAAATACACACTCGCGATGCGTGTGAAAAAAAAAAGAAAAGAAAAATGGTACAATAAAATTTAAAATCTAAGATAATTATTGCATTTGCAAAATGTAAAAATAATGATATAATAAAATTTAAAATATAAATAATTATTGAATTAAATTGTAAAAATTCATAATGTGAAAAAGAAATAAAGAAAAATCAAGAATTCTGAGGGAAATTAACATAATAAGGTCTCCTAAAATAATCATACATTAGTATAAGAGAATAAAAAGCGAAGAAAAATTACATATTATCCCATCTCATTATTATTAATACGTATTCAAATATTTTAAATTACTAATTGAACTTTATCAATTTCCATTGCATATTGAAAATTTGTACCTTGTACATAAATAAACACGAATTGTCAGTTATAGGGAATGGTAGGATAAAAAATATATTAAAACTAGTAAAGAGAAACTAAAGGAAAATATAGAAGAGAAGAAGGATGAGGAGAGAATAATAGAGGAGTGGGAGAGAAATTATTGTTAGTGGGTTAGTAAGGTTAAAGGAGAATATCTTGAAATTTGCTATAATATCCTCTCTAATTACTTTTATGGTATTGAATAATATAAAAGTTTTAAGAGTATAAAGTAAAATTTTATTAAAAAAATAGGTGGTAGCCATGCAAAGGTCTACTCACTTTAATAATATAGATATATATAAAACAAGCTAATAAAGGAGTGTCTGTAAGAGTGAGAAGCTCAAAAACTTTTAATTGGAAACACATCCATTCATCACTCAAGTACACTTAAATTTGTAAGTTTTTTGAAACATAAAGTTACTTTCTTTATGCTTTTTTATGCCAAGATCCCTATAACCTAGTGATATTAATCATTTTCAAACAGGATGGATCTTGTTTAATTCCTCTCTCTTTTAAAATTGTAATATAATAGTATTATTTTTTTTTTCTTCTTTTTGCTTTTCTTTTTTTCTTTTTATTTTTTTAATTGCCATATTATGTTACAACTTTTTGCAAAGAAATAAGTTAATCCATCTAGTTGGAAGATTAGTGTTCGTACTATTAGATTATAACAGTATTAGTTTCCCTTTTTATTTGAAATAGGATCTAAAAGGATATGAAAAAAGATTAAATACTTTACTATAATATAGTTCACAAGGAGCAAAAATAAAACTAACATATTTCCATTGCACTGCTTATCGATAAAAATCTCTCCTAAAGCCTTCAATCCTTTAATGCAAAATAAAAAATTTCACACCGCTTAATAAAACTAACATCTTCTTCATTGTCGCGTACAATGATCCTTCACCGCAAAATCGTAAAAAGAAAAATCCTAAGATAAAGGAAATAACGTGTAAACAAAATCTTTTGTTAATTGAGAGGTATGAATAGAGGGGCTTAAACAAGTTTCAGTAAAATAATGCTACGGTGGTTTTGCAAATTAAATAAATTAGGTAAATTGTGATGTAAAGATAATTAAAATGAAAAGTATAGTTTTATCAAATGTTAAAGTTTTAAATAATGAAATGTCTATATTATTAAAGCTTAAAGAAGTTTACGTAACTGCTCTTTCTAAAATTATTGTTTAGATCTCTAATTAAAATTTAAATTAAAAAACTAACACTTAAAATAACTTTTTAACACTATAAATATATTATAATATGAATAAGCTATTTCTCTTTCCATCTCTCCTTCCATTTGATTTCTACTTCCGGTAAATTTCTCTTCCAATACTAAAAACACACCAATCCCCTTAAAATATTTTTTCTCTCTCCCTAAAACTGTTGGCACGTTTCACCTTAAGTTTCCCTTTCTGATTTACGTGAACTTTATGCTGGCACATATTGGCATATTAAATTTCTGTTCTTAAATAATTGGTTTCAGTTGTTGAGATTTTTGTGAGAATACATGTGGGTTGTCGACTCCGTAATTACATAGAAAAATAATTAATTAGACTCCATGTGGGAAAATCTCTGCTGAGATGTTTAATTTAGGGGAAAAAAAATGTTCACATATTATATATTTATTTAAATATATCTATAATATTAAATCTATCTATAAATTTTCACACACGTATTATGGGGCATCATTTGCTGTTATTTTGATAAAATCACACGATACATGGATAAAATAAACGAACAAAAAGCTAAAAAAAAAAAAAAAGGAAAAGGAGTGGCAATACAAATATAAAAGATAAAATAGAAAAAGGAGTAGTTTCCTAGAGAAAGAGAGAGGGGTAGAATCTCGCATAAATTTTGTCCTTTATAACTAAACAATCTTAAAATGGTTGGATATTTATGGGGTTATATATGTGTGTATATATATATATATATATACATACACAGCAGAGAACATATTTAATTAAATAAATAAATAAATAAAAGTAGTTGTACTTAAAAAGAAGATATTTTAGACACTCATAATGGACGTGCGATATCCAATAATCTTTCTTTTACATTTAAGCTTCATTGTCAAATCCTAAATAACGGATTCTTCGGACAAATTCTTCTTGGTCTTCCCAAAAAAATCAAGTTGGATCCCTTCCTTCTCCATTGTTGTACTATGAAAGTTGGTAAAAAAAATCCTCTATTAAATTACTCAATAACTAAATTTTCAATTTGAATATGTTTTTGATATTTTATCACCAAATAAAGCTTTCTTTCTTTCATGTGATGCAATATATAGCATTAAACATGAATATATAGAGAATCAACTTTTGTATTATTCAAAAGATTATGAATACAATTGATTTATAGAGTATTTATAATCCCATAACCTAAAGTTAAGAAAGGAAATAGAATAAAATCTAAATCTCAAAAAATTAGGAACTAGTGGAAAAACTGAGATAAACTTTTCTAAACTAATGTTAAATCTTTAATAGCTAGATATCTTACTAAAATATGCAAATTCTACTTCTAAAATAGTGTTAAATGACAAAACAATTTGTTTCAGGCCAAAGTGGATTGAGATTAATCTTTATTAACATATTATGGGCTTTGTAAGTCTTTATATATAAAAAGTAATAGCTTTTTAAAGTTGAACTTAAATTTTAATAAACACATCCCCTTTGACTTGTAAGCTCCTACTTGTTCTACTTAGGGCTAGCAATTTGCATTAGTTCATTGTGTTTTGTTTCTGTGTTTAAATAGGTTTATGTTTTGAAAACCTTAACTTATAAAACAACCCGTTTAATAGATATGTTTTGTACTGAAGTTAGACTCCTTTATTGATTAAAAAGTTGTAAGTAAATCTATATGATAATATAAACTCATAACAAAAATGACAATCATAAAATTAATATTTTGCATATAAAAATGATATAGTCTTAACACTTATATACAAAATTGTAACCCAATAAAAGTTTAATAAAGTAAAATCTAATCAGATATAAAAAATCTAGTTCTCGATTGACAATATAATACCTTCATATTAAGTTGAACTATATCTCAATGTTATATTACTATTAGTAGTGGTTTCCTTAGAGACACAATAAAAAGAATTTGCATTAAAAAATTTGCATCACTAAAAAATAAATGATGTTGAAATATTTATAAAAGTAATTTAGTTTATTATGTTCTTCATAAAACCAATCTTATATACACAAAAGAATTTCCATAGACTCTTAATGAGATTATGTGTTGATTGAGAATTTGATCGTGTACTAAATGTATATTCTAAATTTGTTGTAGATATCAATATACTTAAGTTATCACATATCAATTTTTCAACTTGAGAATATTGAGATTGATTAGTATTCCAATAACTTAAAATACTTAATTCAACTATCATATACCGCTCGTCATACAAATGTAGCTCTAGTTTGAATTTATTGTCACCTAGTAAAAGTTTGCATACTTTTAAGTGATTGAAATTCCTAAGTAAAGTAAAGATTATAATTGTAATATTGAATGAAATAAATTTAAATCCATTATACATTTTTGTCAAAGGTAAAGTTACTTATAAATCGTTGTCTACTCATTATTAAATATTAATAGAATCTTGAACTTATGATTTACTGCTACTAACATTTAGACTTATGCTGGTGCCATCATTCTTCACATATTTATGAGAAAGAGAAAGTGATGGCCTTATAACTTTCAAAATATTGGTTATTTTAAAATTAAATAGGTTTATGGTTGACCCCATAATATGTTTATGAGATTTGTTTAATAAAGAGGTTCATGAATAGGTTTGCAGGTTGGACCTAAACTTAGACATGAATTTTGTTATGTTTGAATAGGTTTGATTCATTTGTATTTTGTTTCAGTTTTTTTTTTTTTTTTTTGCACCTAAATTCATTTAAAATCATGCTGTATCGTGTTCAAATTCACAAGTTATGTCCTAAAGTGCCAGTCCTAGTTTTGCTTCTAATTACCTATGATGGCTTATAGGTTCCTTTGAATCTTACCAATGATGCTTTTGATCATTTCTAGACTTGCTTCTAGATGAAGTTAACTGATTCATATCGCCTTTGATTGATTTCTTCATCTACTTCTATTGATCTAAGTATTCTATATATTGTAATCTTAACTTGTCCACATCAATCTTCTCCACTAAGAAAAAACTCGATGTCTAGTTTGAATATGAAGAAATTTTAAGTTGTGAAATAAAGATGAATTTGCAATGCTAAAGGTTCTAGAAACACGGAAGATCAATGACATAAGCATTATTAATTATCTTCTAAAGCATTTTATATGGTCCACACTTCTTCTACTGCAACTTGCTATAAGTACCAACAGGAAATCTCTCCTTTTGAAGATAAACCTTAACATGATTACCTACATTAAATGTCTTACTTCTTCTATGCTTATTAGCAACTAATTTATACTTTTAATTTACAAATTCAAGCTTTTACTTAAGTTCATTATGTACTTCAATTATCTATGCAACCATATGATCAACTTGAATATTCTTCTTGTCTTTTTTAGGTAACTAGATCAAATTAAGTATATGTTGAGGCATTTGTGTGTACACAATAGAGAATGATGATCTCCCAATAGCACTATAGACAGTATTATTATATGCAAATTCTATTTATACTAGTATAACATCCCATTGTCTTAGCTTATCTTTACAAATGCTTTGAACTAAGTTACCTAAAGGTATTAACAACTTTGTTTTGTTCATCAGTTTGCAGGTGAGTTGTGCTAGTGAAGTTCAAAGAAGAATCAAACATCCTTCATAAAGTTTTCTAATGTTCCTAAGTCTTCAGTACTCACATCATTGAATAAAATTCCTTGTTATAGATACTCCATTTCCTGCTTGCTTTGATGATCTTTTCACTAAAGAATGACATCAACCTCTTCTCTTAGGTAAAATAACCTTTGTTCCTACTCTATTTGCATCATAATCTACTTTAAGAAACTTGTTGAATTTAACAAAGCCAAAAATGGCATGGTAAATAACTTTTCCTTTTAGGATTGCAAAGCTATTACTTGCCTCTTCTACCCAATATAACTTTCTCTTATTTAATCACTCTATCATAGGTGCTGTAGTTATGCTAAAGTTTCTAATGAAACATCTATAAAATTTAGCCAATCGATTAAAGCAACGCAATTTAGAAACATTCTTCGATAAGGGCTGGCCTTTGATTGCTCTAACCTTAGGGTCATAACCCTAAATACCTTTTACTAACATAATAAACCTAAGAATAGTATTTTATTTATTGAAAACTATATTTCTTAACATTTATGTATAATTTATTCCTTTTCAAAACTCTCAAAACCTACCTTAAATGCTACAAGTGCTCTTTTTTAGTACAACTATAGTTCAAAATGTCATCAAAATACATAATCATATATTTACTAATAAAAAGTTTTAGTACCTCATGCATAGATTTATGAAAGTAGTAAGAGCAATGGCATTATTAACCACTCATTTAACCCTTCTTTCTTCTTAAAGGCTGTCTTCTATTCATAACCTAGTTGAATCTCCATCTAGTTGTATTCATTCTTTAAATCAATCTTCAAAAATAATCTAGTCCCATGCAAGCCATCCAACATATCATCCATCCTTAGGAAAGGAAACTTATATCTAACAGTAATTCTATTGATTGCCCTATTATCAATATACATCCTTTAACCTCCATCTATTTTTTGGAGTTAGCAATGTAGAGGCAACATAAATACTCATGTTCTTCTAAATAAGTCACTTTTTGCAGTAGCTCTTCTACCTTCTCCTTTAGAATCTCACTTTTCCTTGTATTCATCCTATATTATGCAAGATTTGGTAAACTTGGTGCTAAAATAAGATCAATATGATATTGTATGTCTCTCATAGTGGCAATCTATCAAGAATCTCCTGGAGCATTAACTCCTTGAATTCTTGTTGTAAAGAGCACACATGCTTAACTACTAAAAGATGAACTTCCTTCATTTCTTCAATTTTAGAATCAAACTTAGTAGGAATAGAGAAGGTACCCTCTTAAAAAATTTTTAGCTTAACATCAAAGGCAATAAAGTATATTTCACACCATTCATCTCTAACATATACACAAGGCTCTTACATGAATGTTGGGCATCCACATCATATTGCGACAGTTTACCAAATAATATATGACTACATATGTATCAACTACATCACATTAAACTTAATCATGAGACTTACCAATGAAGGATGACACTTTACATCTTTTTGTCACTTCTGCTTTTCTTGCTATTGCTTTGAACCATCCTAATATGGGGATTAAGATATTTCTCCATAAGTAGCTTTGAATTCTTCACAGCACATCTCTTGATAATATTATCTCAGCTGTCACTAGCAATAATAACACCACATACCTTATCATTGATGACGCATCTTGTTCTAAACAATCGATAACATTAAGTTTGATATTATTCCTTGGGAGATAACATTAATATCCTAAGTGCATCAGTTTAGCCCTCATCATCATACTCTTCCTCTTCATCTCCATAAGGCTCACAACAAATTTTTTCATCATCTTCTTCTTTCTTCACAATATTTACTTTCTTAATGAACATTCATTTAATTTATGTTTAGGTTGGTTGCATTTGAAACACTTGCCTATAGTTGGCTTAGCATAAAGATTTTTAGCGTTCTTCTCCTCATTTTCTTATGCCTCTTACATATGATGTTTGTCTACAACCTTATCCTTTGATATACTTCTACTACTATTGCCTTTTATGGTTGCTCCTATCATCGAAATAATCTCTTATTAGTAGAAGTAACAACCTTTTAATTATCATAATTCCTTCTACTTCACTCTTATCGTATCAATTTTACATTTAAGAATATGTTTTTAGCTTATGATAAGGTTTTGATGACTTAAAACCTAGTCCTATCCCTTAATGCTAGCGTCAATCATTAAACTATTTAGGAACCTATTTCCCTTCTGATCCATGAAGGTTGTTTCTTTTTGCTAACCTCATGAGTTTGTCAACCTCATGAATTTTGTTGTGTATTTATGTATAGATCTATTTTCCTTTAGACAATGTTGATATTGTTAGAAGAGGATCTACACATAATTTGAGGGATAAAGTTCCCTCATTAATAGATAATTCATTTTATATCATGTACATATAGGACTTTTCTCTTCTCGTTGTCTCATATATTGGATTCATTCCAGCTATGTAAAAGCTCTTCCCTTCAATTTACAAGCCACCAGTTTGACTTACTTCTCTAGTAGAATCACCAAATAATAAAAAAAATCTATTAATTTTTGCAATCTAATTGAAAAACTCTTCTATTCTCAAACTTCCATTGAAGCACAAAATATTTACCTTCAATCAAAAGTCTCCTAAATATTTATCATTGCTTCTGTAGCTGTTTCTCCTTCTATTATCTTGATAAGGTTATTGAAGATTGAATTTATATAATTCGAAGTTATTTAACTCTATTAAATCTTCATCTTCATCGATGTAATGTTTATAAACAGGATCATGCTTATCAATAGGGCTATCGTAAGCTAGCTCACTCTTAGCCTTTTGTTGTCATGTTACCTCTTTTGAGCATCATTCCTAAAGTATCCAGATTTTCTACAATCTCCTAAAGGAACTTCTTGAAATGATAGAATTTGTACTCAATTTGCTATTTTAGACATTGCTCTAAATGTTGCAATGCACTTTTAGTTTCTTCCCCCAAGATTAGGGCTCAAGCCTCTTAAACACTGTTTGAGAAATTGTCACCACTACCACCAGTTCCTGTCTTACTCTAATACCAATTGAAATAGCATGTAGTGTGATAGAAACAAATTTATGGAGAATAAACTTCTATATTATTTGAAAGATTGTGAATATTATTGATTCATGGGGTATTTATAGTCTTGTAACCCTAGAAATAAGAAAGAAAACATAATAAAATCCAAATCCCAAGAAATTAAGAATAAATAGACCAAGATAAACTTTCTTAAACTAGCATTATATATTCAACAACTTGATATCTTGCTAAAATGCATAAATCAGACTTTCAAAATAATGTTAAGTGGTAAAGCGGTTTGCTCAAGTGGTTTGCTCAAGTTAAAGTAAACTCAAGAGTCTTTATGGACATATTATGTACTTCTTATTTTTTCATATGTAAAAAGTTATGACTTTTTGAAGTTGAACACCTTGTAACTCTTCATATGCAAAAAAAAGTTATGACCCTCTCAAGTTGAACTTAAATTCTGGTAAGCACTTCTCTTTTAACTTATTAACTTTTGACTTCTTCTACACTTGGTTACTTCTTATGGCTTCAGCTTTTTTTTGGTTTTGGATGATGCTTCTGATAATTTTTGGATTTGCTTTAAGAAAAAAATGATCAGCTTTTGAGTTTGATTCATGCCGCCTTTAATCAGTTTCTTACTCTACTTCTACTGAACCAAATGTTTTATATATTTTATTCCTAACTAATCTACATGACCATGCCATTATATTGGAAAATATATGAATCTGAAAACCACCTCTTAGACAATGTCGCCACGACATTCATAACACATTTGTCTCCGTCTTTCCTTGTCGACCATCGATATCGTCACTGGTCATCTTCACTGTTGTTACATGCTTCTGCAACCATCACATTGGCCACAACTCACTTCTCATTGACAAAATGAAACTAGAAAGGACAACCACATCCATTTTCCAGAAATTGGACGAACATAGAAGCTAGGAAATAATTCGAAAACCAAATTATTCAATCCTAGAGAAAGGGGGGTTTCTTTTTTCCTTGTTCCTTTCTTCTTAGCTCCGAAAATAGTGGTGTGCGGTTTTTCAAATAACAAGAAGATTGATAAGGCCATTTGTTGGCTGAAGAATTGTGTAAGTATGGTTAATTAGTAAAACAATCATCTATGTAACAAAAGGATATTTGAAAGTTAATCCATGTAGTACCATACATTTGCAAAGTATAACTAAAAAAAAGGTAACGCGTATTGACTTGTCGGGGAACATGGAAAGAATAAATATAACTGATTATATTCAATTTCGAAGGGAAAAAAAAAAGAAGAAAGAAAGCAACGACAAGGCGACTAATTATGATTATTTTATTTAAATCTATATCTATAATATTAAAAGTGCCTAGATTTACTTTAAATGTTCTTATTGGTTTTTTTTTTTAATAATTTGAAATACTCATTATATGTACATATTTAGTTTTCAATGTTTAATTAGTTTTCCATTGAAGTTCTCAACATTTTTTTTTCCTTCTGTTTGAGTTATCAATTTTGTCCAATATTCACAAAATTAGACTTCTATCAATTCCATTAAAAATTTCCGTCAATTCCTAATATATGCCAACTTCTATTTAGCCTTTATGTGGACAGCCAAGGTAGTTGTAGTATGCACAATTTTTATCGTCACTTAGCTTTTTCATTTTTGTCATATTTTTTTATACTTTTTTACTATATCATGTAATATAATATAATAAATTTTATTTTTCATTGCATTTTATAATTAAATATACTTAATATTATTATTTTATAAATTAATTATTATGAACTTGTTAAAAACTCACACATGTTAAGAATGGATGAAAAATTAAATAGAGTTGATGTAGTTGGTGGAATTCCTATTTTTGAAAAAAAAAAAAGCTTGAAGATTAAATTAAAAGGGACAAAAGGGTTAAGGATTGAAACTAAATGTTCTTATTGGGTTTTTTTTTTAATAATTTGAAATACTCATGATATGTACATATTTAGTTTTCAATGTTTAATTAGTTTTCCATTGAAGTTCTCAACATTTTTTTTTCCCTTTTGTTTGAGTTATCAATTTTGTCCAATATTCACAAAATTAGACTTCTATCAATTCCATTAAAAATTTCCATCAATTCTTAATATATGCCAACTTCTGTTTAGGCTTTATGTGGATAGCCAAGGTAGTTGTAGCATGCACAATTTTTATTGTCACTTATCTTTTTCATTTTTATCATATTTTTTTCATACTTTTTTACTATATCATGTAATATAATATATCGAATTTTATTTTTCATTGCATTTTATAATTAAATATACTTAATATTATTATTTTATAAATTAATTATTATGAACTTGTTAAAAACTCACACATGTTAAGAATGGATGAAAAATTAAATAGAGTTGATGTAGTTGGTGGAATTCCTATTTTTGAAAAAAAAAAAAAAAAGCTTGAAGATTAAATTAAAAGGGACAAAAGGGTTAAGGATTGAAACATAAAAGTACATAAACATTGAATACTAAATAATATGTATACTTTAATATATGCATATTTTAGTAATATGATATTCCTTAAATAAAAAGTGACAAAATTTTAATTATCAAAGCATCTTTTCATGTAATAGTTGGAGTCCATATAAACTTTAATGTTAAGTATGCTTGGTAGAGAGCACTCCTAGATTGGGTGATCTCTTGTGAAGCAACTAGTACCTAGATTAAAACCGTATAGCATTTAATACCAAAACAGATGATACCTTAATAGGAAGAGGTTTGGTCTTGATCGTTACAAGTAGTATTAAAGTAGACCACCAATCAGAAAGTAAGGGAGCTAAGTGCCACAGGGCAAAGTACAACAAGATAAAGGCAGCAAATGAACATTTGGTATCTCCTCTAGAGTCCTCCTTATCAAACAATGTTCTTAAAGTTGTATAATGAAACTTATGAGGACATCGGTTTTATAAGGGAAGTATATTGTGATATTCTTTAAATAAAAGGTAATGGAGCTCTAATTATCCTTTCATCTTTTGGTGTAGAGGCTTAGAGATCGTCAAATCTCTAAGGATGAAATTGTGTGGTGTTTAACATAAAAAAAAAAAAAAAGATGACAATACGTTGATAAGAGGAGTTTTGGTTGATTTGTTACAAGCAATATTGTAATGCTCTAGTTAATAAGTAAGCTAACAAATACTAATGAGCCTATTTTCAACCATTGGCCCAAAAGTTTCAAGCTTATATCGATAAGATATTTACAATTATGGCCTTATAAACTAGTATTATAACCTCTCACAATCCATGTAGAACACTTAACCATAGGGTCTCACGAGTATTCATTTATGTTAAGTTACTAATGGATGGTAAAAATATTTATATTTTGGTATAGCGGCTTAGAAATAACCAAATCTCCTAAGACGAAATCATACAATATTTGATGTCAAAATAGACAATACTCTCAATAAAAGGAGTTCCGATTAAGTCGTTACAAATAGTATTCACTCATGTTAAGTTACACATGGATGATACAAATACATACCTAAGTTAGTTATCAATTAGGGGCATGGGATACACTTGGATTGCAATAGATGTAAAATAAAAAAGAAAATTCATAATATTTTGAATGTAACTTCTATATTTAAGTTATTAAACCTACTTAAGCCCCTTAAATATAATACATTAACAAATTTTACAAGCGTAACGCTAATGCATCTTTAACCTATAACTATTATTATTGGTCGTAGAGGTTACATTATTTAAAAAATGCCAAAAACCAAAACCTCGAATACCAAAATTGTCCAAGAGACAAAAGATTGGAAGAATCATGGGTTATTTTTATTTATATTTTTTTTTATTTAAATGGAAGCCAGTTTAGAGGAAAAAAAAAAGGAAGAGGAAATAGGCTTAGTAGGTTGGTGGTTATTATGATAGGGTATGGTAGTTTAGGTGGAAAAATTAACTAAATTAACCTTGAAAGTGAGTTAATTAATACATTGTAATTTCTATAAAAATATCATTTGTAGGTAATTAATGGTAAATTTTAGTTATGAACTATAGACACTAAAAAAATAGCAAGGGCTTTATTTTACATAGATAGATATACTGCAACATAGAAAACATATATGATAGACAATTGTAGATGTAGGGTCCGATTAGAGTTGTCATGTGCGTGTTGCATGAGTGACGCACTATACGTGGCTTAAGAAAAGTGAAGCAGAAATGACACTTGAAGGAATGATTAGGTGAGAACGATGTGGGGAGGAGGAACAAGTAATCTTAGTGTCTCAAATGTATAAGTGATAAATAAGACAGCTTTAGAGAACCTTAGATGTTCGCTTTGTAGCTCGAGGAAATGAGATAAATTATTTAATCGAATTGCTTGTTTAATCTTAAAGTGCAAATATTCTACAGAGTAATTTTGTTTTTCCTTTCTCTCCTAGAGTTACAAATGAGAAGGAAAAGTTGGGTATTTATGAGCGTTTGGACAAGATAGCATCTATTTTGATCATTTAGGTAATCAACGAATGAGATAGAGTTTACTTAATTCATGATTATCTACAATGAACTAGTTAATTAGTCCAAGGCCAGTAGCCTTCTTTGTAAGTGCATAAGCTAACGGATAGATTCAATGATCTTTATTGAACCTACCAAGTCAATTCTCCTTAAATCATCCTAAATAAGGACTGAACTTCTTAGGGCCTATTGTCTATCTCAAGGAGTTAAGTCCTAATAAATAATAAGCTTAGTCCAATAATTAATATGTTAATTTTTAGCTCTCTACAACAAGGGCACATATCATATATTTATTATATGTTATGATAGTATATATTATATATCTATTGTATTTTTATGCATGAACGTATATGACACCATTATATGTTATATGTGACATTTAAATATTGATATAATATGTTACATACACAACAATATATCATAGTATAATATAACAAAACATATACACATTGCTATGTAATATATAGTCTGTATTTTGCATATGCAATATTGTAAAAAAAGCATAACAATACGACAAAGTATGTTTTATTGTAAGAAAGTACAATTGTAATATGTACATTTCATTGGAATTATCTTTGAAGAAACAAAACAAAACTTCACCAATTAAAATAAGTTTTCTTTATTTATTTTTCTTAATTTTCTTTAATTTATCTCCTTAAGATATTGTCACGTGTAATCAACGATTAAGATTATAAAGAATATGATGATATTATAATAACATCACTTGATATTTAAAAAATCTAGATAATCTTAATTACTAATTTGTAAGTTGAAGGAAATCGAGGAAAGGGTAAATGAAGAGGATATAAATCCTTCACAAATAACCAGCTATTTAGCGGTCTCATGAATGATTTGCGGTTCACCAGTTGAAATGATTGAGATTTCTCATAATATCATTGTGTGCCTTAAATAAACTAAACACGCAGTATATCTTCCATAAAATAATAAAGAGGAATGAAAGAGTGAATGCATAGTAAGTGTCAGACCAAATTGCAAACCAAAGCTCATTGCAGAAGCATCGAATTTCTTGACACGATAATTAGTTCAATAAATACCCCAGTCAGAAAACGGAGCCTTCATCTTGCACCATGTTTTACTCAGTCCACTTTCTATTTATTGCAGAAAGTCTCGTAAATCGTAATCACCTAACGTAGAAAAGGTTTGAGAAGGGTCCTTTTGAAATATCCGGCCAAGTATCTAAATTTGTATATGTTCAAATCGATAAGATACAGAGGCCGTTAGATTCTTCAAATTATAATTTTATATAAGATATAACACTTATTCACCCATAAATTTTTTTTTTTTTTTTGAGTAACCACAAAAACCGAGGTTCTCCATTTCCAAAAGATATCTTCAAAGTACATTAAATTTTAATTGCTCTATTTTCACTCCTCAGTCTTTGTTTTTTATAATAATTATAATAGGATATCGAACAGATAATACATTACAAAATTTACAACTAAAATAGATGAAGCGAAACACAAAACAAATATGTATAATATTCTAACAATATAGATTTAAAAAAAAAAAACGAATAGGCCCAACCACTCAAACTAACATATAAGTTGTTTCACATCCTTTTCTCTTTTTGTTTTCCTCTCTCATAAATAAGTAATTGGAAAAATGCTTTTCCATTTACCCATTGTCAAAACAAAGTACAAAATGTGATTAATATTTTTAGCTTTCTAGGTGTTGGCTCTGGTATAGGCACACTTCTTTTATATCTTTTAGGATGGTGGTTATACAAAATAATTAAGAAAAGAAAAGAAGATAAGCTTAGATAGAGGCATTTTAAGCAAAATGGAGGATTTTTATTAGAAGGAAATGTTCAAGCAGGTAAGCTATTTAATCAAAAGGAACTGCAAGTAGCAACTGGAAATTTTAGTGAAAGTAGAATTCTAGGTAAAGGTGGCCAAGGAATTGTGGATAAAGGGATGTTGACAGATGAAAGAATAGTGGCAATAAAGAAAGCTCTAGCCATAGATGAAGGAAAAGTTGAGCAGTTTATTAATGAGATTATGATTCTATCACAAATTAATCATAGGAATATCGTTAAACTACTAAGATGTTGTTTAGAGATAGAAATTCGTCTTTTAGTATATGAGTTTATACTAAATGGAACACTCTATGATTACCTTCATGAATCAAACAAAGACGTCCTAGTGTCATGGGATGTACATTTACAACTTGCAAAAGAAATTGTAGGAGCACTTTTCTATTTGTACTTAGCAGCATCAATATGCACATACCACAGAGATATCAAGTCTACCAACATACTCTTGGATGAAAAATATCAAGCAAAAGTAGTAGATTTTAGCACATCACTATCAGTATCTCTTAATCAAACACATGTGACCACAATAGTGCAAGGAATATTCAGGTACTTAGATCCATAGCATTTCCAAACAAATCAATTCATAGACAAAAGTGATGTATATGGTTTTGGGATGGTACTTATTGAACTTTTAATTAGACAAAAGCTTATCTCCACTTTGAGTCTGAAGGAGGGTCAAAGCTTAGTTGCATACTTTATTCTTTCAATGGAAGATGACTAACTATTTAATATCTTGGATCCTGAAATAGTAAAGGAAGGTGTAGAGAAAGAGATTGTCATTGTTGCTAACTTTACAAAAAGATGTTTGAACATAAATGGAAGGCACAAACGTGCTATGAAAGAAGTGGCCATAGAATTGGAAGGGGTCAAAAAGCTTGAACACTTACTCGGTGTCTAAGAAAATGAAGAAAACTGCATGCCAATTCAATACGATGTGTAAACCTTGCAAATTTAGCTATTTAAGAGTATAAGTGAATCCTAATATTAGAAACGACTTGAAGAGTCATTAAAATCGAGTAAGATAAAAATTTAATAAATCATAAATTTAAATATATTATAAGTAGTAAAAACTTTAGCAAATTGATCGAAATCCTAAATTGTGTACTAAAACCCTAAAACTAGTATACGCGCCATTAATCGAAATTAAACCTGAAATTGCTCGAAACCCTAAAATCATAAACATAAACTTATAAAATAGTTAAATATTACTCAAAAGTGATAAAATTATAGTTGATTGCAATTTTCGATTAGAACGCCTATTCGCGCAAAATTATAACGAAATCGCCACAATAACTTGTAAAAATTATAATTGTAACAGGTACCAATTAAATTGATAAAATTTTACAAAAATTTGAAAATTAATTTACGAGGAGAATCATTATAATTTATATGATTCGAAAAATTATATATATTTGTTAATAATTTTCATTTTCCTTCTCTTCTATTTCCAATTTATCTATTTTCTTTCTTCCCTTTCTCATTTCAATTCCTTATCCTACACAAAATGGAACCAAAAATCAGTAAAATAAAACACTAACCAACAACCTACGTGGTGGATTTCCAAGTGCCAAGTGTTAATTAATTAAACACACAAAAATATTGTAATAATTATCCAAGATTTAGCTTATGATCTAAGCTAATGTACACGTGAAATAAAAGGGAAAGAAAACAAAAATCTAGAAACATTCAGCATAAACAAAACCGAAAGGAAAAAGAAAATAAGAAACCTAGAAGCAACAACGTGAATAATAGAAGAAAATAAAAAGAAAAGAAGAAGAGGAAGAAGGAAGGAAAGAAGAAGAAAGAAATTAAAAGAAATATGTAAGAATTTGTTTTTATGAAGATGTATATTATATAGTGTATATATGTATTTGTATAGTATTTTCTTATAAATACAATACACGTATATGTACACAAATACATAAATTGAGTAGTGTTTGTATGTATAAGATTAGGTATGTATACATGTATATGCACATGTATATTATACATAAGAATATGTGTTATGTATTTTTTTTAAATACATATAATTAGTATTATTTATTTAATATACATATTTTGTACTGTAACTATATATATATGTGTATCCTTGTATAATTACTTTAGTATACATATATATATAATCGTATAGTATATATATATATATATATANTGATCTAGAAGTGTCATCATGTTATGACTCTAAAGGAGGCCTACTAAGATTGTCTAAAATTTTCATGACATGTATGCATCCATGATATGAAAACTGCCTTGCAAGTCAGAGATTGCAAGACTCTAAATGATTAATTACTAAGGTTACTGATTTTTAAGTAAATAACTTACTGTAAAATATAAATATAAATAACTATGGGTATCTGTTATCCCACAGTTCCTCAAAACCACAGAGAATCGGTATCCCCTACCAAATAATAAGATAGGATATACCAATATTACAAAAGAAATACAAGAAAAATTAAATTATCAACAAAGATGTTTATGTATCATCTAAAGGGTACTCAGCTATTCCTAATACTAAGATACATATCTTCATCTCATACTCGGCACTCGAGACTTATCCCAATCTTAATGTAAGTAAACCTGCAAGAGAAACTATGAGAGAGTAGGCATATAACAGCTCAGTGAGTTTATTCCTTACCACCACCGTTCAAGCAAGTTATTACACATTATTATCACACATGCAAGCAAGCTATCTACATACAAAATGAATGCAGGCGCGATGAATGCAAGCAACGCATCCATAGGAGTCCAGAACTATGGAAGATGTAGAATTACATCGTCTACACTTCGATTATCCCCTGTACTTACCCGTACAGGGCACCTCAGCTTACCTGCATGAGGCTACCTAGGGGCCTCACCCCCTAAGCTGCACTCGACTATTACNACCTACCACTTGCTTGTACGTGTTACTTATATGATGTTTTGTTGCTTGCTGTTGCTTATATGTTTGAATGACTGTTCTGCTTGTATGCAATCATCTGTATGATCACTTTTTTTTTTTAAATTTGATAAATATAAATAGCTGATCTAAATAATTGGTTTTATTCGTCACATGTCTATGACCTAGTAAATGTATAGATGGAGAGCGCTAGCTTTGCAAAATGTTAAAAACGATATTTTTGGAAAAAGATTTCCTAATCTTAAATGTATTTTGTACAATTTTAATAAGGGTTATAGTGCCAAAAATGATATTTTATCGTTAAGGCAAAATTAGCATAGGTTTTCCACTTGATAGCGAGAGTACTCGCTTTATTATGCCTGTAAGGCCTTGGTTAATTTTGGCTTGTGAGATAGACTCGTAAGTTATGCCTAAAGGGCTTTGGAAGGTGGATAGTCCTAGAATGGAATCCCCCTATTTGAATTGAAATCTTTTCTCGGCTAAGGTAATAGTCGAGTGCAGCTTAGGGGGTGAGGCCCCTAGGTAGCCTCATGCAGGTAAGCTGAGGTGCCCTGTACGGGTAAGTACAGGGGATAATCGAAGTGTAGACGATGTAATTCTACATCTTCCATAGTTCTGGACTCCTATGGATGCGTTGCTTGCATTCATCGCGCCTGCATTCATTTTGTATGTAGATAGCTTGCTTGCATGTGTGATAATAATGTGTAATAACTTGCTTGAACGGTGGTGGTAAGGAATAAACTCACTGAGCTGTTATATGCCTACTCTCTCATAGTTTCTCTTGCAGGTTTACTTACATTAAGATTGGGATAAGTCTCGAGTGCCGAGTATGAGATGAAGATATGTATCTTAGTATTAGGAATAGCTGAGTACCCTTTAGATGATACATAAACATCTTTGTTGATAATTTAATTTTTCTTGTATTTCTTTTGTAATATTGGTATATCCTATCTTATTATTTGGTAGGGGATACCGATTCTCTGCGGTTTTGAGGAACTGTGGGATAACAGATACCCATAGTTATTTATATTTATATTTTACAGTAAGTTATTTACTTAAAAATCAGTAACCTTAGTAATTAATCATTTAGAGTCTTGCAATCTCTGACTTGCAAGGCAGTTTTCATATCATGGATGCATACATGTCATGAAAATTTTAGACAATCTTAGTAGGCCTCCTTTAGAGTCATAACATGATGACACTTCTAGATCAACATTAGCTAGGATTGAAGGATTAGCATTAGCTGAGCTTGAAGTCATCAATAATGTTAGTGAAACGTTAGATGTTCATCCTCTCTTAGTCGAACTTGATGATGAGAACCCTCTTTCTAGCAAATTCATTTAAGTTTATGCCTAAGCTTATGCACTTAATGTGCTAGTGAAAAATAGTTGCTATATCAAATTTTGTTTCATGTGTGTTGCTTATGAGTAAAGACACTCTATATCTATGTTACAATATGCTACTAGTTTAGAAATAGCATTTAATTGTATTACATGAATCTAATTCTTAGAAACTAAATAATTTGAGAAATTAGTAATTATAAGAAGAAAAAGAAAAAGAAAAAAGTAGCGATCATAGAGACATAATTTTTAGGGATTATAATAGTCATGCAGTATACAATATCCTTATATGTAAAGCCATGTAAGTGGGTTATTTCTTTGAGCTAGGCAACTTCTTTTCTTTAAGAGAGGGGGAGAGTAGGTAATTGATAGCGGACAGCTCAGATATACCTACTATGACCACATCCACTTCTATTACCCTAACCACAGTCACTTTCAACTTAGATATAACTACCTTCAATAAAAGCCACTTAAACAAGATATATTATTTATACAAGGTATCTTATCTTGATGAACAAGAAAAGATCGATGGAACATCTCTACCCTTGGTAAATCCATACTCAGCTTTTGCTAGACCATAAAGATCTTTGTTAAGATCACTCCTTATTCTAAACTCAAAACAAGTCAAGGAATACATTTAATTCTCCAAATTTGACCAATGTCCTGTTAGAGCTTCCCAAGAAGAGTAATTTGTAACTTTATAGATACTATAAGAACTACCTAGGTTATGGTTATCTTAAGGTTATATGCACATACATTATGGAGAAATCAGACTTACTCTAACACTTCATGGGGGAAAAGGGTTACAATAGTATCTAGATTAGCATTACTAGATACAAGGTTTTTGTAATATTAGCAAGGCCTGTATTGGTACCATTGAAACAACCCTAAATGCTGGAACAATGTTTGTGACACTGTATCCAAACTACAACCTAGCTTTGGTTAATCTAAAGCTTTTGAAAGCACTACAAATGCAAGTCTAAATCTTTGGAGCACCTCTAGATCCTAAGGCAATTGTTGTAACTCTACATTACCAAATAGTATACAGAGTAGAAAATCATTCCTTGAATTTATCTTTGTTAGGGAAAGGAAGTGAAGCTCTCATCATTTCCATGGATTCTAACAAGACTCCTACAGTAGTCCATGCTCCAAAACAGATGTCTAGAATAGATATTTTAAAGATCTTACCAACAACATAGGTAACGAGCTATGAAAAGCATAATCACAACATTGTCCTTGTACAGTTAATTGACCTGTGTTTGGAAGGAAATAAGATAGATCTGTAGTCATCCATTTTCAAAAGCCACAAGATGAATAGAAACTATCTCTTCTGCTTTCCCAAGTGATGATCTAACCATCAAAAGCATCAAGATGAATAGAAATTATCTCTTTTGCTTTCCCAAGTGATGATCTAACCATCAAAAGCATATAGAGCTTCTAAACTAGACAAGAGACTACAACAGATTGTCAAACATTTTGACAATCAAGGAAGGCAAATCTATTTTTGCAAAGACCCATTTAATGGCCATTGTTACATTGATTAAGATTGATAGTGTGATGACTGTTATGTCAAGAGAAATTTCCTTGATAACTCTCCAAGATTAGGCAAAAGAAAATCATTCTCTTACTAGAAGAGATATCAAGATGGTGATCCTACCATCGGACCACTTAGAGAAGATTATGGGCAATGATAGTATATGGTTCGTTATGGATACCTCATATAGGATGCCTTAAGTAGATCCAAATCCTAACTTTCTGTACAACATGTACAAAAGACTTAATAGAATAAAGATTAGGCTTTATCCCAAAGAGGAGAAGTGAATTTCACTCTAGAATTGCTTAGTTGGAGAAAGCATAAGAGGTGATCTACCTAAACATCTCAAAGGTGGATTCTAAAAGAACAACTTCCACCTAAGAAGAGGAGAAAAGAAGCAAAACCATCTTTAGAAGTGAAAATTAGCATTGGATATTCTGATACCTCATTAGATTCCGACCAAATGATCCTAGATGATGATCTTATGAAAAGTTTAACTGATTCTGATCATTCAATAACTGAAGATCATTGTGAGCTCACATCAGAAGAACAAACTGAGATAAACACAAATAAATTATCATTTGATGCTTCTTTCATGATGCAGCCCAAGAAGGATGATAGTGAGTTCTCATCTTATGAATAATACACTGTAGAAAATTATCGTCACTCTCCAAAAGTTATAAACCCCATAGAATGTGATGCTTTCGGAAATCAAAAGAAGAGCAACATAGCCGAAGTTGTACTCAACTGGCATACTGACCATGGTATTGCTCAAAACAAAGTGTCCAAAAGGATAGACTCTAATATAGAGAATATCCAACAAAGGTTATCTACTGTTGGAAGAAAAGTAGATGACTGCTCAAAGCTAATTTCTCTTCATGAAAAGAGACTTGAAGATGTGAAAAAATCCATACCACATCTAGGTATGAGTCTTCAAGATTATGTAGAGCAAAAGGAGAAAATAGAAAGTTGAAAAATCATATTGCCATGCTCAAAGCTAAAGAAAAGGGAACCTCTTATGTTCCATCTACTACAAAATCAAATATCTTTTTTGATACTCTCATACGTAGAAAAACATCATTATTTTTCTCAGAGCCTCAACAACAACCCAAGAAAACTCCGTTCGAACTAAGAGAGTAAGTTAAATAGATTGGGGCTTCTAGAAAAAAGAAGGGAAAGATAAAGGAGACTTCAATAAGTTCGGTAGAAGATTTCAACAAAACTCAACATTTGGGAGATGATGATGGACTTGAAGACAATATTCCAAAATCGAGAGTATGCATGGTAAAAATTCATGATGATAATCTTATCAAGGCTTTTCTACAATCTTATCACCATAAGACAATTCCAAAAATTGCTATGATTGAAGAATCTAAAGAAGAGATATTTAGCTCTTCTGAAGACATTCCAATAGAAGAAGAAAATGCCATAAGCAGCTCTAATGGAGAAGAATCAGGCAATTCAGACTCTAACCAAGAGACAAATACATCTCGAGAGTATCTAGATGAAACTGATGATTCTAGTAAAGAAAGTGTTACTTTTGAACTACCATCAAAACCAATCCTAATGCTTTGAAGTAATAATGATGATGAGTCAGACTCTGATCTTACTACAGGAGCTTCCTCTTCTTTGTAGAAAGCACTTAAATCTAGTGGTTCCTTTACAATAGATGATATACCATACACTAGATGGCCAGATAGGCTCCAGGAATTTCATTCATGGATGTCAACAAAGGTCTTAACACATCCTTCTCATGGAGAAATTCCGATTGAATTTGTCGATAGATTCACTAGAATACTTAAGGATTGGTGGAACTTTGAGTCTAAACAAGATCAAATATATTTTTTGAGCTTGACAAATTTTGATGAAGCCATCAAGATTATCCACTGATTCCTCAAAGGAAATCCAGAAGATTCGAACAAAACAAAGAGGAAAGAATTTCATGAGAGAAAATGTTGTTCTTATAAAAACAAAGACTTGGATAGACATTTCAAGAAAATGGTCCAACTTTTTTATCAACTTGAGCTGACATTAACTTGAAGCAAGTATTTCTCTCTTTCATTCCCTTACCATTGTCAAGAGGAATTGAATGATATCTTCAATTAAAGAACTAAAAGGTAATCCATGTCTTAGTTGGAGAAATTCAACAAATACTTTACATGGTCATTGAAGATATGTATGACAAATGGAGAGTCATCAAAGACTACATTCAAGGTAACAATGTCTTTGATGAAATATGTAGCAAGCCAAACTTCTCTATCAAATGTAGAAATCTTGACAAGGAGTGTGCTTGCAGTCTAAGAAAGAAAAAGAAACATTTCAAGGTTAGAAGTAGAAAATCCTTCTCTAAAGCGAAGAGAAGATTTCCAATAAAAAAATGGAAGTATTATAGGAAGAAAGGAAGGAAAGGGAAAAAATGTAGCCGATGTTTCATATGCAACAAATTTAGACATTATGCTAAACAATGTCCTCAAAAGAGATCTCAAAAAATGATCTAAGCACTTATTGAAAAGGCTAGAGTTAAGATAAGAAAAGATGATGACCTTAAATCCTTATTTTCAAAGGAAGATCAACCATCAGAAAAAACTATGTTTTCTCTACAAACATACACTAAAGAATCTGATTGGGAAGATTCAGGAGATGAATCGTACTCAATACAACAGACATAACCAAACATTGCTAATGAACTCATGAGTGTTAGCACTCCTCATATTCCAATCTAAATCTTCATTAGCAAATATGCTAAACCAATTCTCATGATTGCTTTTATTGACACTGAAGCTATTGAAAGTATCTTGGATCCTCAAGTACTTCCCAAGGGTCTTTGGATTCCACACTCAAAGACCTTTGTGACTACATCCAATGAAGAATTCCACATATACCTTAAAAGCAAGCCAATAAAAATATAGTTTTTTCTTGGATGTAGTATCATAACTCCAGTCCTTAGATCTCCATTGACTAACTAAGATATTGTTATTGGATAGGATATACTATTCAATATGCCTCAAATGAGGATTCAACCAAAAGGAATAAGATTCAAGAAGTACTACAAGCCATATACTAAACTTCCAAGATTCTACTCTATTAGGGAGATTAATATAACAGAATTAGTCAAAAGGATCAAAACAGATGCATGTGCTGAAAACTACACTAAGTTCTTGGAAAAATGCAACCATCCACTATAGCAAAACCAAGAATTCTTTGTGAGAATTCCTTTTAAGAAGAATGAACATATCAATCTAACTAAAGCTAGTCATTCACGAATGAATCTTGAACATGCGAAATTAGCAGAAGAAGAATGTAATACACTGCTGAGTCAAGGATTGATAGAACCTTTAGATTCATAATGGGCTTATGAAGCATTTTATGTCAATAAGAGGGCTGAATAAGCTAGATGAAAGCTAAGGCTTGTCATTAATTACCGGTCTCTTAATCACTTTGTCCAAGATGACAAATTCCTAATTCCTAACAAGAATACATTATTCTAAAACATTACTAAAGCCAAAATCTTTTTCAAATTTGATCTTAAAGCAAGATTTTGGCAATTAGGAATTCATTTAGAAGATAGACAAAAAACAAGATTTTGCATCCCAAATCACCATTACTAGTGGAAAGTCCTACCTTTTGGGCTAAAAACCACTCCATCACTGTTTCAAAAAGCTATGATCAAGATTTTCCAACCTATTTTGAATAGTGCTATCATCTATATAGATGATATCCTTCTTTTCATTTTAGATGAGATATCTAATGCTAAACTCCTTTAACAATTTTATGAATTGTGACATCATATGGAGTTATGCTTTTAGAATAGAAGATGAAGATAACCCAAATAGAAATGGAATTCTTAAGGATGAAAATCAAAGATGGTTGTTATCAACCAGAATCCAATATTACTCAGAAACTATTAAAATTCCCTAATGAAGATCTCAACACCAAGCAAATACAACAATTTTTGGGAATTGTAAACTATCTTAGAGATTTTGTTTCCTAAATCTCTAATCACACTTCTACTTTATCTTAGACGCTTAAGAAGAAACATCCCCCATGGGGAAATAAACAAACAAGAGCAATAAAGTTTCTTAAAGGAGAATTGCAAAAACTTCCACCTCTAAAGATCCCTTCAAGAGGAGAGCTCATTCTGTAAATTGATGTTGGTGATAAGTATTGGGGAGAAATTCTCCTAGAATAAGGAGAAAGAGGAAGACATGTATGTTGATACAGAAGCAGGAAATTAAAAGACTCATAAATCCAATACCATTCGATGTTTGAAGAGATCCTAGTAGTGAAATACAATATTAAGAAGTTTGAATATCATCTTATGGGATCGCATTTCAAAATTGAGATGGATATGAGTTCATTTCACAAATTGCTCAAATTCAAGTAAAAAATTGTTCCACATCTTCAACTGTTAAGATGGCAAGAATGGTTTTCCAAATACTTTTACGAAGTCAAACATATTTCTAGAAAACAGAATCATGTTGATGACTTCTTATCCAGACCTTAGAAAGAGATTAGAGAAGCTAAGATTGGAATTCTAATTGAGCTCATTCATCAAGATTCAATAATTTTAAAGTACAATGCATTGTTAGACCAGACAAATAAGGGATTGGTTACCCTTCTTTAGGCCAATAGCCTGCATTGTCAGGTTTTCAGCTTATATACCTTATCACATGAATGAGAAGAACAATAAATAGTATTCAAACTACTTCAAGCCTCACTAATGTTCAATTTGTGCCTTAATGCTTCTCCTAAGCTTAGATGGCGACTTACAAGAACGAGTCTTTTGGCTTAAAGTAATTTAGATACTATATATGCTCTTTATGTATTCATATGATTCATTTCTAATATACAGGTTCCTCATAAGAGGTAAGTATAGAGCATTCTTCAAATCTTGGAAGTTAAACTAGGATGCTTAGCAATTTCTTTCTCAAAGGTTTGGGAGAGAAACAGAAGGATATTAGAAAGCCATAAGGAATGCCAACAACTGCTAATATATTTCATAAGGCTATGTCCTGCCTTTTACAATACAAGCTAAAGCCTTATATAGGCATTTTAGGATACAAACGACAAATCGGGTTATTGCTCGTGACTGATAATTTTTACTGTAGACTATAATAACTTAGCACAACAATTGATAACATGTATTACAAGTGACAAACATTATGAAATAATTCATTTGACATACCTAAATAATTGCCTTATCTTATTGACCTACTAACTGATACACTTTAATAAGTATATTATCTTGATAAGATTTGCAGATAAATTAATACTGCCTATCATCGGCTCATGTGAAGGTAACATGTTGACATCATCAGGGTACTCAAGTTCTTAGTTGTATCTCCTCAATACTGTAGCCACTACATACATGCACTCACACTTAGTTACTCTTAAAATATGAGCAAACACTTAGTCATGGATACAAGTTCATTGCAACACACAACATATTAACTTACCTATACGAACTTCTACACTGATAACAAGATGATACACCTTAACTAAGGACAGATAAGGGCAGACGTATTTGGGATGGATCTAAGCTTATGGAAAGCTTGAAAACAAGAATGGAAGTTGAAGGGAAAAATAAGCAAACCTACGAACAACTATTAGGATATGATGCATTAAGGGATCTTTATGGACTTGAGAGCTAACTCAATATGACACATGAGTAGCTAATGAGTTCATTCGCCACCTAACCTTATTCAAGGGTTAGGATAAGAATATTTAAAGTGAGCAAGCAAGCTCATAAAGGGGATAATTATGAATATATTCAATGATGTTGATGGGACTTACATTGTAAGGGGTATTTATATTGGCAAATCTAAGGCTAGTTACTATACATGAAAAAAGACTAAAGGGTACAATCCTAAAATAAGTAAAGTGTAAGGAATAAATAAGGGTATAAAAGGAATTTAGATAAAAAAAAATGAAGCTTTTATAAGTGGATATCCTCATGTGCTTGGTGGAACATACGGTACTCCTTCGTTGGTTAGAGTCTGGGAATAAAAGACAAACTTATACGATTGAGGGGCTAGAGTGATGGGCTAGCCTAACTGCTTGCAATTGTTATCAACTTTAGTCGACTTGGATCTTAGGAGGTTAAGTGCTCAGTAGGCTTTGATCTTACCAAGGGTTACTTGGTGTTAAGAGCTTAATGCTTAGGGATAGGTGCTCAAGGATTGAGTTGATGGTTGAGCTTATTGAGTAGTCTGATGGTAGGTTTGAGATGTTCTTTGGCTAGCACTCTATGATCTTGACAAGAAATGGAATTGAAACCAGCTCTTAAATACAAGAGGTTGGAATAAATAAGAGCTTAGGCTCCTTAGGGGTAGGTTAGGAAGAGAAAATGTGCCTTTTCACACCTTTAAGTTATCAAGCATGAGTTTGGGTTAGAGGTCTGGTTAGTTAAGTCTTATCATATCAACTTCAAGAACATAAGGAGAAGGGTTAATCCTTGAGTAAATCTTGCACTTGCTTGAGTGAAAAGGAGTTTATGCTTAAGGAAGAGATCAAGAAATTGAAAGACAACTCCACTTGCCAATAAGCTCAAATTTCTAAGCTAGAGCAAGCTACTAAGCCTATGGTTTCTATTAAAGAAGTGCTTAACATATTGACACCGAGCAAGCACTATGAGAGACTCATGAGGAAGAAATTCCTTTATGAGGTTTAACTAGTAAGAGAGGAAGTGCTAAAAGTTTAACTAAACTATGATCTCTCCTACCTTGACTTCACAAATGTAGATGATGAGGAAGAAGAGGAGGATGTAAGTTAGGGACAAGTACAAGAGAACCTTGCCATAGTTGACCCATGGAGGCTCTTTCTTTTGTGGAAGCTCCCCCTTTGATCGAGAAGGGTTAGGTCGAAAAATATGTAGCTCCAGATAATGTTTCCAATCAATCACTAGTTTAATTTTGTTATTTTTACTCTTATTCATATCGAGATGTCGCTTTTAATTTTTGTACTATTAGACACATTTTCTTTACAACTAGCCAATGTATTCTCTTTGCCAATCATGTTTATGTGTATCTTTTTTACTCATTTTTTAACGATCGGTGTGTTTCCATTGCATACATTTAGTTAGCAACTTAAATGTGACTCGTTTGAAGAGATTAAGTATTTAGTATCTATTTTCCTCATCTATGGTTAAGACATGAAGCATTTTCTTGTTAACCCTTTAAGGTGTAAGCTTAAAAATGAATTTGTCAATTGTGATAGCCAAAATTATTAAATTACTAGATTTGTTGAGCTGGGCTTGTTTGTTAACTATTTAAGGTTAGAACTGTTAAATTAGTTCATTCATCGATCTTGCTCAAACTTTTAGAATTTGCAAATCCATTAACTATATTTAGGTCGGGACATAATATAGTTAGGTTACGACAACATGTAAGCATTTGGAGAAATAGTACTTCATTGCATCATAACTTGAACTTGCAACATTTGATTGCATTATTGCTTAAATTTGCCACGTTGGACATAATATATAATATTGATTCATAATAGATTGTCAAGCGGATGACTTTCAACAGCAAAACTGACAATAAAATTACATTTTAAACTTATCTTAAAGAAGTATAGCCTTGAACTCTTGGCATTCCGTGCCCTCAGTATAACCTATCCATCTATCCTCTCCAATCTATAAGCGACATTCCATACGTCCTCTCAGATCTAAACTGGATCTTCCCAATTAACTACAAGCTTCCCTTGGCCATCTTAAACTCTTGTTGCTTCCATCTTATTGCACACTAAATCTCTAAGTTGAAAAATCTTATGCTTCACTTTTTAGTTGTAATATCATGCCACTCTGTGTTGATATGCCATAATCCTAGCCTTTACCATATTTCTCATTTCCTTTATTGTGTCCAAATTAGCCATAAGGCCGACCTAAATGTCTATAACATCAAAATTTTGTATGCATAAACTTAGAAGCTCTATTTCAATAGGAAGAACGACCTCCGACCTAAATGCTAATAGAAAGGGGGTTTTCACATGTTGACATTCTATAGGAAGTGCTACCCCATAAAATGTTCATAAGCTTATTAGCCTACTTTCCTTTCGCTTGGTCCACTCTTTGTTTCATATTATATAATATAATCTTATTCATTACTTCCACTTATCTATTAGTTTGAGAAAGTGTAACTAAAGTGTAGTTTAACCTGATGCCATGCTTATGACAAAAAGCTTGAAACTTATCTTTGTCAAATTGTGGACAATTGTTGGTGATGATCATATAAGGAACTCTAAACCTTGACAAAATAAAATTAGATGAAAATGATTTTACCTTCTATTTGATAATCTTTGCCACTGGTTCGGCTTCTACCCACTTAGTGAAAAAGTCAAATGTAACCAATATAAATTGACGTTACCTTATGGCCTTTGGTAACGACCCCAAGATGTCCAAGTCCCACAAAGTAAAAGGTCAGGGATTAGTCAAGTACTGCAATTCACTTGAGGGAGTGCGACCTATTATATCATGTTTTCAACATGCGGGCAATGTTGCATTAAGCCCTTTGCATCCTCCTTCAAGGTTGGCAAAAAATAGTCAAGCCTTAATGCCCAAATGTATAGGGTATGGGATTTCATGCGATTGCTACATACCTTAGTCTAGTGATTGGAAAGAACTCATCGTACCTCTTTAGGTGTAAGGCGATGGAGATAAGGTAGGTTAAAGCCACACTTGTATAGTTAACCATAAGGCTAGGCAAAATATTTGTGAATCATGAAGCGACCCATGCATTGAACCAAATTACATCGAAAAATAAGTTTTTTTTTTTTTTTTAATTTATGTAGTTTGTAATGCGGTTTGGTGAACCCTAATCGGTTTGTGGAACCAAACTAAATTGAATGAGTTATTATTTAAAAAAACAAAAGCACCTAAAAGCCCTAAAGTAAAAACTAATTATGAACTAAAGTAGGAGTAGCAATTGCAAGGGAAAAGAACCTTAGTGCTACGATAAATCCATTAGCTAGATCTCTCTCTCTTTCTCTCTCTCTCTCTCTCTCTCTCTCTCTCTCTTTTTGTGGTTCTTGCTTATTGGTATTTACTCTTATATTATGAAGGGTTAGGTTTGTTTTTCTTTTCCTTTCAATGATATGTGGTATTTTGGATATTAGGCTTAGATTTAATTAAAGTTATTTTTGCCACAAAAATGGGACTAGTGTCAGCTCTTGTCTTTTTGGCTATTTTTCTTCAAAAAAATCTTTGCATAACATGAGTTAGTATTCCTTTTGGGATATTCTAACTGTTGTTGGGGTTTTCAAATTCAATGCAAGTGTTTTCTTATGTGCTACATCCTAGATTTTTTGGATTAGATTATGGATTTATTGTTCCTACTTGTTCTTTTGCTATAATTCATATGGATAACTGTTGAATTCTCTTAAGTTAATTCATATGTTCCTAATATTTCTCAAAGGAAAAGCACATGTATAGGAATTTTCATGTTTTCTTGAATTAGTACGTGTACTTCTCGATTTTGTGATGTAGAGACACTATCAATTGATTTATTTACAAATACATTACAATTTACGAAGCTTTGGCCTTTTTTTTTTTTTGTGTACTAATGGTGTAAAGAGGCAAAGCAAAACGGGATATAAATGTGAGCTTTGTTCTTTTCTATCTAAGTGCAACCTTAAACATATTAATACTTTATTTAAAAAATAAATGGTTCAAACTGCAAACTGAACTATATCAAACCATTATTTTTATGTTTACAAAATTTAGGCACCAAACTATATGGTTAGGTTTGATTTAGAAAAAAAAAAAAATTGCACTGTTAATTTTAGGTTTAGTTTAATTTGGGAGGAGAGGGGAAGAAACATATTGAATTGTATAGTGCCCATCCTTAGTTAGTCATCAATGTGTAGTTAGCCGGCTTAATACATGAGTGTTTAAGCTTCTTTCCTATCAGTAGATAGTACTTTCTCTTTCGAATAATCAACTATCGAATCAATTCAAGATTTTTTCTTTGGTACAGGTTGTACTTCAAGACACTATACAAATGTCTCTAAGCTCTTACTTGGTAAGTACCAATGAAGAGATGATCATTTAAATTAGAAAATGAGGTAGAGGTTAACTTAGACAATTTGTCGATGACCATAATTTGCACCCTTAGTGCTTTATTAATTGTAAAGGATTCATTTTTATGAGCTTTCATACTATAACTAGGTACTTGCTCATTGTTTCGTCTTTTATTGCATAATCTCCCTTTACCTATCAAATTATCAGCTTATAATAAGAAAAAAAAAAACCTCTAATCTTTTTGCTTTGACCTCTTTGGCTAGCCTTAGCCCCAACAATCAATGCTTCATACCTGTCTTCATTATTATTGGTTAGAAATTCGACCCTCAATTTATGTGGTCTTTGTGGCACAAGACCTGCTCTGCATCCTTCTTTAGTCGAGAAGCCATCTAGACATAAGCTCTATTGAGGCTTTTCATGTAGCTCAACACTATCTTCCTCACTTGTAAGTTCCTAAATAAAACATTCCAGAACTTGTGCCTTTAAAGTCACTCTATGTTGGTAGTAAACACCATATGTAATCAATTCTAGTGCATATTTCATCATCTAGCTTAAGGAAATAGGTTTTTGCAAAGCTTATTGTAGTAGTTAATTTGAAAGAATAGTCACTTATTGGGCTTCAAAATAAGGCTTCAACTTCCTCATTACCAACACTACGATGAGAACAGACTTCTCCATTCAGGTATACCTTAGCCCTAGTCCTTGTAAAATATGACTTGCATAATAGATCAATCATATCTCTTTTCCCTTAACATGGACTAACACAAAGGAAAAAGCTTGGTTGCTAACAAATAGATAAAGAAATAATTCTTCTCCCACAATGGACTTTGAAAGTATAGGTAGAGATGAAAAGAACTGGTTTGATTCCTAAAATGTAACTTCACATTCGTCTACTTACTCAAAATCCTAAGGGTTCTTCAAAACTTTGAAGAACTTAGCACATTTGTAGGCACTCTTTGAGACAAACTTGTTTAACGTCATAATCTATCTCGTTAATTCTTAGACTTCCTTCAATATGTTCGGGGACTTCATATACATTATGGCTTTTATCATTTTTGGATTATCCTTGATTCCCTGTTGAGTCACCATGTAACCCAAAAACTTTGCTAAAGTAGCCCAATGATATACTTTTGTAAATTCAACTTCATGGTATACCTTCTCAATATATCAAACATTTCTTAGAGGTCGGCGAGATACCGATCTTTTTCAATGCTTTTCACAATCATATTATCAACATAGACTTCAACATTACAATGGATTTGAGGCTTCGGCATCTTCATCACTAGCCTCTAATAAGTAACACCAGCTTTTTTCAAACCTAAAGGCATAACAGTATAGCAATATGTACCAAAGTTAGTGATGAATGAAGTGTGTACTTCATCCTCTTCCTCCATCTTAATATGATATTAGCTAGAGAAAGCATCCACAAAACTAAGAAGAACATGTCCGGTAGTTGAATCCACCATTTGGCCAATCCTCAACAAGGGGAAGCAATCCTTTGGGCAAGCCTTATTCAAGTATTTGAGTCAATCCACATCTACCATTTTCCATTTAACTTCTTGACTAACACGCAATTAGCCATCCGAGTTATCACTTATGAATCCTTCCTTTAAGAGTTTTTGTACTTCCTCCTCATTACTATTTGCCACTTAGGAGCAAGCGCTTTGGTATTTGGATCAATCTTCAACTTATGCATCATAAACTCCTTGGGTATGTTGGGCATGTCCAAAGTAGACTAAGCGAACACATCAATATTGTTTATCAGAAATCGTACCACATTTTCGTATAGCTCGGGAGATATGGACCTTCTAATCCTTGTTGCTTTCTCTAGATCTTCTCCAAGTTATATTTCTTTAGTTTCTTATTTAGGTTTCTCCATGTCACCAGTTTTCCCATCTAGATTCACCTAGATATGGAAAAATTACTTGCATTTGAGGGCTTTCAAGTATAAAGACCTTGCAAGTTATTGATCTCTTCAACATACTCCAACTCTAATTGGATTAGGAAACTTGGCTTTTAGATGTGCCATTAATGGGATGATGTTGAGTAAGTTCTAGCTATGTTAGCTCACGATAATATTATGGGGTGACCAACACTTGACTATAAGAAAGTCTACTTTATTTTCAACAATATTATTGTCATCCCTAATTTGATGGGGAGTGTGATCACCCTTAAGACGCATATAGGCTAATTAATGATGGCATAGAGGTCATAATCATAGGACTTCAACTATGCCTTAATCTTTGACTTCATCTGATCATATGTCTACCATAAAATTATGTTTTCTCGAGCTTCCTGTATTTACTGAAATCTTGACATCAAAGTTCACAATACTTGCACTGATGCCCAGCTTGTCGTCATGGGACTTTTAGATGCCTTTAAAGTCTCTTTTCAAGAAAGAAATTGAATTATCGACTCTTAGCTTTTTACCTTACACATTGCAAACATGGTTGAAGGTGTTAGTTGAGCTCCAAGAGCAATACTGGCCTAAATTAGAAGTTGATAACACCATTTGGCACCTTATTGTTATTGTTGTTACCATTTTGTTGTTCATCTCTACCATCCTAAATAGATCACTTATCTTGATCCTAATCAATTCTTCTCCATTGGATTGGTCTCTCAATGTTCTCTACATCACATGCAAGGAATTTCCTCAAAGCTAGATGACATCTTCAATGAAGTTTTTCAATTGTACATACCCATCAAAATTATGGCTTCTATCATGATGGAAATCGAAGTTCTTGTTTAGAATTACTCCTAAAGGGTTTCTCCCTCATCTTCTCTGGCCATTGGAGGATTCTCTGGTTCTAGAAATCTACTAAAATGCCTAACATTGGGTCATTAAGGGGAATGTGAGTAGAGAAGGTCAAAATGCATGGTCTCTTCCTATCTTTGCTACTCCCTCCTAGAAAGCTATCATCTTGGCTTCCTAGTCAATCTTTCGTACTTAGGCAATTCTTGTCATTCTTTAGGCTCGACCTATTTTGGTTAGCTTCTAGCTTAGCTTTAATATTGTCTTCCTACTTGATGTAAGACATTCCCTTTGCCTTAAATTCTACGAACATCTTAGGCTTGTTCATTGCCAAGGACTTGAAAAAATCTCCATTTAGCATCACTATATCAATCACTACATTGAGTGCAACACTTACATCAAGCTCTCAAATTTGTACCATCTAAGCTATAAATTAAGCCAAATATTCCCTAATGTTCTCATCAGGCTTCTATTTAGTTATGTTAAGGATAGAAGAGTCCTTAACTAGGAGTTTGCTATCAAGGAAGTGTTGTAAGAACACTTTTGCAAGACCATAAAAAACACGTAATAAAGCTGGGCTTCAAATGCTTGAACCAAGTACTTGTAGCATTTGTTATTATTGATGGGAAGGATTGCCAAATGACAGCATCACTAAAGTTGTGTAACTTGGGCAATGTGCAGTAATACTCCAAGTGATTTGGATCTCATCCTATCATACGTCTCAAATTGTAGGAGCTTAATATGCTGAGGGATAACTTCCTCTAAAATCTTTAGAATAAAAGGAATTTTCTTTAAGATGAATTGTTTGCATGTAGAAGCAGATACACTAACATGTTACGGACCTACATGATGTGCTTGCGATGAGGCTTTCCCTTTATTGTCTCTTTTTAGAATAGGAGCTTGAGTTTCTTAAAATCTAGCTTACTTTGCTTGTTAGTCAAGGGATTAAATGGAGTCATTCCAGGTCTCTACACTATTACGATGTTGTTCATTATTTTGATTTGGTAGCATATTTGTGTGTATTAAATTCAAAATTTCGTCATTTTCCCCTGTAAGCTAATGATTTTCCTTAGCTAAGTTAGGACAAGGAAAAAGATCAAGTGTTGTACTCTCCCAATTGTACCATAACTTTCCATTTAGAAAGTGGTAAGTAATCTTCAAAACACTTTATCAAAATCAATAGAAAGATACAATCTAATAAGATTTTCAAGTAGTTTATATCATATCCTGAAAGAATCTTACATTATAATATGTACATATATGAATTGAGTTGGAATCCTACCTTGTCCTTTCAATATGGCCTAAGTGACACAAAATCCAAACTCAACATGTGTACAAGCTTTTGTAATGCACAATATAGCACCAACTTCCTATGTAGAAGAATGATTGAGATGGAGAAATTAAAGATAGAACTTATGTGACAATTTATGTGATAAGGAGGGTGGTAGCATGGAGAAGAAGAAGGAACTACAAATTTTCTTTCTACTTTTGGCTAAGTGAGAACCAAATAGAAAAAAGGAAAAATTATAATTGGTTAAGGTTATCTAAGACGTGCTTAAGATAATTAGAAGTCCAAACTTCCTTTCTAAGTTTACCAACTTCTCCAAGAAAACTTATTAGATATTTTGCAATTGTCTTAATGAAGGAGCAAATGAGGACATTTTGTTGACTTCTTCCTATAGTTTCCTAACTTACTAAAGATGTTAGGGTAGATATTTTGCACCTATCTTATTAAAGAAGATGATGAAGTGTGAAATGTTAAATCCCTTCCCGCCCTCCACCCCCTTCTTCTTCTCCTCTTTCTTATAAGTGACAACAAATAAGGGCAAAATGAAGATTCTAAATTTTATTTATTTTCCCTTATTTATCTCAATCTAGAATTACTTTGCAGATGTAATGTGATATCGCCCCTCTTTTATTTAATAAAAATTAAGATTTACTTATTATATCATTCATTTTTGCACCATATAAAAGAGTAGGGTTAAGTAATGATCCTACACTAATTCTAATATGTAATTTAACTACCAACTACCAATTCTAGGGTTTTTACCCTAAATTTTACTCCTTATGTTGCGAACCGTAGCCAAGAACAAATAAGGTCAGTCGCTGGATGGGTCCAAGCTTGTAGAAAGCTCGAAAATGGTTAATGGGGAAAGGTATGAAAAGGGGCAAAAATGACGAATGAAACCATAAGAAAAGACCTACGAACAGCTCTAGAGGATATGATGCACCAATGGAACTTCCAAGGACTTACGGCACAATTCGATATGATGTACAAATTTGTTTAATGAGGTTACTCGCCACCTAACCTTTCTTAAAGGAAAGGCTAAGAGTGATATCGAGAGTAAACAACAGTGTTTACGCAAGGAAAAAAGTACTTAAAAGTGTATTAAAGATAATCTGATCTATTACAACTACAAGTACATGGGTATTTATACTTGTAAGTTAAGGCAACTTGCTTAAAAAGGAAAAGACAAAAAGGATGTTTTCTAAAGAAGCAATGTACACGATACAAAAGGATAAAAATGAATATATAAGGAAAATAATCATTGGTGCTACAGATTTTACATATGATATGGTATACGCGACGATACTGCATTGGCGAGGTTATTAGGAGATGTAGACAAAAAAGTATGGATAGATGGGCTTGTCTAAGCAAGGATGGCATAGTCAGTCTAGACTCTCTCTCTTGGCTTCTCGGTAAGGAAGATGCCGAGTAATTGGTCGATTTGGCGTAGGAGAGTGATCATCAACTCGGCATACTGCAGAAAAATGGGTGATCATATGGCATTGCATGAAGGGTGACTCGACCTTGGTAAGGGTTGGTTGGAATTGAAAAATTCGTCGTGCCTACCCCTTTAGTCCTTGGGTTTGGCTATGGGTTAAAGATCTTATAGTCTGATTCTCATCATTCCCACCAAGTTATTTTGGATTTAGGATCAAATTTGAATGGCGCTCACTTAGTTCTTCATCAGGGTGATATGGACTGAGGTTGGCAATGTTGAAGGCGTTAGAGACTCCATAGTCTTCGAGTAATTCCAACCTATAGGCATTGTTATTGATTTTCTGGAGGATTTTGAAAGGTCCTTCCGCTCTTGCTAATAATTTGTTTCTCCTCTTGTTTGGGAATTGCTCCTTGCTAAGGTGCAACCACACCAAGTCTCCTGGCTGAAATCATTTAGTTCCATTCTTCTGACAGTTTGCTCGATGTGTTGAGTGACTGATATCAGGCAAGTACACCTATCAATTTGAATATAGTGGATGTGAGTCTAAGTCGATCCCTCTGAGACTTTGAGTACTAATATTAACCTTAGCTCTATTATCTAACCGGAAAATTGTGATGAGTTGAAGGAATTAAAAATACTAAAATTAACAAACTAACCTAATTATGAGACTTGATTAAGCAAATTAGAAAGCGATAAAACTAAGAATGACTTCAAGAAGGTAATAACGTATTTAGGAATTATTTCCCTTAGTATTTAACATGTGACTACTTAAAATATATTCAATTCAATTTCTATTATTCTCGACCTGAGGGATTCACAATTAAAGTTAATACCTTTCTCAAGCATATTAACCCTAATCCTAAATTATTTATCGGAATCTCTTCACTTAGTAATATAATTTAAAATCGCATTAATATATAATGAATTCCCACACAAACAAACAAACAAACAACTTTCCGGAAGAAACATGTATCTTATCTCTAAGTACACATGTAATTCTCTCCAATTATGTCAAGATCTCATTACACATGTAATTTCTCAATCATCATGCATAATATCATAGATTGATACTCTAGAAATATCAATTAACAATTAAATAACATAATTGAATCAAGAAAAGATAGAGACTTTATTGAAAATTATCAATAAATCTAATAGTCATATGAAACCCTAGGTTTCATAATCTTAAATACAAGAATCTTAAGCTATCATAATGAAACTAAAAACGAATTCCAACAAAACCAATAAATAAAACATGAAAAACCCCTTTTGTTGATGATAAATCTCTTCAATCTTGAAGTTAGGTGTTGCTTTCGCCTTTTTTTTTCTCCTTCTCCTCAAGTCTCTTTACTTTTTAATGTCCAATTCTCTGTATGAAACCCTAGTATGTCCTTTTATAATGTATTGTAAGGTTTCCGTTTTCGTCACCAGACACGGCCTGAGACACAATCATGTCCCTAGGTCGTATAACTTTTTGACCTTGGCATATTTTCCTAGATTGACACAGCTTGGGGACATAGTTGTGTTCCAGACTGTGTTCCAGACTGTGTAACTTCAAAACTTCATAACTCATTCATTTGAACTCCAAATTGAGTGAAACTTAATTCCTTTTCTTCGTTTTCAATCTAAGAACGCGTTCAAATCTTGAAATAAAAATTTTACTCAATTAAGTACCAATTTCTTTAAAGAAAACCAAATATATAAGGGAAATACTATAAAATCACCATGTGAAATATATTTAAAATAAGAGTTATCAGTGACCTTGTCATAGATGTGCTGAAGAGATTGTGCTCTGGCTAAGGCATCAGGGTCCTCTTATGCGGGTGTTGGAACAAGGGCATAGTCAACGGGAAACTCGGGATTGAATATATAGACCACCTCAAAGGGAGTCTGCTTAGTGATGTCATGTACAGTTTGATTATAAGAGAACTCAACCATTAGCAAGCAAACGTCTCAATCAGCCAAGTTCTTGCTTACTGCAACTTGGAGTAGTGACCCCAAATTGCGATTAACCACCTTTGTTTGGCCGTTAGTTTGGGGGTGACATAAGGTATTGAAAAGTAATTGGTTCCAAGCTGATGCCATAGGGTTCTCCAGAAATGGCTCAAGACTGTCGGGTCTCTGTTGGAGACTACATCTACACAATATCCTGTAAGAAAAGAGAAACAATAGCCGAAGCGTCATTAGTTTGGTGCAGGACATAAAGTGTGCCATCTTACTAAACCAATCCACGACGACTATTATAGAATCTTTGCCTCGGGCAGTTTAAGGCAGTCCGGGAATAAAGTCCATGCTTAGTTCAGTCTACAGTCTCGTTGGAATAGGTAAGGGCATTGCTTTACCTTACTTAGATTGGCTCTTAGCCTTTTAGATACGACACAGCTTTAGACAACTCGGTGTACATCTCTCCGCTCATTCAATAGTTCATAGGTCCTCCTCTCCCCAAAGTCTCTGAAGAGTCCTCTGCTGTGGGCTTCCTTAATTAATAATTCTCATGAGAACAAGTCAGTACGTACAGTTTCCCCCCTCAAAATGGGTAGCCATTCTCCACATAATACTCGTCCACTGTTCTCCTATCTATACATTGCGAAATTATTGATCCAAAGTATGGATCCTCGAAGTACTGTTCATCGATACTCCTAAACCCAAACAGCTTGGTCTGTAGTTCTGATAAAAGTGCATGTCTCCTTGAAAAAACATCTATAACTACATTGCTCTTTCCTTACTTGTATTTAATTACAAAATTAAATCTCTCAAGGAATTCAACCCATATCGCCTACTACTTCGATGACTTGGTCTAGTTTCGAAGGTACCTTAGTGATTCATGGTCAATATAAATGACAAATTCTCTCGACAGTAATTAATGTTGCCATACTTGCATCACTCGAATCAGTGCCAAAAGTTCCTTGTCATATACAGAGTAGTTCAGCTGCTGTCCTTGGAGTTTCTCACTATAGAAGGCAATAGGTCGGCCTTCTTACATCAGGATAATGCCTATTCTAATGCCTGATGCATTGCATTCTAGCTCAAAAATTTTGTCGAAATCAAGTAGTACTAACATTGAGGTAGAGGTCAATTTTTATTTTATGTCAGCAAAATTCCTTTCCTCCCTTTCTTCCCATCCAAAGTCGGTGTTTTTTTTTGTTAGTTCAGTAAGTGGTGCAACAAGAGTGCTGAAATTCCTGATGAATCTTTTGTAAAATGAAGCTAGTCCATGGAAACTTCTTACGTTAGCACAAGTAGTAAGAGCTGGCTAATCAATAATTGCTTGGATTTTCTCATCATCGACTCGCAAACCTCCCCCACTGGCTACATAGCCTAAGAATACCACTTCCTCCTGACAAAAGCAACATTTCTTTAGATTGCCAAATAGTTTCTTGGCAAGAAGGATATCTAAGATTGCTCTGAAATGTTCATAGTGACTCGATATGTTGGCACTATAGACTAGGATGTTGTTAAAGTACACCACGACATACTTCTCGATGAGATGTCTCAGCACATGGTCCATTAATCTCATGAAAGTACTTGGGGCATTCGACAAGTTGAAGGGCATGACCATCCACTCATAAAGTCCATGTCGAGTCTTAAAGGCAGTCTTCCATTCGTCGCCTAGCCTCATGTGGATTTGATGGTAACTATATTTAAGATCAATCTTGTTGAAAATCTTAGCTTCACTTAGTTCATCTAACATGTCTTCTAGCCTTGGGATTGGATACTCGTATTTGATTGTGATTTTGTTCATAGCTCAACTATCTACACACATCCGCCAGGTTCCATCCTTCTTCAGCACTAGAAGTACAGGCACAGCATAAGGGCTAAGACTCTCTCTTACATAGCCTCTCTCTAGCAATTCATTGACTTATCATTAGAGTTCAGAAGCCTGCTTGGGATTCATCTGATAAGTTGGTTTATTTGGAAGTATAGCGCCGGGTACTAAGTCAATGTAGTGCTCTATTTCTCGAGTTGGGGGCAACCTTTCAGGTAACTGTTTTGGAAACAGGTCAGCATATTCACCTAACAACTCCTTGATCTCTTAGGGTAACTCACCCCGCTTCCTCATTTCTAACAGTTGGCTAACTAGCAAGAGGGTTGTCTCATTAGCATTGATGACCTCTTAGAGCTTAACTCTACTCATCACAAGAGCCTTCTTCGATCTGTGAGCAAGTTTTATCTACAACTTATTAACTTCTCTTGGCAGCATCGGATTCAGCATGATCTTTCGGTTATCCTTCTTGAACATATACATGTTCTTGTAGCCATCATGTATAACTCTCCTATCAAATAACTACAACCTACCCAGCGATATGTAGGAAGCACACATAGGCAGTACATCACAAAGAATCTGGTTAGAGTAATTCCCAATAGTGATTGGTAGTAATATTTGTCGAGTGACATGTAATGCTCCTTTTTCACTCAACTAGTGCAACTTATACGGCTTGGGATGTGCAACAGTCGGCAACTTTAGTTTTGAAACAAGATTAGTTGATGCTACATTGGTGTAACTTCCACTATCTAAAATGAGGGCATACATCTGATCATTTACCTTGCAGGTGGTATGAAACAAATTCTCTCTCTACTCCTCCTCTCGTAAGGGTTCTATGCTCATAGTGTGCTAGACAACCATGAGTAACTGGTCTAAGTCCTCGAGAAACACGTCCTCTTCAATTAGTTTTTTCTCGATAGGAATCTCCTCCTCTTCGGGTTCTTCATCTGTACTCTCTACTTCTAACTTCGGGATGCTTCCCTTAATGACCATCGTCCTTCGGTTTGGGTACTAAGCAGCCATATGTCCGAACCCTTGACACTTGAAGTACTTGATATAGCTCATCTTCCTACCAAACCCTTGCCCCTTCTCATAAGTTCAAATCGGCACTTCACCATCGAGTCGGCCTTTTTGCTCCACTCTGACATCAACCCCTTTGCTTTACTTGGTACTAGACTGAGCTCAGTGACTTGCTTGTCCAAGTCGACTAGTCGGCATTTTGGTCGTTACTTGGCTCCTTCTTTGCCTCTCTATTCATTAAGCAATCCTAATAGCTTCATCCATTATGTCAAATTGTTGGAGCTCCACAATATCTCAAATGTCTCCTCTCAACCTAGTAATAGATCTTGAGACTGTTCAACCTGGTGGTTTCTCTACTTTGCAATGTATCATAAGCATTTGAAAGTCTTGAACATACTCATCAATAGTTTGGCCTCCTTGCTTAAGCTCCTGAAGCCAAGTGAAAGTATCTTGGAGGTATGTTTTCGGCATAAATCTGTTTTTGAGCACTCTTCATCTCGGGCCAAGTGTTAATCTCTCAATACCCCTCTCGCCTTCTCATGGCTTGAGAATTCTTCCACCACATGTTAGCATATCTGAAGAATTCAACAGTGGAAGTTCTTATCTTCTCATAATCCTCATATTGATAATAATCAAACGCACGCTCCACCTTCTCTTCCCACTCTAGATACTCATCAGTATTCCTAGATGCATTGAAACTTGGAATCTAAAGCTTCATATGGTCGGATGCTCTGGGGACTCGTACACGCTCCTCTTCAAAATATTCCTCTTGCTCTTCGTCAAGCTTTCTCTAGTCTATTCCTTAACTTACTCGTTCGCCAACTGTTCCACCTCGAATGGGTCGAGTAGGGTTTTGACTTATAATAGGTTGAGTAGCTTGTGGGGTGTTTTGCAAGGCCTTAGTGGGTCAACAAGACAACACATGAACAACTCAAGTTATATCTACTAATAGATTAGCTACCTCATCAAGCATCTCATCAATGCTTCTAGGAGTTCCCTGAGATTGTTGTCTATAGTAGACAACCCTACTGTCATCACTAGTACTAACATTCGTATTTGGGTCTATCATTTTTCTTTATAGATTCAAAATTCGAACAAATACTTCAAAAAATGAACAGCTAATAACATAATAGTTAAATGAACATAGTAACTGGCTTTGTTTCACATACATAAAACAGAGCACAATAGAACTTTAAGAAGAACTAATTATAGTTCAAACAAAACCTCTACTCTGATACCAAGATATTGCAAACCGTGACTAAGAACAAATAAGGTTGGTTGCTGGATAGGTTTAAGCTTGCAGAAATGTCGAAAAAGGTTAATGGGGAAAGGTATGAAAGGGGGTAAAAATGACGAATGAAACATTAAGCAAAAACCCATGAATAGTGCTAGAGGATATGATGCACCAATGGAACTTTCGAGGACTTACGGCATAATTCGATATGATGCACGAATTGGTCCAATGAGGTTACTCGCCATCTAACCTTGCTTAAGGAAAAGGATAAGAGTGAAATTGAGAGTAAACAACAGTGTTTACACAAGGAAGAAAGTACTCAAAAGTGTCTTGAAGATAATCCGATCTATTACAACTATAAGTATATGGGTATTTATATTAGTAAGTCATGGTAACTTACCCAAAAGGGAAAAGACAAAAAGGATATTTCCTAAAAAAGCAATGTACATGATACAAAAGGATAAAAATGAATATACAAGGAAAATAAGCATTGATACTACAGATTTTACATATGATACAATATACATGGCGATGCTGCATTGGCGAAGTTGTTAGGAGATGCAGACAAAAAAGTACAGATAAATGGGTTTGTCTGAGTAAGGATGGCTTAGTCAGTTCAAACTCTCTCCTTGGGCTTCTCAGTAAGGAAGATGTCGAGTAATTTGTCAGTTTGGCGTAGGAGAGTGATCATCAACTCGGTATACTATAGAAAAATGAGTGGTCATACGGCACTGCATGAAGGGTGACTCGATAAGGAAGTACTCAGCTTCAGCAAGGGTTGGTTAGAATAGAAGGATTCGTTATGCCAGCCCTTCTAGTCCCGGGCTCAGCTATGGGTCAGAGGTCCGGTAGGCTGATTCTCATCATTCCCGTAGGGTTATTTTGGATTTGGGATCAAATCCGAATAAGTTCGCTCAATTCTCCATTAGGATGATATGGATTGAGGTCGGCAATGTTGAAGGCATTAGAAACTCCATAGTACTCAGGGAATTCCAACTTGTGTGTCAGAGGTCTGGTAGCCTAATTCCCATTAACCTAGCTATATGATTTAATTCTACAGTTGATCGATAATCTAATACCAACTCCATCACATAGTGTTGAATTCAAATTATATCAAACCCTAAGTAATACTATAGCCGAGTTTTGAAAATTTTAGGGTCTTACAGTTATCTTAATATTTTGAGAGTAAAATTGAGTCAAATTTACCTTATTTGAATCCTTTTCATGCCAAAAATTCACTTAGTTTTTCATACCAAACTCTTAGTACTTGTCTTAATCTGTAAAGTGCTTTGTTAAGCTTATATACTTAGTGTTCATGTTATGGATCTTCAAATCCTGAGAGTTGTTCCATATACACTTCTTCTTTGATGTATCCATTCAGAAATGTGATTTTCACATCCATCTAAAATAACTTGAAATCATTATGGCATGCAAAAGCCATCAAAAGTCTGATTACTTCTAGTCCAGCTATTAAAGCATAAGTATCTCGATAGTCAACTCCTTCTTATGAATATCCCTTTGCAACTAGTCTTTGTTTCTTGCTATGTTTCCATTTTCATCTAATTTATTCTTTAAAACCCATTTTATACTAGTAACTAACTTGTTTTTAGGTCTTTCCACAAGATTCTAAGCACTATTCCTTTTAACCTGATGGTTCTTCTTACATAATATCTATTTAACTTGATTCTTTTAATGCTTCTTCCACTATTGTACATTCAATTTGTGAAAGTTAAAAGGGAAAAAAAAAAAAAGAAAAAAACCTGACTTTCTAGGTTTCGTAAGGCTCTTCTAGTCTTTAGCTATTCAATTGAAACAACTAAAGATTACAAAGGAGAAGAGAAGTCCACTTATTTGAGCTTCACTAATATTGGTGCCATCAATAGAAATACAATTGACAATGTTAAGGACAAGAAAAACCTAAACATGTGAGATGAGATCATTGATAGGAACCATGTTGGAATCACAAAGCAGTTAGAAGATGATGTTCATATTGACCATAAGTGCTTAATAGTTGTCATATTGATGGATGCAACTCTATGCTATCATTATAGTCTCTACCACAATGCTCAAATCTACTCATTTTCTAGTTATTCTTTTGGATGGAAGCACCATTGATGTTGTTCAAGCAAATGTGCTATAAGGATAAAGGAACTTCTCGTGAAGAGTAGCTTAGTTAATGACAAGGTTCATGAAGATGATATTAATAAATCAAAAGACAATGAAATTGCTGGCCTTAAGGTCACAACATTTCATAATGGCATTTTAGCTAACAATTGGAGTTTATTAGATCACTAGAAATTTCTTAATCATTTCTTCTTCTATGTTACCATTGAAATAGCCAAAAGATGCATGGTAGTTAGGCTACCACTTCATTCATCTCCACTTCACTTGTGCAATTTGATCATTGTAGTCAATATGAATGGAACCACTGAGTACATAATTTTTGAAATGGCCATTAATAAAGGAGTCACAACTTAGGTTCCTAAAGAGTTTCTTCCTTTGAGTTTGCTGCTATATATACCCATAATAGAAAAAGAAAAAAAGAAACCTTAACCTTGTTTTAAGGATTATGGAGCTTGATGTTGAGGGAGTAAGGAATAGTAAAAAATGGAGGAGGATAGCTTATGCCACATACAAAGAAAACTTTCAAGATGAATGGCAAAGTAGATGAAGATAATGAGACTAATGAATTGTTGTACCTTGTTTAGGTTGTAGAAAAGGGAAATAATTACCTTTTAAACATTGAAGGTGCTATTATATAGGAAGGAAAGAGTGAAAATGGAAGAGCTTTGGGGTTTCTACTTATATTGTTGTGAGAATTGAAAGTGGAAAAAGTCGCCAAGTAGATGATCAATGAATTTCTAAAAGTTAGCTTTAAACATTGTTATGCTCTAAAGCCACAAAGTCGTAACAATCCCATCATGTAAACTAACCTATGATAATAATTGACCTTACAGTTTATATCATAGATATAATTTACACAATGTGTCCACGACCCCTCACTTTAAAGTAAACTGCTCAGTAATTAAAAAGCTAAAGATCCTTAAGTTATATATATATATATATATATATATATAATTGCATTCATATTATCGTAGAATTCTCGTGAGATTCTACATATTACAACATTCAGCTAACTTATACATCACATATCAATTCATAAACCTAAAAGTACTAACGAGACGTTTAAAAGACTCGATCATATAGCCATTTGATCCTCAATCCCCATAGCTTCAAAAGAGAATTGACCTTGGGATAATTATAGCACAGCATGTCAATTAGAACTTATAAGAAACTCTATAAGAGTATGAGCAACCACAGCTCAATAGGTTAGATTGGAGAGTTATGAATGTATAACAAACACAAACAAGGTTATTAAGCAATTAATTATATGAAATGCAGCAAGCAAGTGCTATCATACAATGTGGTCCGATCCGTTGTGAAATTAGAGTAATTTTATCCGCTCTAATCCAGGTTGATGAGTTTTTATGTTTATGCAACAGCTCACAACCAAATCTAAGTTTATGTAATGGAAACACCGCTCCCCCCACAACTATCCTTTGAACCATTGCCTTCATCCTCACTGTGACCTCCTCTTTTGTCACTTAGTTTAGCTAAGGATGAGGAAAAGACCATTATGCTGTCTAGCGTTATTTATTTTTAAAGTATCAGTATTTGGTTAGAGAATCATAATAATCCCCTAAAGTGTTGCAACATATGTCTAATTATGGTATTTAGGTCGACTATGATTAGGTACAACTTAGGGTGATCAAACAATTTCACACCATTCAATTCACATCAATCACCAATCACAATACAAATTTTAGCACAAAATCAGATATGCAAACAGATGCATATATAACTACTTACAAACACAGTCATATACAATGCTAAGCTTCTGAGCACTTTAAAATAGTACTCCAAAATACAATGAAGTATCAAACCCAACTTACTTAGAATCTTTGGTTCGTTCACTCACTTGTCACAAGTCGACTTATCTCTGTGTGTCCTATAATATAAATACGCTTTTAGTATTTATATTTTGATGATATATATATACTCTAGGTTATGATTTAGCTCAATTCTTCATATATACATATTATTTATTATTGATTCATCCTAGGTTAGTTTAGGATTCGGTTTTTGAATCCAGTTCTGATTTAGGTTCTAAATAAGTTCCAACTACGAGTATTACATGTAAATCCTAAAAATGTGATTCAAACCATAATGTGAAATTAATTTCATTAGGCTCAAGTCTCGTAATTTTAACTTTTGGTCATTAATTAATATTTGATTCTATATAATAAACACTAATCCTCATTTATATGCCGAATTTACTCTCAATATAAGAAAACTTTACATTTTTTATATAATTACCTAAATTTATGTTTCCTACTAGATTTATTGTATATTATTATTATTATTATTATTATTATATTATCCATTTTGACTTATTATTTTATATTTATTATAATCCCAATTCCACATACTCTTAAAATTACATATATTACTACATAATACCCCTAAAATCACATCTAACACCCTAAATACTGCAATTATTATACCACATCATATATGAATATCTTAAAATACTTAATTATACAATAAATTAGTAATTACTCAATTAATCATTAATTAACCTCCAAAATCACTAATTATTATATATTTTAAAGGCCTAAAAATCACTTAAAATTTTCAAAATTTCATTTCTGAAAAAAGGCTTCGTAGCATTGTTCTATATCTCCTAGGCATTCTACACAAAAAGTTTGAGTCTAAAACTATACTTTTAAGGCTATTTATTTCTAAATCGAAACATGTTCGAGTTTACATAGTTTCCAAATATAATTAAATCAAACCAATATTCTATCTTAAATCTACATACAATAAAACATCAAAATAATAAAATTCATAATTTTCTAGATAAAATTAATAATTTTAACAAATTATGCAATATCGGGCTAGAATTAGTCTCACCTAATTGTTTGGCTTTCGGCCACCAGTAGTGGTCTAAGGAGTATCGATCGGTCCAGGCAAAAGGTGTGGGATGTGGTGGTGGTGGCGATTCGGTTCCAGTTGATCATGGGTCGTGGGTTCAGTCTAATTGCTTTAACTGCATAGATTTTTTGAAATTTTTTAGAAAAACCCTAATCCTCTCTTGTTTTGGTTCTCTTTATCTCCCAATCGATTAAATGAGCTTTTGAAGAAGTTTGGGTATTTATAGAGCTCTAGAGGATTTTATTGCATTAAATTGAGTTGACAATTAGGCTTATCTTCTTTCATTTTGACTTTCTAGTTGGGTTAATTTAATTGGTTCAATTTTTTCTTTCTTCCCACAACCTGTTATGACCTTAATCTAAGCATTTATCCACTTTTTTATTTTTTTTTTATGATTTTTCCTTGACTTTTTTATAATTTTCTTTAATTATTTAGCATTTTTTAAGCATTTTAGGTAATTTCATATATTTTCACCTACACATAAATACATATAGAGTATACATAAATACATTCTCTAATTTTTAGTCTGCATATAATTTATCTTTAGCGACTTATTAGTTATCAGAACTCATTTTATGTATTTCGATAAATAACCGATAATATACATAAAATTTGATATTATAATATTCTATTATTTTATTACTTATTTTCCTAAATTTAAATTTATGGGATTACTTTTACTAATACTTCTAGCTTTGTTTTTTAAACTTCACATACTCCTAACTCAATTCAATTCACCACTTGAAAATTCCTCGTTAACTCTACCAACTTTATTCCTATGATTACATTCGGGTTCTTAACAAACTTCCTTAGCATAGAAACATGGAATACATCATGGTAACTTGAAAAACTTGGAGGTAATGCTACTCTGTAGGATACATTACTAACCTTCTTTGATACTTCAAACATACTAATATATCATGGACTTAACTTTCCCTTCGAGCCAAACTATCTAAGTCCTTTGAATGGGCTTATATTAACATAAACATGATCATCAACTTCAAACTCTAATGGCCTTCTCTTTAAATCTACCTAACTTGTATAATGGGCCTAGGTTTCCTTCATTTGTTGCCATACAATCTTAATCTTCTCACTTGTTTGGTTGATCATGTCAGGTCTAATCATTACATACTCCTCATGATCCCAATACAGTAGCACTTTACATTTTCTCCCATATAGTGCTTCGTAAGGTTCCATCTGTGTAGTTGCATGATAAATGTTATTGTAGGAAAACTCTATCAATGGCAAATATTTATCCTAATCACTTCCAAAATCTAACATACAAGCCCGCAACATATCCTTTAAGGTTTGAATCATTCGCTTAGATTGTTCATCTATTTGCAGGTGATAAGTTGTACAAAATTGCAACTTTGTACCCAAAGCTCTATGTAAACTCTCCTAGAATTTGGATACAAACCGACTATCTCAATCAGAAATAGTATTCTCTAGTACACCATGTAATCTTACTATCTCTAGGATATATAGCCTAGCTAACTTTTCCATTGAATCGCCCATCCAATAAGGTAAGAAGTGTGCACTCTTTGTTAATCTATCTACAACTACCTAGATCGAATCATAACCAACTTGAGTTCTTGGTAATGCTACTGCAAATCTATAGTAATATGATAGCATTTCCATCTCGGTACTTCCAAAGGTTGTAATGGTCTACCCAGTCTCTGATGTTCCGCTTTAACTTGTTGGCATATAATGCATTCTACTACATATTGTGCCACATCTCTTTTCATTCCATTCCACCAAAATATAAGTTTTAAATCTTAGTACATCTTATTTCCTCCCAGGTGCACAGTATAACCTGTAATGTGTGCTTCATCCATAATTTCTTTCCTTATGTCAAAATCTTATGGCACACATATCCTTCCTCCAAATTTTAATATACCTCTTCCATCTACTTTGAAGTTAGAATCATTTCATTTGCTCTATTTTTCCTTCATTCCTATCAGATTTGGCTCTTCCTCTTGCTTCTATTTAATTCTCTCCAATATAGTAGGTTGTGGTTCCAAATTCAATATCTAACTATTAGGTTCACACCGGTCAAATGCAATTTTTAACTTTTCAAATTCACGCACCACTTCACGTTGAGAAGTTAACAGTAATGCAACCAGTTCATAATTCTTTCGACTCAAAGCATCTATCACCAGATTGGCCTTTCTAGGATGATAATTTATATTCAAATCATAATCTTTAATCAACTTTAACCATCTCTTCTATCTTAAGTTTAACTCCTTCTGAGTAAAGAAATACTTCAAACTCTTATGATCAGTATACATCTTATACCATTGTCCATATAGATAATGTTTCTAAATTTTCAAAGCAAACACTACGGCTGTTAACTTATCTAAATATGGTTGTTATATGTGATTCATCAAGTCCATGAACACAGTTGAGGCATTTGTCAAACCGAAAGGCATCACTAAAAATTCATAATGACCATATTAGGTTCTAAATGCTGTCTTAGACACATCTTCTAGCTTAACTCATAATTGATGATATCTTGAATTCAAGTCAATTTTAGAAAACACAGTTGCACCTTATAGTTGATCAAACAAATCATCAATGTGAGGCAATGGATACTTATTCTTAACGGTAACCTTATTTAGTTCTCGATAGTTTATGCATAATCTCATGGTACCATCTTTCTTTTTCATAAACAACACTGGTGCTCCCCATGGTGAAACACTTGGATGAATTCTTGAAGTTGCTTCTTTAGTTCCTAAAGTTCCATGGGTGACATCCGATATAGAGCTTTAGAAATAGGCTCAGTTTCAGGAACTAGCTCGACAATGAAGTTCAATTCTCAATGTGGAGCTAAACCTGGTAAATCCTCTAAAAATACATTCGAAAATTCATACACTACTAGTATGTTTGCTACCTTGGGTGCCTCTTTCTTTACTTCCATGGCAAACACCCAATAGAATCTCTAGTCATTCTCTTTTACCTTTGTCTCATACAATTCAACATATATCTTTGTTACAACTAAATTAAATTTGCTTCCACTAGCCTTTCCTTAAAATATCATTTCTCCATCATTAAGAGTAATAGTTTTACTTCTACATTCCACAATTGCTTTATTCTTAAACAACCAATCTATTCTCACTATTACATCATAACCTTGTAAAGGTATTATTACAAGACTTATAGGGCACTCCTTCTCTTGAATCTTAATTCTACCATTGGCTATTACTTCTCAAGCTGTTATCTTCTCCCCAAAAGGAGTTCTAACTCTATAAGTTGTATTAATCTTAACCACACTAATCTCCTATTCATTTACAAATTTTTTACTTGCAAAGGAATGAGATGCACCAATATCAAATAATACAAAAGCAGGTTGTCCCTTATCAACACATTTCCTAGAAAGTACTAATACTATGATTACTAACTAAACTTGCATTTATAAATCTTAAAATGTAAACACTTCAATCTTACTTTTACTTAAAGTATCATCAAAATAAATAGTTGAGTACATACCTATCATAAGTCCTTCATCATTTTCTTCTTTAACTCCCATAATCTCTTTAGCATCATCATGGTAGTACTCTGACATCCAATTTGCAAAATCCTCATCTTCCTCAACTCCCATATCCTCTAGACCAAAAACACGAGTGGGTGCATTTGTGTTATCAGAACCTTCCATCCTCTTGGTTCCTTATCCAAACTGGGGACAATATTTGAAGAAATGTTCCTTTTGACCACATTTGTTACATTTCATAAGTTTCATTCTAGGACATGCTCGCAGCATATGATTCTGATCTCTACGTATACAACATTTTCCTTTAAGCTGAGTACAGTTTCTTAGAAAATGATTTGCACCACACTTCTAGCATTTAACATTATCATCCTTATTATAAAAACTCAAACCAGGCATTGACTGTATTAGGTTACTAGCTAGAGTTGATGGTTCCTCCTCTTTTGTCCAAAACTGCTAGTAGCACCAGAATATGATCTCTTAAATGATGAACCAAGTTGATAACCCTTGTTGGTCTTTTGACTCCATATTGCTTACATCCTTACATGATTATCTTTTAGCTACCTTGCCTTATCTACCACTTCATTATAATTAGTAAAACCATAACCTAATAGCTTGCAATACATTGTGGGGTCAAATCCAGTAAGGAACAAATTCTTCTTTAATTCAATTTTATCTCAGTTTGAATTAGGTGCATACTGTAACAATTTATTAAACTCAGTTTCATACTGAGTTACACTTATACCTCCCTTCTTTAACTCAAATAAATCTTGCACCATCCTATTTTGAACATTATGGGGAAAATACTCTTTCTTAAATTCTTCTTTAAACCTTTTCTAAGTAATATTATTCCCCAATTGTCTTACTTTCGAGTCCTACCATACTCTAGCAGCTAACTTTAACATAAAAATACCATATGATAACTTTTGGGATTCAAGAACTCTAAAAGATTCAAAACTCTATTCAATCTAGGCTAGCTAGTCATCAGCCAATGCTGGCCTACCCATTTCTCTCTCAAAATAACAATTGGCTTTTATAAACTTAGGAAGTTTATTTACCTCTTGTGGTTGCTCTATTCTTTATTCAACCTCTTAAGGTCTCCTATTTCTCATATTATCGCTAGTCATAAGATGCTGAATCAACATTCCTTGCTATCTCATCATTGTATGCATATTGACAAATATTTGTCCAATAGGTATATTCTCTTATAGAGGCGGTGGAGGTATATCCTGTCTATTTTGTTCCCTTGGGGGTGATGATAGTCACGGTAGAGGCTTTTGATTTCCTTCAATTCCTCCATTATGACTCCCATTTCCAAATTCAGCCATACTCACTTGATATTTATAACTTATAACCCTGCATACATATTTACTTATAAGTTATACCCATTCCATAGTTTTATAAACTTTTCAAAAATTAGTAAATTCTTGTAATTTGTGCTTATATAAAATATTAACAATAATATCATTTTAATTAAAGTACACAATATATCTAACTTCTACTATTAACTTGATTTGGCCTTTATATCATTATAGTTGATTGTAACTTCAAGAACAAAAAGGTACAACTTCATAAACTTTTGAATATATACATAAGATTTACAACTTAATTACATCATTACTTACATAATTTAGTACAAATTTGATCTTTACAATTGTACAATACAAAAGATTACATCAAATTTGATTACATCACCCTATTTACATCAAACTCTTTTACAACATATATCTAACTTGATTTAGCAGCTACAAAATACATCAAAAGTCAAAAATACATCAAAAGATACAAAGGACCTTAGTTTTAACCAAAATGGCTACTAGATCATACCTAAAGATCTAACTGACAAGTCAGTCATCTACTAGAACTAATCTTCATCCGAACAATAAATGGTAGTTACTTAATCAAAGGAATCATAATCTATATGACCTACCAAGTGATCTTCCTCCTCACCAGTTGATTCAAAATTCATAGATATTACTTTTGGACTCTCGAGAATCATAATCACCTCATATACCTCATCATCATCTGACTCAACTACATTTCCATTCCCCATCCAAGCTATCTCGGTGTCTACTATCACCTACATAACCAAAGCGTAAATATACATACCAAGCTCATTTTCATTCTCTATCTTTTGTTCCTCTTCTTCAGGTTCCTCTTCCTCAGGATCTTCCTCATTAAGATCTTCTTCCTCTGGATCCTCCTCAACATTAGCCTTTCCTTCTTGATGATTACTTTGTACATCTAGGCATTGCTGGGTGTTGCTGGGTGATGGACTAAGCGAGAGACTGGATGATTGGCTAGGCATTGCTGGGTAAGAGACTGGGTAATTGATTGGGCGTTGCTAGGTGACGGTTAGACAAGAGACTAGGTAATTGGCTGAGCGTTGTTGAGTGATAGGCTGGGCAACACTAGGCGACAGGCTAGGTGATAGGTTAGGTGCTATTGGGCGATAGCACAGGTGGTAATTGTGGTGGTTGTGCAATGGTGCTAGGGTGGTATTGTGTGGTGTTGTGTGGTGGCATGGTGGTGTTTGTGTGGTGTTTTGGGTAGGAGTGTGATTAAAAAAAAAAAGGTCCCTGAAACCTTCGTCAGTATGCTATTTATAAGCTCAAAATCAAATTTTTCGTATCAAAGATATAGAAGATTCAATTGCGATTCTTCTAAGATTTACCCTAGCTTCTAGAAACTCTAGTTATTTTGGGCCTTTTATTTCTTCCAAGGCTTAATCTGATCTAATCTGCTCCACTACAATTTAGCCCAATAATTCCCTAATTTGATTTAAGTCCTTAAATTAGATGAATTTTATTATATATTGATTTGGCACAAAATTAATTAAGCCTATATTGTCACCTAATCCGACAATCCAACATAATTCAATTCAACATAACACAACTCGACTTATGACTCAACTTACTATGACTTAACTTGACTTGACTCGACTTGATATAATTCCACTTAATTGGATACGACTCGACTCGATATAATTCGACTTAACTGGATATGACTCGACTTGATATGATTCTCTTTTCTTTTTTCTTTATTTTTTATTTTTCTACTTTTCTATTTATTTATGAACTTGGCTCAATTAATAAAAAATTGGCAAAAATGAGGTGTCTACAGCTGTCCCTCTTTGCAGTGAAGTTTGATTAGAACTTTGCTATAAAGACAAAAGAGATACCCATTTTTGCCAGACCTGACTTGGATAATTTGAAGAGGATAGATCTCTTCAAGATTAAAAACTCATTTTGGTGGATAATCTAAGGGTGATAGATCTCTTTCAGGATGAGTTACTCGAAAGGATAGATCTTTCAAAAAAAAGATGAGACAACACTCTTATAAGTAGGCGATGTTTTAAATGAGTAGACGGTGCTCTTTTAAGCAAGAAATCCAAGAAAGGATTGATAGGACAATGTTCCTAGAGAGGAATAGATAGGACAGTGCTCCTATGAGCAAGCGATCTAATAAAAAATAGGATAGCGCTCCTTTGAGCAAGCAATCCTAGATAACATTGAATGGCACTCCTATGAGCAGACGATTCAAGAAAAGATTAGATAATGCTCCTATGAGTGGGTGATCTAGCTAAGGATTAGATAGGACAGCGTACCCATGAGTAAGAGATCCTAAAAAAGATTGGATGGTGCTCCACTAAGCAAGCGACCCAACTAAGGACTAGATAAGATAGTGCTCCCATGAGCAAGCAATCCTAAAAAGGATTGGATGGCACTCCATTGAGCAAGCGACCCAACTAAAGATAGGACAGCTCTCATTTGAGTAGGTGATCCTAGAAAAGATTGGATAGTGTTCCTATGAGTAAGTAATCCAGCTAAGGATTAGACAGGATAGCGCTCCTATGAGCAAGTGATCTTAAAAAGGATTGGGTGGTGCTCCATTGAGCAAGCGACCTAACTAAGGAATAGATAGGATAGCACTTTGATGAGTAAGTGATCTTAGAAAGGATTGGATGGCATTCCACTAAGCAAGTGACCCAACTAAGGACAACTCTCCTTTGAGCAAGCGATCCTAGAAAAGATTAGATGGTACTCCTATGAGCAAGAGATCCAGCTAAAGATTAGATAGGACAGCACTCCCATGAGTAAGTGATCCTGAAAAGGATTGGATAGCACTCCACTGAGCAAGTGACCCAACTAAGGATAAGACAGTGCTCCTTTGAGTAGGCAATCTTAGAAAGAATTTTAATGAGTTTTAACAAAATGACTTGAGACCTGAGTTTGAAGGATTTTGATAATTCTTTGAAAATATTGTTTGACAAATTTTTTTTTCTTTTAAAAAGGTTTCATTTTTGTTTTAAAAGGTTTTTCTTTCTTCTTCTTTTTTTTTTTTTTGTCAAGAAATTCAAAAACACTCTTTGATAGAAAATTGTGTTGTTAACAAGTAAGAAAGTCTTGAAAACTCTAAAGACCACAAATAAGGGGTTGGCTTACCCTTTACTCATTGATCACTCATTCTCTCAATCTTGTTTCCTAGAACATAATTCATGATCTCTAAACTTCTTAGAATCACTGATGACCATTCATGTTTTTAACAAAGTACTCAACTCTTCAATTTTCCACTAAGGGATAGATATCATTACTTAAAATGTTTAGTCAAACTGGACTTCTTTGCATTCTCATAAGTCTGTTTTTACTCTCAGTATCAATCCTAAAAATTGTAGCTTATCTTGTAAGTGGTACATTTTAATCAATCAATAGGTCTTTTCTAGGTTTGCAATGTAAGGCTTTTAGTCAATGGTTTAAGCAAATGGATATCAATGTACTTAGCCAATTTTGAAGAAATCATATGTAATCAGTCCTAGGTTTACAAGCCAAGAACCTAGGAGAAACTAAACATGGGCTTACCCTAGTTTCATGAGCAAATTTAGCTGAAGATAAGTCCATTTCTTTAGTTAAAAGAGTTTCATTAAGGCTAGTATAGTGGGTAGGATCATATAGTGAGGGCCTTGCTTTCAAGCTTAGGAATTGAAAGTGTTTAGCCTTTTGATACCATCACAAGTTCAGACTTTAGGCTTTATTAGTAATTTGGCTATTCTTTAAAGGTGATCACCTTACTAATATTTTCAATTTTTTTTTTTTACCTTTTTCTTTTTCTTTTTCTCTTTTTTCCTTTCTTTTGTTTGTTGTTTTTTTTTTTTTTGGCTTTTTTGTTGTGATTAAAAGCCTTCAAACCATGGTTTCAAATAGTATAACCTTTGGAGAAGTGTATTTGGCATAGAGTGCTTAGGAAATAATCTATGGACTTGATGTGTTTGAATAAGTGTACGGGCTTAAGTGAGGTGTATATGGTTTGAAGCTCTTCTTCATTATAAAGAAATTGAATTATTTTTGACAATATTTGCTCGTGAATTCGCATAACTAAGGCAAGCACATATTAGTCTACTCCTTCTTCTCCAAATTGATAACCCTAACCTCCTAATTGCCCCAATTTGGGGTTGTTCTTAGCAGGGATAATTTTAAGAAAAATTCCCTAAAGGTTCAAAAGAATTTGCAAAGGATAATTGTGTTTAAGGATAATGAAATGAATGCTTAATAACATTTTGACACATATACCAAGTTTAAGACAGATCCCTTTTAAAGAATGAGTCCAATTATTCACCTTAATAGCACTCTTCTCTTATGTGTATTTAAGGTTAGTGTTTGGGACATGGGTTACCTCTTTTCATCCTAAACCTTTCAAATAATGTGTTATCATTCCCTTAGGTGGAATGTTTTAAGTTTTGAGTTCACATTTTCTTTATCCATTTTCCCTCATTCAAAATGCCCTTATTTGAATTGGGCTAGCTTCATAGAATACAAAGACAAGAATACACATGAAAACTAATTTATTCAATAACTCGTATCTATTACAAGCTCCAAAATGAAAGAAAATGCATGAACTAAAATTCTTTCCTATTTCTTGCCCCTATTTCTATCACCTCTTGGCCCATTCAACTGAATTGATCTTTTGAAGGTATACCTAATTGCTTTAAATGGTGAGCCACCTTGTTAGATGACAATAGTAGACCCTCAATGCCTAATACTAGAATTTGTCTATTTAATGCTTCTTCAAAATGTGGGGAAGGAATACCACTACTAATTAACCCATCAGTTTCTAGAAAACTTGGTTGGATAATCTTAGCATCAAATAAATCTTGCACCTTATGCTTCAATCTCCAATAATCTTCAGTGGTGTGTCCTACTTGGTCCATATGGTATTTACACCATTTGTTGGGGTTACGATCCAATGGCTTATATTTCTTTGTTGGATTTTTCAATGTCATTAGTCCCACATCTCTCAATTGTTTGAACACTTGGGGCATTGGAACCTTGAATTGCATAAATCGCCTCTTCTTGTTGTGGACAGGCTTGTCTTGATTATAGGCTTTCCCCATCGATACGTTTGGTCCTGATTTCTCTTTCACTGAATCATTTTCATGCTTAGCTTGTAACTTCCTATTCGTATTACGATGTAGGTTTTTGAGCTACTTGAGCACATAACCCATCTCCATTTCCGTATTAGTGAGCCTTTCTTCAAATATCACCAACTTTTCTTCTTGGGTAGCAACCCTTTCTTCCAAACCCTGGCAGTAACATGCCCCTTGAACTTAACATTCAAATATATTTCTGGCAACTTTTCTAATCCTTGTATCATGTTGATAGTGGGCTCTATATAGTAATTAGGCCTTAGATCCCTAACGAAGTCCAATTAGACTAATTTTTCATTAATCATATCTTGGACTTTATTCTTCAACTACCAGCAATGGTCAGTAGCATGCCCCTACTAACCCATATGGTACTTACGTTGTGCATTGGGATCGTATTTTTGAGGTTTATACCTTAGTGGTGGAGTCTTAGGATGCAGTAAACCCTCTTCTTTTACACGGCGATAGACTTGAGAGATAGGGATCGGGATATGAGTGAACCTCCTTCTAGGTGATTTATAGCTTAGCTTATTTTCCTTAAGCTTTGGACCAATGCTTAAGGCACTAGGCTTGCCTATCATTAGATAGGACATTGTAGTGTTTATAGCAGCCTTTGAATCCAACGAAGATGATCCCTTCCCTATCAATCTCCCCATCTTAATTGCATCTTCAATGTGACTACTAGCTACAACTACATCTACAAATGTTGAAGCAGTATGGCCTAAGAGGTGATTATGATAAGGTTCACCTAATGTGCGAATGAATATGTTGATAAATTCATTTTCTGGTAATTGTACTGTAGCTTAAGCGGTTATAGATCTCCATCTCTGAGCATACTCCTTAAAGGACACAGTCAACTCCATTTTCATGTTATTCAAATCTATTAGGGATGGAGCCACTTCTTCATTAAACTTGTACTGTTGATAAAAGGCTTGAGCTAGCTTATCCTAAGTATCAAGCTTAACTAAGTCTTATTGGGCATACCAAATTAACACCGGCCTAGTTAGGCTATCTTGGAAAGTTTGAATCATCAACTACTCATGTTTAGAGAATTGGGCCATCTTGCGAACATAAAGCTTAAGGTGAAGTTTTGGACAACCTCTTCCATTATACTTTTCAAAATTTAGTACCTTAAACTTCTTGGGTAACCCATGGTTTTCAAAAGCGCAAACACTACTTTAGCCTAGATCACTTTGTACATCATGATCCTTGAGAACTCCCATTTTCTCTTCAATTTTTTGGAAGATTTCTTCTTCCATCTTCATCAATTTCTACACTAATTCCTTCCCCAAGCCTTTGCTGCTATTATTGAGCTCATAAATCGACAACTCTTTAGACTTGTTTATCTTAGATGGTATGTCAATAGGCCCCTAAGCTTGGGTATAGGCCATGGTCTCGACTTGCTTTGCATGCTTTTCCAAAACCCCTTCGGCTATGGTTATTCTATATTCAAGAGCTTTAGACAACTTGTTTTGACAATGAGTGATTATGAGCTTCGAGTTGGGCTAGAGCACTTTGAAAGCAATCTTTCAAAGCCTACAAGAATTCCTTCTTATCAGCAACACTGCATCAAGATTTTAGTTTTGAAAACCATTCTTTTTTTTTTTTTTTAGGAACATTTTAGAAAATCAATGCTTATTTTATGTCATAAAAGCCTAATACTGACATCGACGAATCTAAACAAAGAAAACATTGGGACAGACGACCAAAGACACTAGATGACAGTAATATTACAAGGATGATATGGAGAAGCGAAAATTATTTTACAATGGGAAACTTATTGAATAAATGACACAAGGGTAATAACTCATAGAGAAAACTCTATTGAGACCATGACAATCTAAGGGCTAAATACGGAAAATGAGAACTTAGACATTTATAAGATTAATAGCCTTAAGATGGAAAATAATTCATAATGGAAATAATGATTAAATCTTTTTTTTTTTATTTTGTTAGTTCATAATAGTATGGTACATATAGGGAATTACAATGGAAATCAACCAAGTAAATAATTATCATGAATTTGGTTTTTTATAATAAAATTTCTTTTTTTAAAAAAAAAAATGTTGGAAAGTCTTTTAAAAAAAATGACAGTTCCATAATAATCTTTATCATTGTTAATTTCCATGATTACATGCCCAAAAAAAAAATTATAAGTTGGTATAGAAGTTTTTTTTTTTTTTTTTTTTTTAACATTGGCATAGGAGGAATACTAATGATTTTGAGCATTTTATGTTAAATGTTATGTTGCACAACCTATTACTAATGAAATAAAACAAAACCTACAAGATGCACATATATTACAAAAGATAGCATATACAAACAATTATGCAAAATAAATGTGATGTAATATGTTATACACGCATGCAATGAAATGGGGTTAGTCATTAATAAACCATAAGGAGTATGATAAATCCGTGGTCAAAGAACACCCTTATATATAAGTATATTCAAAATAAGATTTAATAAAAATGAAGCTCATGTATACTTATGTATAAGGATTATTGATTTTTTTAATTGAAAATAGACGATGAGATGACCATACATTAAATCAAGCTTTTCCTATAATTTAAAAATAACTACCCCTTTTTTGAAAAGAATGATGCAAAAGGATGGGGTCTAAAATTTTCAAGCACTGTAGCTCCTAGACTTTTCGAAAAAAAAAACCTAGTAAGCTATATTGAAGTCTAAGTAGGCTCGCCTATTACTGCCAGGTAAGGATAAAGACCCCAGCGACCTCAGGGTTACACAATGGTGGCCCGTTCTAAGTTCTTAAGGTTGCTCAAGTTCGACTACATCTAAATATGTGAATGATTATTGAAAATGAAAAAAGAATCCCCCTTAATTCCTTAAGAAAGCCCATTAGGCTAGGCTTTTTTTTTTTTTTTCTCTTAGGGACTGCATAACTAAAAAACAATTAGTACAGCTATAATACAATACAAAAACAAAATAATAATATAAAGGCTCATCAATAATTTTTTAATTTTCATATAGCTAGCCTACTAAGCGTCCCTAGTGAAGTCGCCAATTCTGTCAAGCCCTATTTTAGTTTCCTTAACTTAACTTATATTAAGCCAAGCTCACTTAATATAAATTACTCAACATTAAATTAAGAAAAAAAATTTTCTAATTAAAATAAATTGAGTCGCCAACTAGTTCAACTAGTAAAAAAGATAAATTAGGTTTTTCAGGTGGAAAAACCCTAATTTGACCACTAGTTTACGGATATTCTAAAAAAAGTTATTTTTTTAAAAATTGAACTAGAAAACTGGGTTAGAGGGTTAACCAATTAAGACTAAGTCACTATATAAAAATTTAAAAAATTGATGGGCTTTTATTTTTATAATTTTTTGAAAATAGTAAAATTATACATAAATGTATAAAAAATAACTAAGGTGATTTTTATTATTACGAATTTTTAAGATAAGGGAAATTTTTTTTTTTATTTTTTTATATGGTTGCCTCGAAGGTGCCTACATACCTGCTATTCGAAATCAAACTGGCTGTATTTTTTTTTTTTTATAAAAGTTTTAGTAAGTGGGTCATTTTTATATTGAAAACCAAGTTAGGTTTACGTATTTTATCAATTTATTATTTTAAGAAAACAAATATAAAAAAAAAACCTAATTTTTTCAAATTAAATAAAAAAACCCTAACTAACTGAATCTTTTTGAAAAACTCAATTTAAGATTTTTTTATTTTTCAAAACCAATATATGTCAAAATATATATTTTTTATTGAAAAAAACTTGATTTTTCAAAAAAAAAAACTTAATTCAACTAAATTTTATTAGAAAATAAAAAATTTGCAATAAGAATAAAAACTTACACTTAAACACAAAAATAGTTAATAAAAAAAACATAACTAACAAAGTAAATTAATAAAAATTAATGAAATAAATAAATAATAATAAAAAATTAATGAGAATTTACCTAGCGTCAGATCGTATTGGTGTTGGGGCGGTGAATTGGGTGTTGTTGGGTGACGCTGGGTAATAGGTTAGGTGTGTTAAGCGAGAGTAGGCAACGTTAGGCAATGTTGGGCAATAGGTTGGGCAAGAGATTGGGCAATGCTGGGTGACAGGCTAGGCAAGAGACTAGGCGACTAGCTGGGCACTACTAGATGATAGGCTAGGTAAGAGATTAGATGACTTGCTAGGCGCTATTAGGCAACGGGCTGGGCAACGCTAGGAGACAAGTTAAGTGCTATTGGGCGATAGCATAGGCGGTGACTATGGTGGTTGTGCAGTGGTGCTAGGGTGGTATTGTATGGTGGTTATGTGGTGGCGTAGTGGTGTTTATGTGGTGTTTTGGGTAGGAGTGTGATTAAAAAAGAAAACGTCCCTAAAACCCCCGTCGATGTGCTATTTATAAGCTTAAAATCGAATCTATCATATCAAAGATACAAAATATTCGATTGTGATTCTTCTAAGATTTACCCTAACTTCTAGAAACCCTAGTTATTTTGGGCATTCTATTTCTTCCAAGGCCCGATCTACTCCGCTACAATTTAACCCAATAATTCCCTAATATGATTTAAGTCCTTAAATTAGATGAATTTTATTCTATATTGGTTTGGCCCAAAATTAATTAAGCCCATATCATCAACTAATTCGACAATCCAACTCAATTCAATTCAACACAACACGACTCAACTTATGACTCGACTCGACTCGACTCGACTCGATATAATTCAACTTAACTCTATACGACACAACTTGATATGATTCTCTTTTCTTTTTTCTTTTTTTTTTTTATTTTTCTACTCTTTTATTTATTTATTAACCTGGCTTAATTAATAAAAAATTGCAAAAATGAGGTATCTACACCCTTCGACCCTGTAATTAAACTTAGAATCAATTAACAATCACTATACTAAACATTATACTTACTTCTATTTTAATATGCTTAATACAATCTTTCATCGCTCACTTAACACTATCCACTCTCAATGTTCCTACGATATCTATTTCTTTCTAAATTATGATGCTCCAAAGTGAGTTCACTAGAACTAAGCTCTCATACCAATCAAGAACTGTTATGCCTCAATGCTGTAGAGTCCCAATAGTCTCACCGTGTAAATCAAGTTATGACATAACTGACCTCACATTATATATCATAGATATAATTTACACAAGGTATTTATAACTCCTCACTTTAAAGTAAATAGCTCAATACTTAAAAGGCTAAAGATCCTTAAGTTATATTTATATAATTACATTTACATTGTCGTAGAATTCTTAGGAGATTCTACATATTACAATAGTCAGCTAACTTACACATTACATATTAGTTTATAAACCTAAAAGTACTAACAAGACATTTAAAAGACTCGATCGTATAGCCATTTGATCCTCACTCCCCATAGTTTCAAAAGAGAACTGACTTCAGGATAATTATATCATGGCATATTAGTCAAAACTTATAAGAAAATCTATAAGGGTATGAGTAACCACAGCTCAATAAGTTAGATTGAAAACATATAAATGTATAACAAACACAAATAGGATTATTAAGCAATTAATTATATGAAATGCAGTAAGCAAGTGCCATTACACAATGTGGTCCAATCCGTTGTGAAATCAGAGTAATTTCATCCACTTTAATCTAGGTTGAGGAGTTTTTATGTTTATGCAACAGTTCACAACTAAACCTAAGTTTATATAATGGAGACATTGCTCTCCCAATGATTATCCTTTGAACCATTACCCTAATCCTCACTGCGACCTTCACTCCCATCACTTAGTTTAGCTAAGGATGAGGAAAACAACATTATGTTATCTAGTGTTATCTTTTTCGAAGGTATCGATGTTTGGTTGGAGAATCCTAATGATCCCATAAAGGGTTGTAATGCATATCATATTAGGGTATTTAGGTCAGTTATGATTAGGTACAGTTTAGGGTGATCAAACAATTTCAATTCACATCAAACATCAAACATAACATAGATTTCAACATGAAATCAGATACATAAACACATACATATATAACTACTTACAAACACAATCACATACAATGCCAAGCCTCCAAGTACTTTAAAATAGTGATCTAAAATATGATGAAGTATCATACCCAACTTACTTAGAATTTTTGGTTTGCTCACTCATTTGTCGCAAGTCAACTAGTCTCCATGTATCTTGTAATATAAATATGCTTTTAATATTTATATCTTGATGATATATATATATATATACACTTTATGTTATGATTTAACTCAATTCTTTATATATACATATTATTTATTACTGATTCATTTTAAGTTAATCTAGGATTTGGTTTCCGAATCCAATTCCAATGTAGGTTCTAAATTGTACGAGTATTATACATAAATCCTAAAAATACCATCCGAACCTTAATGTGAAATTTTGGTCAAGTCTCACATTAGGCTCAAGTCTCTTAAGTTTCACTTTTGGTCATTAATTAATATTCTAGTCTATACAGTAAACTCTAATCCTCATTTATATACTGAATTTACTCCAATATAAGAAAATTTTATATTTTTCATATAATTACTTGAATTTATGTTTTCAACTAGATTTATTATTATTATTATTATTATATTATCCATTTTAACCTATTATTTTATATTTATTATAATCTTAATTCCACATACTCTTAAAATTACATATATTACTATATAATACCCTTAATAATCACATCTAACACTCTAAATACCACAATTAGCATACCACATCAGATATGAATATCTTAAAATACTTAATTATACATTAAATTAGTAATTACTCAATTAATTATTAATTAACCCCAAAAATCACTAATTATATATATATATATTTTTTAAAGGCCTAAAAATCACTTAAAAACTTTGAAAATTCATTTCTAAAAAAGGGTTTCATAACACTGTTCTATGTCTCCTAAGTAGTCTATACTAAAATTTTGAGCTTAAAACTATACTCCTAAGGCTATTTATTTTTGAATCGAAACATGCTCGGGTTTACGCGGTTTCTTAAACACAATGTATTTCTAGATATAATTAAATCAAACTAATATTCTTTCTTAAATCTATATACAATAAAAGATCAGAATAATAAAATTTATAATTTTTTGGATAAAATTAATAATTTAAAAAAATTACATAATATCGGGTTAGAATTGGACTTACCTAACTATTCGACTTCCGGCCACCAGTGGTGGTCCAAAGGGTATCGGTTGGTCTAGGTGAAGGGTGTTGGGTATGGTAATGGTGGCAGTTCGGTTCCAGTTGGTCGTAGGTCATGAGATTGGTTCAATTGCCCTAATTTTACAGATTTTTTGAAATTTTTTAGAAAAACCCTAATCCTCTCTTGTTTTGGTTCTCTTTATTTTTTTCACTCTCCTAACTGACCAAATGAGCTTCTGAAGAAGTTTAGCTATTTATAAAGCTCTAGGGGATTTTATTGCATTAAATTGAGTTGACAATACAGCTTATCTTCTTTCATTTTGACTTTTTAGTTAGGCTAATTTAATTAGTTCAATTTTTTTCTTTTTTCCCCTAACCTGCTTCAACCTTATCCTAGACACTTCCCTACCTTTTTAATTCTTTTAAATTATTTAGCATTTTAGATAATTTCACATATTTTCACATACACATAAATACATATGGAGTACAAGTAAATACTCTTAAATATTATTTATGTTATTTTATGTTTTTTAGTATGTATATAATTTATTTCTAACGACTCGTTAGTTATCGAAACTTATTTTACGTATTTTCGATAAATAATGGGTAATATACTTAATATTTGATATTATAGTATTTTATTATTTTATTACTTATTTTCCTAAATTCAAGCTTATGGGTTTACTTTCACTAATATTTCTATTTTTGTTTTATAATTTAAACTCGATCGGATCTTTTAATCGATCGGCTTAAACTTTATGTACTAAATTCAATCCTACAGTTATAGGGCTTACAAACATATCAAAACAAATGGAAAAGAGAGATTTTGTAGATCTTAAGAGAACAATTAGAATTTTGAAGGAAAGAGGTAAGAAAAATGAGAGAGAAGAAAACAAAGGTTTGAAGTTGAAACAAAAGTGGTAGAGAGGAGTAAGGGGGTATCTGGTTTTGTGCATGAGCATAGAAAGATAGGAAAAAGTAAAACTTAACGGTGGAAGGCTTGAGAAACTCATTGCAAACCAAAAGTTGCGGTGTGTTTCATGTGTTAACTATACCTTAGGTCAAATATTTGCACAAGAGCTTGGGAAAAATATATTTTTAGGTATGTATGTTCCAATTGAAGAAAGGAAGGTAATAAGTATGGTAAGTGTGATTGCAATTCAATTATTTAGTTTAGTTTAGACTAATAATTTTTAAGGCAATTACTTAACTCAGATACTCTTAAGGACAAGCATTTTTGTTGGGGAGCGTATTATTGTATGGTTTATGAAATTCATAGTATAAAGAAGAAGCAGTGAATTAAGGTTACTTCGAGAAAGAATAGACAACAATGAGTAAGGTATCTACGTATTTGTAAGTGCATTAAAGAGAGAGAACATGATAGAGGAAAAATGATTAGAAGATAAAAAAATAAAAGAATAAATGTAATGTTAAGGTTAGAAAGGTTCCTATAGTATATTACACTAGTTATTATATATTAGAATAGCCAATTGATAAGTATAAATAATAAAAAAAAAAATGGGGATATTATGTGTACACTTATCACATGGGTACATGGAATATCCCTTTTGAAATATGGAGAATATAGCATATATTTTGAGGAGAGCTAAGGGAATGTTTAAAGGACCCCTGCTAAACAAGATAATATATCTTGCGCTACGAAACAAGTTGATGTAGTGAAGAGATCCTTAGTTTAATGATGGAAGAAGGGTTTAAAAAGTTGAAGGAAAATCTTAAAAAGGAGATAGACTTAGAATTTGAAGGTCTTAAGAACTATCTCAAACTTTTAGTTAAGAGGTTTTCTTTCTACCATTTTTTTTTTTAATGTGTTTGCATTTCTAGAAGAGTTATTGGAAAATTTTCTTTAAGACCTTATTTGTCCCAAGATGTGCTTAAAAGATGCATGTTTTAAATTTGTTATGAATCTTACAAGAATTTGGATGATAAACTTTTGAGAAATTATGATTATATAAATATATCTTTTTATAGGATATGATTGATGAGATGGGAATACATCTCCAAGAAATATTTCATGAAGAACTAACTTTGTTTTGAAAGATTGAAAACACGATACAAAAATCTCTTACATTACATAAGATAGGGATAGAAATGTAGTTCTCTCATTGTACTAACAAAGTTTATGCAGGGATAAAATATTCAAAGAGATTCTAAATAATTTATTTTTACCCCTCTATGTTTATGAATGTATACATTTATGTACAGTTTTTTATGATAATAAAATGGGGGAGATGAAATGTAGAGAAGAGAAAATGTGAAATAAGTGAATGTGAGATATGTCAAGTGAGAGTATAATATAGGAAGAAAGAAATTAAATATAATAGAGAAATCATAAATAATGGTGGAGACATATGAGAACTAGAAATCAAACAAAAAGGAGGAGAAATGAGAAATATCAACAAAAATTAAGGATCAAACAAATATGGGGATATATGTGGAAATCAATAAAATAAAGTTTAGAGAATTTGATTAAGTAGTGGTTCACGAAAAGTAAATGAAAGTTCGATGGTTAGAAAAATCATTTTCTTGGCTATTCATATTTTTCAAGAAAATTATTTTTGAAAGAAGTGTTTCATCATCATTAAAAAAAGGGAGCTTGTTAGAATTGCCATGAAAGGCATTTGGATGATATTAAAGCATATGTGCTTAATGTTACTAATCAAGCTACTAAGTATGCTACTGTTAAATATTTTAAAGATACGTACTATCAACTCTTAATATCAATCCCCTTAATTGACTTGGCAAATACTTAGGCATTCCATCTAAATAGGGAACATCAAAATATTAGGTTTTGTTAAATATTAAGGAGAAAATTCTTTCTAAGCTTTAAGGTTAGAAGAAGAGTCTTTTGTTTATGGTAAGAAAAGAGGTTTTTATCAAAGCTATTGCTTATGCCATTCCTACTTACACTATGAGCTCCTTCTTATTACCTTTAAACCGGTGTAAAGAGGTATCCGGTTCAATTGCCTATTTTTGGTGGGGTGAGTCAAGAAGTGGAAATAAGATACATTGGAGCAATTAGAAAAACCTATCAAGATCAAAAGAGATAAGTGGGTTAGGTTTCAAAGATTTACACACATTTAATTTAGCTCTCTTAGGTAAGTTAACTTGGAGAGTGATTAATAATCTAGATGTTATGTAGGTTTGACTTTTAAAAAGTATATATTTTCCTCATACTTCCTTTTTGCAAGAGGAAGTAGAGCTTCTTAGGGATGGCATAGTATTATCCAAGGTAAGGAAGCAATCTCAAAGGAACTTTGTTGGAAGATTGGGGATGATAGTAATGTGAATTTTTGGTATGATGCATAGGCTCCATCCTTGGTTGAAAGGCATCTTCATAACAGGTCTTCAAATAATAATTTGACAAATTTGAGAGTGAAGGATGTGATGGATAAACATAATGGGACTTGGGACTTTACAGTAATTGAACATAAGATTACAAGAGAGGAAAGTCATGCCATTCAAAAAGTTGTTGTTTCGTTGGAGAATTTTCAAGATAGACTAGTGTAGCCAAAGGAGAAAAATGGACAATATTCTATAAGAAATAGATATCATAGTCTTATGGAGAAAGCTACTGCAAAAGACAATGATAGACCATCAAATTTGTTATTAGGAGATAGAAAACTATAGAAGTTGATTTGGGGGTTGAGTATTGTTTTGAAAATTAAACATTGTATGTAAAGATTGTGCACAAATTCTATTGCAACCATTGCAAATCTTTTCAATAGGAAGATTAGAGCAAATTCACTTTATGTTTTTTGTGATAAAGAAGAAACAATAGAGCATCTTCTATTCTGTTGCAATTAGGTACATCCTATTTGGTATGTTTGTTGTAATTTAAGAATTGAAGATGTACTTATTGTGCATACAGATGCTTGGCTACTGCATTTAGTAGAAAGACATATCGTGAACAAAAATTCAATGTTAAAGCTTCTGTCGAAGATTGCATTAATCTTTTGGTATATTTAGAAGCATAAGATTAAGGTGATTTTTATAATCATGTGCTTAATCTATATGAAGTCATCAAAGCAATCTAGGGTGAATGGAATGAGACGTAAGCAATTGCTAGGATCACTAAAAGGTTGACTATGCAACAAGTAAACATGTTGGAAAGATGGAGTCCCCCTAAAGTAGATTGTGTCAAGCTGAATGCAGATGGTGTTGTTGACTCAATAGCTAGACATGGTAGAATTGGAGTAGTAGCAAGAAATGTGGATGGATTTCTCCTTTAAGCAACATCAATTTTTACTCATGTTGATGATGTTTTGGTTGTGGAAGCTTTGGCAATTTGAGAATGTTTTTTGATGGTGCTACGAAGATGATGGAGTAACATTGAAGTTGAAACAGATAACAGAGTTGTCCATCAAATGATTATAAATAGGAAATGTTCAACATTGAAAATAAGGCAAATTGTTTTTTAGTTACTATTTTGCTTGTATTAGTCATAAGGCAAATTGTTGTGTTGATTGGGTTGCTACTTAAGTTAAATTTGGGATGAGTTGCAGTTACAGGGGTCTTTAAGCCCCTATCCCAATTGCCTTTTTCATTGTCCTCTGATTGGGACAAACGTCCCTTGGATGTTTTGTAATTTAATATTATCTTTCATCTTTTGGTAAAAAAAAAAAAAGAAAGGAAAAAAGCTACTAAGTAGGCAAAAATAAGAAAAGAACATATGACAAGATATAAAGAAACTTAAAGCATTGATAAAAATTGGAGACGTATAGAAACTAATATGTTGATTAGAACCATAATCAAAGTTCAAAAGAAGAAGAAGAAGAAAACAAATAAAAGAAAATGATAAATGGAGAAAAGAAAATTCTAGATGAACAAAGGAAGACTTCTAAAAATAAGAGAAGAACATGAGTTCAGAGGCTATATGAATATAGAAATTTAGAAGTTGAAGAAGTTCAAAAGGTGAAAGAATTTAGAAGTAATACAAGATTAAAAGTTGACTGATGGCAGAAGCTAAATGATGGTACAAAAGCTAAAGTGAGATAATAGAAGTTAATGATCAAAGTGAAAGCTAAATATAAAGACAGAAATATTTATGAACATTACAGGTCAAGACTTGTGTCAAGATGAAAACATACTTGAGTTGAATCTTGTAATGGATCGGATCTCATATAGAAAGACAAGTACTATCAAGATGAGAAATACCATAATTGAAGAAGAATAAAAGAAGAAAGTCAAGATGACAAATTTTGTGCAACAATAAAGAAGATTTTAAGATAATACATAGAAGAAGATTATAAAATTGAAGAGACAAATATTACTAAAGATATCATATTCGCATGTTAAAATCGAAGATTATTTAAAGTCTAAAGATGAAGAACAAAAGACACAATATAACAAAGGATTACTTAAGTGCAGAACGATTAAGAAAGAAGACTCTGCTAAGAAGCTATTTTGAGAGAAAGTGTAATAAATATTTTTTTACATAAAAATTTCGACTAAAGTGTAACGAATCATAATGTAATCCTTAAGAGAGGAACTAAACTGTTTAAACTTAGTGTAAAACTATTTGTGAGAATAAAGAGGAAGGCTTTGTAAACTTAATTCTTGGGTTCAGATTGTGAGGCAAGACAAAATTATGGGAACTAACAACTTACAGCAAATTATATGGACCTCATCTTGATTTATTTGAAATAATGAAATATGCTAATGTAGAAGACTAGCATCCTTAGAACTTGGTTCCAAAAGAAAGGAGTAGCTTACAAGAAGAAACCTCTATAAACTGATGTCTGATCTTTTGATTCCTATTCTTTTTATTTTGACACATTTTTACTTCATTCACATATTTATATTCATGTTATTAATTATTTTTTGTGTTTGCATAACAATTCATAAGTTAAGAAGCATGAATAGCATCAAAGATCAAAAGCATATTAGTTAAAGAAGCTTATAAATTTTAGAGTAAAAAAGAAAAGGGAAAGAATTGAACAAAGGCTATATTAGAAGGAATAGATAACTAGAGAAAATATTACATTAAGAATTATTGTTAAGGCTTTTACATGGAAATCTTCGATTTAAATTTGTTAAGTTTCTGATACATTAGAATGAAAGTATAAGTTTTGCAATAATGGTGGTCTTGAACAGTTAGAAGTGGAAAAAGAGTTTAAGTGTCTTAGATATTTCTCTCCTCTTAATTGCTCATTAGGATCAACTCCCTAAGGATGTGGTACTTGCACAATTCGTATGTAACTATTGCAGCTAGATCACTTCATCTACATTTTAGTAACTTCTCACTTGGTATTATTGCTATTTGTGCTACAATACAACTTTCCTAAATCATGCTATAAGTGTGCAGCAATATGGTTCCTGGATAGTGTAACCATCTAATCTTCCTAATGTAGATGAGGGTATCACTCACAAAAATGACAAGAAAATTCTTCAACCAAACATTGCACCTATACAACATTTGGCACCTAAAGTGAAAGATGTAAGAGATCAACTTAAAGGCTCTTCATCCTTGTGTGCTAGTTCATACATTGTGCTTGTAAAGCTACAAATCACCCCAATTACTCCCCTAATGCACCAACAAAAGCTACCACATTTATCCTTAAGGGCTCATCTATTAGTAAGGAAGACATGGATCAATACTTAAAAGAGATACAAATAAAGTCCAAAACGAGAGTTAGATCTTAAGCTCACATATGAACAACGTATTATTGTTCAATTGCAAGAAGGGAGATAATAAGAAAAACTTTTGAAGTTTAGTAATACTTTAAGTATTTTGTTAAACAATTATTTAAAATTAAGGGAAACTAGAATCTCTTACGAAGAAAGCATACATATGGTATTAACCTTCCCTTTGGTTAGTAGATTTATAAGGGAGCATGTATAAGACATTCTTAGATAAACATTTCTCCTTTGAAGAAAGCATTACTTTGATTGATACAAGACATATTAGATAGAAACCTAGATAAGACTTAATGGAGTACATCGAGAGCTTCAGAAAGTACACTCTAGATACTTAATGTATTTGTGATGAGGAGTTCATGAAGATCTATGTCCAAAGGATATTTACTAAGTAGGTTGTACATTTAGAAAACCTACCATTGGTCTCATTCACTGCATTGGTTGAGAAAGCATGAAGGCTTAATGATTCTATCATACGACATAATGGAGAGAATGAAAAGTTTTACCAAACATCATTCATTAGCTTAGCCTATGGTGTAAGCTCTAGCTAAAGCAAGAAACCAAGCACTGAGAAGCCTAAGGGCTATACTCCACCATTGTCATTTTTGCGTTCGATGCGCAAAGTGAATAGGATGCTCAATTTGTAGCTAAGGGATGGAAATATAAAGCTTATAAGGGTCAAACATCTACCATTGTGGAACAGAAGAATAACATAAAATTTTATAGGTTCCATTAGGTCATAAATTATCTTATTAAGGATAATTTATGACAATTATGGTATAAAAAACAATACAATGTCAACTCATAATTACGAGTGTGATGAATGGTGCCTCTCATGTTTAGGTGGCAATGGAAACAACCATTGTGGCACCTACTAAAGTACAACAAGATAAAGGGAAACTAACTAAGTTTGAACAAGATGAATACCTACCTATTGTTGCAACACTTTTAAAAACTTCAATTTGCAAAACTTCTTCAACTTCTCAAGGTATGATGAGAAAGAGCAACTTGTAATAGTGATTGCATTCATGTATACCTTTAAGGGTTGGTATCCTTATGTGCCAAAATACCTGCTAATTGAGACCAGATTTTATTCTTTTGATTTACACTTATAAAAGTTTAGTGGTTTGGTTGATTTTATTTTTAAAAAACAACTAGGTTTATGTTATAAGTTTTGAGGAGAGCTTTAGGAGAAAGATCATAACTTTTTGAATGAAGTTTTGAAAAGAGTTCTAAATTATCTTGATTTTAAGAAAAGGTCTAATTACTATTTTTATTTGTTTTTGAACATGGGATCTAAGTGACAATAGGTTCCTTAATTTTTTTTTCTTATTTTTTTTTATATATTTTGTTTTTGCTACTTTTTTTCTCTTTTTTTTATTTCCATACATTTTTTTCTTTATTTTTCTTTTTCCCTTACTTTTCAAAAATGTGGAAAGGACCTAAAAAGAAAGGGAAACAACATCGATAAATTAATTGATGAGAATTTACTCATTTTATTTATTATCTAGTTATTTCTTATTATTTTTCTTCTTTTTCTTTTATTTTTTGAAATAATTAACCAAATAAATAAAAAATGAGAAAAATTACCAAGTAGGTCAAAGCGTGGGGAGGACTTGTGTTTGGGTTGATTTTGTGTATCAAGTCTAGTTGGAATTGTGTTTCAATTGGCAAAAAGGAATAGTGAAGATTTTAATAGTGTGCAAGAGGCTATAGTAATAGTTGAAGCTTGAGGGTCTGCCAACATAAGGGATTCCAAGGGTGATGATGAATTCATGTTGGAAATGGTAGCTAGAATTAGGCAAAGTAGATAGTAAAGGTTGAAAACCTATGTGATTGGTTAAGGGAAGTCAATAGTGTTTCAAGGGATAAGGGTAGTGGTTATCAAAAGCTAGAAGCTTAGGAAGGCTAATAGGGGTGGTGACTTCGCTTAATTAAGGTTGAGGAAGGAGTATTTTTAGAGAGAGAAAGAAGGTGTTTGGCAATGATTTGAGTAAAGAGAAAAAGCTTCAACTTAAGCTGGAAGGAAATAATTTTGAGTGATGCTTGATGCTTAAATGTAATCCTTGACCTCCTATTTATACTACTCAAGGTTCGATAAAGCATGGAAGGTTAAGAATTGGAGTAAATTTGAAAATTTCATAGTAATAGTTTTGACCTCCTTTGAATTTGAATTCATTGAATTTAGCCATGAATTAGCTTAATTTATTATTCAAATTGACACATATGTAATCTTGAAGCCCTTATTTATACCACTTAAGGTTCAATCAAGCATGGAAGGTTAAGAATTGGATTAAATTTGAAAAAAAAAAAATTGTAATAATGGGTTTCGCCTCCTTTGAATTTGAATTTAGCTATGCTTCATTCTTGCCTAAAAGATTTAATGAAAACCTTGAAAATTGTTAGTGAAGCTTAGATTTGAGCTTTTGACTATGGATAGAAAGCTAGGTTTTCTATACATTTTCCAAATTTTCATCCAAATTTAACCCCCTAAATGTTTGAATTTGGTCATGAAATTGGATTCAATTCAGAGTTAACTAAGATTATAGAAAGTGAAGGATAGGGAGGTGAGGCTAAAGGTTAAAGACAAGGGAGGTGTGTTTGCAAAACACATTCTCCCTTTTAGCCATAATGATACATGGTTGTGCACAAGTTTAAACTCATGTCCTCTAGCTCATCTTATGCATGTCTTACCAATTGGGTCGAGCTTTATTCTTGGTCTAAGTGTTTAATATACTACATGAGTTTTTGATTTGAATGGATAGGATGCTGTAGAAAGTGTGATTCATGTGAGTTGAATGAATGGGATGTTGTCAAAGCATTAATAGAGTTTTTGTTGAAGATTTACCTTTGAATTTTGAAATTATAAAAATGTTAATATAAGATTTATATAAGATGTTCTATACCTTGTAGGTTTTATAGGTATAGATTTTAAGATGCTACAAGCTAACTTTTGATTTTAAAATTTGAAAACTTATTCTTATAGGATAGGAAATAAATATAATTTTATGCTCGACCTAAGTTGTACTTGTCCACCCCCTAATTCCATTGGCTCCATATTTAGCTTTCCACATAATTTTGATCTCTTTATCCAAATTCGTGATTTCTTATTTCTTTTTTCTCAACTAGCTATTCGATTGTGTTATTGTTATTTTTTTTAAATAAACATAAATCACCTTCATGCAAGGCTACCAAATTAAAGTATAATCAACATTATTTATCTCATAGTATATATTTTTTCTAGCGAAAGTCAAATCATGGAATGTAATTAACATGAATTTGGTGATCTAAGGAGACGGTTTTGGTAAAAGAAGTGAAAGTGATATCCGCACGACTAAAGGACAATCTTTTATACCTAAGGATGGTAAGTAGGCTTAGGCACGTGAATCGGGTATGCATGCTTGCATACTTGGGTGGCCCAAACATGGGCACGCGAAAAAATTCGAAAGTATGAGCACGCAAAGGCTAGGCATGAGCACGCGAAGCACAAGCATGCTAGGTATGATTATTAGTTGGGCTGCTTAAACACGAGCATATAAGCACGCGGGTAGCATGTGTGGACTTGTATTTATTGTAAATAATGTAAATTCTTTAATGAATTAATTATCTAAATAATAATTTTTGGAATAAGTAATAAATTATTGATTAAATAACAAATTATTCAATTAATAATAAATTGTTCAATGAATAATAAAACATTTAGTAAATAATAAATTATGCAATAGAAAATATATTATTTAATAAGTAAATATGGTATTTATTAAACAATAGGTTATTATGGTAAAGAAAATATTTAAATATTGATAAATTATTTATTAATAATAATTTATTTAATAAGTAATAATTTTTGAAATAAATAGTAAATTATTTATTGAGTAATAAATTATCCAGTAAATAATAAATTGTTCATTGAATAAAAAAATATTTAATAAATAATAAATTATTTAATAAATGTACAATAATTTTGTTAACATATTATGTAAATTATTTATTAAAGAGTAAATTATTGAATACATAAATTACCAAATTAGCAAATATTGATATTTAATAAAATATAATCAGTTGTTGCCTTTTTTATTAAATCATTCAATTCACCATGATGTATTCAAAATTTCAAATGTTATTTCTTAATTGAAAAATGTATTTATATATGTTTTTTTTTCCATATATTAAAAGGTTTGATATCATTATTTTTTTTTCCTAAGATCATCCATCTACAATGAAAGTAAATTCAAGGAGAATATCATACGACGTTATCATCAAGAAAATTTCATGGTACAAGTGAAATTTTGCTTTAGGCCATTGGAATTTACGAAAGCAAAAAAAAGGAAATTTCTTTTTTTAAAAAAAATCCTAAAGAAAAGCAAGTCGATCATAATCATCTTCATCATCCTCAACATCATGACCGCCATCCTGATGTCCATCCTCACCCAAGACAATGCTTAGTGTTTCATCTAAACTACTTAACCCCGTATCACTCTCACTACTAGAAAACCATCTATATGGATGATCTCCTTAATCGCGGTTTGCGCATCAGCCCAATCCTTTAAGCATATATAGGCTTCAACGGTTTTTGGATGCATTGAAAGGTGTTAGGGATTAAGGAGTTGCCTACCGAAATTGAAAGCCGACTTGAAAGGGACCATTAAAGCCAGAGGTGCTAGAACATCACGAACCACTAAGGAAAGGATTGGCATCATGTGCGTCTTGTTAGACCACCAAGAGAGAACATTATAATCTTCCTCTTTCGTTTCCACTCATTGTTGTACCTTATAAACCAGTGGCTCTCCGAATTCATTGCCAGAATTGGAGGTACTCCTCGGATCTCTACTGCTTCTTATAATTTGTTTGCTTCGCTTGTCGAATACATGACTACTGGGCCATGCTGGCTGGGGTGAATTATGTATCCTTTGCTTATGAAAGGCATACCAAGTTTTAAGCATGGTTTGAGCTTTTGAATTGAGCACAGCTGCCTGATACTCAGCATTCTGAACCCTACTACTCCAATAAAACTCTTCGAGGAGACCACGGGTAATAGAAAATTTATGCCTTAGATCTAACATAGTAGCTATGTAAAAGAGATAAGGAAATGGTATAAAATAATCATTGAGTTTTTAAACCATACCTTGAATAGTAGAGCACAAGACGGGAATACTTTGATATTGCTACAATATGTCCAAAATATCAACCAAGTTAGGGATAATGAGATTGTTTGTCAGGTAATACGATTTAGATAGTTTTTTTGTTGCCGTCAAGAAGGCCCTCAATAGTGCCTTCATCTTCTTACATGGCTTCCAATCATGGTCTATCGTCGGACTTAGGGTGATATCAGGATTGATATTTATCATATAGTTATAAAACGTCGACAAATTGACCCTCATCTCATGTGCATGTGAAAGCATTTTGTTAGTCAAATTCCATCTTGTTGTGCAGTCCAAAGGTAGAAGTCGCTCATTATTACTATCCTCATTGGCCGTCAAAATCTGTAAAAACTCTGCAAGCTTTCTCTTAAAAGCATGCATGGTATTTATTGCACATTGGATCTGTGTTAGGTGAGGGTTCAAACTACAACCCTTAAGACTAGCATTCATTACCAAGTTGAACACATGGCAGACACATCAAACGTGGAATAAGTTGTCATCGTAGATTGGATTGAGTTTGTAGGTTGGGTAAAACCAGAATCTATATAAGTATCTGTAGATTGAGTTTGCACTAGAGTTATTGTTCCCTGGTAAAAAAATGTAAACGAACAAATAGGCATCATTTCTCAATTCGCTTACTTTAATAATAAGCTCGAAGGAAATATTTATTATGCACCTGACTTTAACTGAAATTACTACTGGTTATGGAAGTTGGTTATATACTTTGTGTTTGACTTGTTTGTCCACAATAGGAAACGTTATGATATGGCATTGTAGGTATATTGCATATTTGTTATGGCCCTGGTAGGTTGGTATCGCAACCCTTAGACATAGATGTAGAAAAAGTCAGGTTCCTCACTTGATTCCTTAAATTGGTAAATCCCGTATTGGGATGCATGGGGTAAGCTTGTTCGCTCTATTAGATTAGTAAATATCCAATCCTCAAAATCATTGGGCTTAGGAACGTTTGATGGATTTCCTTGTTCAGCTATATTTTCAAGAAGAAATAATAGTTTTAAGGAATTCAAATGTAGAGTTAGGAAAGTAGGAAAACGCCTGTGTAAATTTAAGGGTAGCTTGTAAAATTATAGGCAAACTAAATGCCTTTAGCGTGGTTAAGAGTATATATAGTTGTGATTTTAACATGAGCATGTTAGACCAACATGCCTACATCTTTGATTTTTTGTGCCAACATGGGCACATTAACACCTAATGTGCCCACATTCCTTCCTGCCTAACAAACTTTCGTTGGGCAGCAATTCCTACCCAATGGAAAATTTGTTAGGTTGGAGCTAACATGGGTACGTTTGGGCTCAATGTGCCCACATTGGCCAGCGGACATTCAAAAATTTGATTGTTGGGGCCAACATGCCCATGTTCACTCCCAACGTAGGCACATTAGCACTCAACAGTAAAAAAGATTTGAATGTTTGGAGTCAACGTGCCCATGTTAACTCCCAAAGTAGGCATGTTGGCTCTGAACGTTTGAATTTTTTTTATCGTTAGGGGCCAATTTGCCTATGTTAACTATCAATGTAGGCATGTTGGCCCCAATAGTTAAATTCTCCCATTGTCTATAAATAGACAGCCGGCACTCCATTCATTCCCATAGCTCCAAAACTTCCTCCTCTTAACTTTCTTTCACATACTTACTCCCTCCGACACTACTCTACATTATTTTTGAAGTCTTTTTCCACCCAAAGATTTATTATGGAAGGCTCATCGCATCACCGTACTACCCGATCTCAAACATAAGCCAGGGGTAAGTATCCTTGGGCTTGCTCATCTACTCCACTACCCCCTCCAAGCAGTCTAACTGAGGCTTAGTCTATGCATCTAGTTACCCTCCAACCCACCAAAATGCAGAGTTGCTTTATGGATAGATTCTGCACTTGAAGTGTTCTCCCTACCCGGTTGTGAGAATTTGAAGAGCTTAACGAGATCTATAACTTCCAGAGTGCTCTTGAAGTGATTGGGTTTTTGGAATTGGTGGAGTTAGAGAATGGGATGTACATAGATTTGGTCCAATTGTTTTACTCAAATGTAACCTCTAATGTCGTTTATCCTAATGATGACATCCTATCTTGGTGTGAAACGAATCGGGATGTTGGCTTCTTCACCACTTTGATGTTTGGCCAAATCCTAGAAATCATTTCAGACTTCATCAACAATTTATTCAATTGGCTCGGTAGGGATGTTACACATATGCCAATAGCTTGGGATATGTTTGTTGCATTTTTACATGTTTTTGAGTAGCTAATATGTCCAAATGAGATGCAGGCTTAACATTTAAATCATCTCATTGCTAGAGATCTTCCAATATATACTTGATTCCTTCACCACATAATCACCAATTCAATTGCCCTACGATCGGACACAAATTTCAATAACGAGGAAGATCTTTTCTTACTCTTTTGCATGATGGAAAGGAAATCGGTCAACATTGGCCATTTTATTAATCGTTGCTTCCTTCGTACGCTTTCGTAAAGGGATAAGCATTTAAGTTACGATCGACTCATCAGGTTTATTCTTCTCTCCAACGGGTTCAACATAGACAACGCACTGCACATGACAAAATCTATATTCAGCCTAGCAAAGGTGAAAAACATATTACACTTCCATCGTGATGAGGAAACTGGTCAATAGATGAGGCAAGGGCAACACCAACAACATGCGGGTGGAGGTGAAGGCTAAGGGGGACAATTAGATGTTGACGATTATGACCTTATCTTGTAGAGTCAAGATCGGGGACAGCAAGCAAGGGACGACAAGAATAACAATAGGTTCCCGGACCTTTCACCATGGAAAAACTATTCTATTGATTTGGAACGGTGATGACCAATCAACAACAAATGATGAGAACCTTCACAAAGATATGAGGAAGTCTATGAAACATTGAAAATTGAGTAACAACCATAAGAGGGGATGTTGTTGATATTTGAGGCAAACAAAATAGGCAATATAATAGGATAGACGAAATGTAAACTCGACAACAAGCATATTTCGATTGGCAAGGTTTTTAATACTTACCCATACACCCTTCGCCTGATTCTAGTGGTGGTCAAGCGTTGAATTCTCTAATCACATCATTCGATGAAATTTAAGATTATTTTTTTCTCTATATATGTTTTCTTTCTTTTTTCTTTTATTACTTTCCTTAGTCGTTCTTTTACATATGGAGATATATGCATATAATAATTAAAATTAGTAAAATCAATATATTGTATCTTATTTGAACATTCACGCATATATATCTACAATATGTACTTGCCTATATATACACAAATATACGCATATATATTTTCCCGAATTATAGAATTCATAAGTATATATTTATATGTGTATTTTTTATAAATTTATCCCTACATAGTTCTAACAATATATGTTAAGGCTAAGTAAAAAAAAACTATGAACCATGGATCAAACTATGAACTGATTGAACAAAAAAATTAGTTTTATTGTGAACTGTTTGGTTTGACTATGTATAAACGGTTGATAATTTAGTTCAAAAAAGTGAGCTGACTTATACTATTTTGAATCGAATTAAACCGTTTAGTTAAATAAAAAAAATTTAATTAATTATTTTGTACTTTCTTATATTATTTTAATCAATCTTGATAAATTTTATAAAATTTTCCATATCTTATTATTCTTTATCATAATTATATGTCAATTATTAAAACTAAATCAAGTAAATTTTATTTGAAATTTTATATTTATTAAAGATAAAAAATATTTAGTGAAAATTTGATTTAAAAGAATCTAATCGTGGAGCAAACCCAATTGAACTAGCTTTAATTAGGTCCAAAAAATTTAAGAAACTAAACCATATAGTTATGTTCAACTTAAAAAAAAAAAAAATGAACTGTTATATTAGGTTTCGTTTGGTAGGAGGGCGAACTATCCCAAACCAAATCGTGTCCACTCCTAATAAATATAAGTATTTTCATTTATGTATATACGTATATTTATTTTTCCATGTACACACATACATATTTATAGGTATATAAATATGTCTACGCTACGTATTATATATTAATAAATACATTTATCCATGTACATATCCATACATATATACAATTATATTTCAATGTATAACTTTTTTAATTAATATTTTAACATACAAATTTAAAATATCCAACGTATATATTTATACTTATGTAAGAATATTTTGAGTGAAAAACTCGTACATATAATTATTATTTTTCACATTATATTTATTTATTAAATTACTTAATAATCTCAATAAATTACCGTATAAATATGTACCCATAGTATAAAACATATACTCTATGTTTGAGGTTAGAAAAAATTAAAATAAATGATACCGTAAATTATCGTAAATATTCGAAAATAGTAAAAAAAATGTATTTTTGAGATTTTATTTCTCACTAAAGGCCCAATTATTGACACGTGGGAGCATCCGGATTGACATGCGTTATAAATGGGTTACACGCGGCAAATGAGGCGTGCGAATACAAAAGGCCAGACATGCAAAAAAGCGCAAGCATACAAAACTGACATACAGAAGCATACGGGCTGTCCAATTATCACCCGTATTTATACCGGGGTTTGAAGTCTAATATTACCAACCGGGCGGTGCATAAAGAACAAAGATACTATTTTTCAGTCTTTTTACTTTATTCTTATGACATTAGCTTTTGGGTGTAATAAAAGGCAACGTTTTGAAATATATCTTCTTGGCTCGAGTTTCAGATTTTTTACCCCTCGGAACTGACGTGTTGATGTGCCGTGGTTGTCCCTCCACCTCGTATTATGTCTTCTCTTATGATTTTCTCAAGATAAAAATATCACTTATGTTGAGAGCTGTTAAGCTAGCTCGGCGTTCACCTTTTTAGGTGTTTTTTTTTTTTTTTGTTTTGTTTTGTTTTATTTTATATTTCTTTAATAAAATTAACAGAGAGAATATTAATAGACAATTAAAAATAAATGTTCTTTTGTTTTAAAACAGAGAGAGAATATTAATAGACAACAAAAATATGTTCCTTTTTATTTATAAATTAGAAATTGTTTTCTTTGTCATTATGGATGTTTAGCATAGAATTTGAATAACTATCATCAATTATCGAATTCGTTTCCAACCATTACCTGTCATAAACAATCATAATTAAATGAGAATACTGAAATAATACCTAGCTTTTCCAAAACTTTGATGTGGATGAATATTAAGTAAAGTCAAGAACATGATTCCATATAATGAAAGCATTTATGTTCTTAAAATCCCAATTTTTCAAACACAAGAAACAGGAAATTTCAAGACATTTTCTTGTGCTTTTTCTATATAAAGATTTCAATTCTCGACTTTAGGTCATGAATTTTCATGCAGAAGCATAACCAAGTCAAGATAACAACTCCTCTGTATATTAATACTTGTAGCAAGTAGAGGATAACGCGTTTCCTTTTGCGGTTACGTAAGGTTGATTATTGGTCTGTTGGTGCTAAAATACTATAAATCAGACATGAAGAAGATCAGCAACCTTACGCTTCCAAAAAGCACCATCTCTTCTGGCTTCAGAATAAAGCATACATAACATAATAAACCCCTCCACTGCCATAGTCTACTGCTCAATAATAATAAGCACGAACATGGCCAAAAAAAATTTGGTATTACGTATCTATGGTTGCAGTTTCATCCTCCTATATTTCTTAACCATAAATGCAGAAACTGCATCTCCTAGCAGATTGTCAAAGCCCAATTGTGATGGGCATTGGTCCGAGATAGAATGCCGAAACGGAACCATCCCTGTCCCAAAGAAGATTAACTGGCAGTTGCTTGAAATCTGGTTTCCTAAAGATGGTTGGGCTAGCTGGGATACATATATTACTGTCAATTTTCCATTAATATTTTCAAATCCCAATTGTACTACTAATAAAGTGACCAGTCTACCTCCAAGCTTTAGAGGGGAGCCCATTTGTTTTCTCATCCGTCTGGAATATCTTCATCGCAGTTGGTTGTGATGTTAATGCTATGATGAACAGCGGTGACTATTCTTTTGTGGGTTGCAAGCTCGAATGTAGGTGAGGCAACTTTAGTAAACACAGTACTTGTTCTGGCTTGGACGGTTGCTGCAGCACCAACGTACCGTCTAATCTCCGGAAGTTCAATGTGGACTTCATCGAACTTCATTCAACAGGCCAGCGGTGCAACTATGCTCCACTGGTCAAACGATCGGGGTTATCAAATTCGTCTAGAGATCTGAACTCTACGAAAATGGAAGGGTATGTCCCTGTAGCTCTGGATTGGGGAATCCCAAATGCTCACCGTTACTGCTCGGCGTTGGTGTCCATCCAAGTTAGAAATAAGTTAAAGCAGTGCAGATGCGATCACGGATATCGTGGCAATCCTTATCACGATGATGGGTGTCAAGGTAAGCTAAGGTCTTCTTGCTATCTGTCTAAATATATATATATATACATATTACCTTTTTTTCCTTTTACTCTTCTGTCCGCAAGCAGGAGCACCTGATGTGCGTGGCATGAATTGGATCTCGGTCCGTGCACAAGCATGGCCTAATATTTTGATCTAAATAGACCTATGTTGCCAAACTAGACTTTATCATTTTAAGAATTTCACCCATAGAGATTTTGGATTTGGCTTGGACTATGGAACCTAAGGCTGCAAAATAATATGCCATGAGAGAGTGTTGTGCGGTTATTCGATATAGTCACTCTGATATTAAGTTAGCAATTTGTGAGAGGAAAGTTTAGAAAGTAAGAATATGATGTGTATAAAGTGGCTTACCTATGAGGTTAAATCTTTGTTTTTAGTGATTGAGGAGTAGATATGATTGAAAAGTGAATATATTTGAATCTTATCTAAATAAGAAAATGAATCTTTCTATTTTAGAAAAGTTTTGAGATCCTTGAAGGTAACTTGATAGATAGATAGCAGTTCAATCATCCCACATAAGTTGAATCCTCCACTTTGTACTCATGATTGTCCGTTAACTTAGCTTTCCAAGAAGACCTCCGATGCATTGATATCTTGGGCATGAGTTCCATAGGTGGAGCCAAACCTCTAAGTGAGTATAAAATCATGGATCAACTTAGGATCAACTCAGTAAGACTCCTGCACAAATATCGTTGATGAGCTTGTTAATCACATCTGAACCACATAGGGAGACTTTGTTTTGTACTTTAAATGAGGTGAAGGTCCTTCGTGAAATTCCAATTGAGAAGATGGGACTGCTTACTAATTCTGTCCTTGCAATGGATCAAATTTCATTTTCAGTTGAAGAATTGGGTGAAGAAGGGAATAAACATACAAAACCACTCTTTATCATGGTAAGGAGTAACGACATAATTATCACCAGGGTGCTCATTGACAACAGATCATCGCTGAACGTTTGCCTACTCACCACCTTGGATTTACTGAGCATCGACACGTTTGTAATTAGGCTTTCTTCCACAACAGTTAGGGCCTTGGATGGTTTTAGAAGAGAGATTATAGGGGAGATTGATTTATTTATGAGTATTGGCCTTCAGTACTTTACTATTTGATTCCAAGTCATGGACATCCCAAGATCTTTCAATCTACTCTTGGGAAGACCTTGGATTCATGCAGCAGGGGCCATACCCTCGAGCTTGCACTAAAAGTTGAAGTTTATCTCAAATGGCCAAGTGATTAAAATTCTAGGAGATCAAGATTATGAAATCTACAAGGAAATGGCTATACCCTACATAGGAAGTGAGGGACAAAAAGAGCTGGGTTTACAAATGTTTGATGAAGTGAAAATGATCACTAGTCCCGACAGAGAAGATGATACAAGAATGGAATTCAAGGAAGGCTAGATTGGTACTTATGGCCTTGGCTACAATCTTACCACGGCAGAAGAATTCCAGAAGAAACAAGTGAGGGGTAAGAGAAGAACAGAATATACCATGCCTCGATGACCTTTCCACCATTAGCTGAGACATTTATACGGAAAGAGACTTAAGCCCGGAAATCTGGCAAAGAACGATCAACCAACTCGCCACACAAGTTCCAGCATCATTTGAATAACTGGTTCTCTATCTCGGCGAATGGCAATAGGTCTTCCCCAAGGTAAAGGGGTGACTTGTAGTTAGTATTTTCTGAATTTTTATTTTCAATAGTCATTGTTTCAAATGTATCGTCGAACCTTTTGTTCTAAATTAGTTTAGCCTTTATCTCATTTGAGACCCACTTCCATTCATTCAATAAAATCTTAGTTCGTTTCTTTCCTATGTTGCGTTTTAGTTCTCTTTTGCTTACATACACTTTTCTTTATGCATTCTCATTTAGATCTAATGAACCAAGCGAAAATTAAGAATACCTTTCGTAGGTAGAAAATGAGAATATCGATATCGCTTTCGGCCCTATTAGGTTAGTTATTGGGAGCGATGTCGATGACCATAGTAATATACAAGAGGAATGGCAAAAACATGAATTGGTAGAATCACTATTGATGAACCGATTGAGACAATTAATGTGGGGAATGAAGAAAATCCTAAGAATCTAAAAATTGGGGCAAGTTTAAAAGAAAAACAAAAAACAGAAATGATTACATTATTAGCCGAATATCAAGACGTGCTCGCTTAGTCGTATGAAGATATGTCTGGGTTGGACCCGTTGATTGTAGTCTACTGTTTACCCACACAAGAAGACGCTAAACCAAAAAAGCAAAAATTGAGGAGATTTCGACCTAATGTCTTGTTGAAAATTAAAGAAGAAGTGAAGAAACTACTGGAGGTTGGATTCATTTGAAGTGTCGGATTACCCGGAATGGGTAGCTAATATTGTTTCAGTAATGAAGAAGAATGAGAAAGTCAGAGTGTGTGTAGACTTTCGAGATCTTAACCAGGTAATGCCTAAAGATAATTTTCCATTGCCTCATATTGATGTCTCAGTGGATAACATGGTCGAAAATCATCTATTCTCTTTCATGGATGGTTTTTCGAGATATAATCAAATTCGGTTGTCTGAAGAAGATAAGAAAAAAACGACTTTCATTACGACTTGGGGAACATTTTGCTACAAGGTGATGCTGTTTGGGCTTAAGAATGCAATCGCAACATATCAAAGGGCCATGGTTACAATTTTTCATGATATGATGCATAAAGAAATAGAGGTGTGTGTTGATGATATGATTGCAAAATCCAAAGAGGAGGAAGATCACTTAGAAAACATGAGGAAGCTGTTTGATAGACTGAGGAAGTACCACTTGAAGTTGAATCCAGAGAAATGTACCTTTGCTGTGACATCAGGAAAATTGTTGGGGTTCATAGTCAGCCAAAGAGGTATCGAAATTGATCCTGATAAAGCTAAAGCTATAACTGACATGCTTCCTCCACAAACACTCAAGGAAGTACGAGGATTGCTAGGGCGTTTAAATTACGTAGCCCGATTCATATCATAGTTAACAGACAAATGTCGCCCTCTTTTTAAGCTATTAAAGAAGAATGCGAAGATCAATTGGAATGAGGAATGTGAAGAGGCTTTCACGAAAATCAAAGATTACCTTATGAAACCTCCAGTGTTAGTAGCTCCTAAACCTAGAAAGCCATTGTTTTTGTGCTTGACCATAATGTCCAAATCTATGGGATCCGTGCTTAGCTAAAAGGATGAAGAAGGGAAAGAGCGAGTCGTTTACCATCTAAGCAAGAAGTTCATAGAAGGGGAGCAGAAATACTCAGAAGCCAAAAGAACCTGTTGTGCATTGGTCTGGGTCATGCATCAGCTCAGACAATATACACTGTATTATCAGATTGAGTTGATAGCGCAATACGATCCTTTGAAATACTTAGTTGAAAAACCGGCTCTCATTGGTAGAGTTTCAAAGTGGCAAATGTTGCTAATAGAATTTGACATTAAGTATGTGAGCCAAAGTTCAATCAAGGGGCAAGCTTTGGCGGATCAATTAGCAGAGAATCCTTCTAAGGATATCCCTCAAGAAGCATGGGTTGAGTTTCTTGACGAAAGTATCCTAGTAGTAGGAAATGTTTTTGATTATGAAGTAGTCGAAAAATCTTCAGGGTGGAAAATGTTCTTTGACGGAGCAGCTAATGTGTCCAGATGTGGAGTAGGGGCAATTCTGGTATAGCTTGAAGGTACATAATTTCCAATGGCTATGAGATTAGCTTTCCCATGTACCAATAATATTGTAGAATACGAGGTGTGTATTTTGGGACTCAAAATCACATTGTTTAAGGAGATACGGGAATTACAGGTATATGGAGATTCTTTGTTGATCATAGGCCAAGCTTGGGGTAAGTATATGATGAAAGACCCCAAATTAATACCTTACCGCTAACACCTGGCCGAATTGATAACCAAGTTCGAAAAAATTACATTTGTATACGTACCAAGGGTTTAAAACCAATTCGTTGATGCTCTTGCTACTTTAGCATCAATGATCCAGATATCGAGAGGAGTGGAGATTCAGCCACTTAAAATTGAAATTGAGGAAAAGCCCGCTTTTTGTTTAGCAATGGAAAGTTCATGTGACGAAAAGCCTTGGTATCATAATATCAAAATGTTTCTACAACATGGTACGTACCCCAAAGGAGCAGATAGGAAGGACAAAAAATTAATTAGAAGATTGGCGGCTCAGTACTTGATAAGCGATTCTATACTGTACTGACGATCGTTTGACGGTATGCTTTTACGTTGTGTAGATGGGAAAGAGGCAGAGATGCTAATGAAAGAAGTGCATGGAGGAGTATGTGGCCTCTACATGAATGGCTACATGCTTGCCAAGAAAATCATGAAGATGGGATAATACTGGTTAACAATAGAAGTGGATTGTATCGGACATGTTAGACGTTGCCATTTATGCCAGATCTATGCGAACAAGATAAATGCTTCACCTCAAGAATTGCATACACTATTGGCACCATGGCCTTTTTCGATGTGGGGAATAGAAATCATTGCCCTTATCACTCCAATGGCATCTAACGGGCACCGATTTATATTGGTAGCTATTGATTATTTCATGAAGTAGGTTGAAGCCTCATCCTACTCTAGTGTAACGAAGAGAGTAGTGGTTAAGTTCATCAAAAGAGACATACTGGCTTGGTATGGTATGCCAGAAACAATTATTACTGACAATGGCATAAACCTGAATAACAAATTGATGTCAGAGTTATGCTGAAACTTTAGGATCATTCATAGAAATTCTATTCCTTATTGGCCCCAAATGAATGGAGCCGTGAAAGTGGCCAATAAGAACATCAAAAGAATTATTGAGAAGATGGCTATTATGTATCAAGATTGGCATGAGATGTTACCAGTTGCACTCATGGCCTATCGAACTTCTATCAGAACATCAACAGGGGCAACCCCTTACTCGTTGGTATACGGAATGGAGGCTATACTACTAGTGGAGGTTGAGATCCCATCTCTTAGGATATTGTCGGAAACTCAGTTAGATGAGGCTGATTCGATAGAGAAGTGTATTAAGTAGTTGAACATAATTGATGAAAACAGGTTAGCAGCTTTGTGTCATAACATTTGCTATCAGCAACGAATGGCCAAGGCTTTCAACAAAAAAGTACGACCTCGAAGTTTTGAGCAAGGAGATATGGTGTTGAGGAAGACGTTGCTTAACACAACTGACTTGAGAGGGAAGTTTGCTCTAAATTATAAAGGGCCTTACATTGTGAAGAAAGTATTGCCTAGGGGAGTTGTTATCTTGTCTCAAATGGATGGTCCGGACTTGAAGGACCTAGTAAATGCTGACGCATTGAAGATGTACTATCCTTGAACATAAATGAAATTCCTGTTTAGATTATGAGATGCAAACAATTTTACTATTACTGTGGTCTCATTTTCATTTTCTACATGCAAAGTTGGTATTCTTAGTAGTCATTAGCATCGGATAATATCCTTAGCCCTTTTCTCGTTCCACTAAAAGACCCCACTTCTCGCTCTACCCAAATAAACCTTACACATAAGAAGCACAATAAAAATAAACACTTAACTTGAAGCGATAACTATTGATGAAAACTCTTTTAATACTTTGTTGTGGTTAACCCCCCAAGAAAGGGAGACTTTTTCCTATTTTCAGGATAAGGCTATTTTCAGAAAGAGTAACGTGTGGCACATAAGTAGAAACTCGCTTGAGAACGGATGCTTATACGAAAAGCCAATGTTTGGACCAGAAATTCAACACAGGACATCTTTGTTCGAGAAATGAATATGTTTTACATTCGTTTCAAGCATAAGTTGCTTTCACAAAATAAAAAAGGTAGATTAGAAAGAGATAGAAGAAGAAAGAAGAAGAAGAGCAAGAACAAAAAAAGGCAATAGTAAGGGTCAGAATCATTAGTTCTAATTGGATTGCTTAATAAGACATTGGACTACTTGGGAGCTATCATTGAAACTAAGTAAGTAGTTCTGAGCCTGATAAAACATTGCATTGGCAATTGGTTTCCCCCTGAAGATGACAGCTTGTTTTCCAAAAACAATTTCTTAGTAAGTCGGCCAGCTCGTAGAGCATGGTCCCAATTCAAGGTTCCTTAGACTCCTAGTCATCTGACTTACAGAACGTTTCCCGACTCAAAATTTCTTCAAGGGATTTAGCAAGCTTAGGGAGCGTTATCCCAATTAAAAGTTTTCTTTATCTTTAAGTCTGTGCCAGCTTAAAGGGCGCTTTGACCACCTTGGTTAGTTAGCTCATCAGGGTACAACCATGTTTTCTTTATCTTTAGGTTTTAGCCAACTCAAAGGATGCTTTGACCGCCTTGGTTAGTTAGCTCATCAAGGCATGACCAAGTTTTCCTTATTTTTAGGTCTTAGCCAGCTCAAAGGGCGCTTTAACCGCCTTGGTTAGTCAGCTCATCAGGGTAAGACCAAGTTTTCCTTGTTTTTAGGTCTTAGCCAGCTCAAAGGGCGCTTTAACCACCTTGGTTAGTCAGCTCATCAGGACACGACCAAGTTTTCCTTGTTTTTTGATCTTAGCCAGCTCAAAGGGCGCTTTGACCGCCTTAGTTAGTCAGCTCATCAGGACATGACTAAGTTTTCCTTGCTTTTAGGTCTTAGCTAGCTCAAAGGGTGCTTTGACCGCCTTGGTTAGTCAGCTCATCAGGGTACGACCAAGTTTTCTTTATCTTTAGGTCTTAATCAGCTTAAAGGGCGCTTTGATTGCCTTGGTTAGTCAGCTCATCAAGGCACAACCAAGTTTTCCTTGTTTTTAGGTCTTAGCCAGGTTAAAGGGCACTTTGACCACCTTAATTAGTCATCTCATCAAGGTACAACCAAGTTTTCCTTGTTTTTAGGTCTTAGCCAGCTCAAAGGGTGCTTTGACCGCCTTGATTAGTCATCTCATCAAGATACAACCAAGTTTTCCTTGTTTTTAAGTCTTAGCCAGCTCAAAGGGTGCTTTGACCGCCTTGGTTAGTCAGCTCATCAAAGCATGACTAAGTTTTCCTTGTTTTTAGGTCTTAGCTAGCTCAAAGGATGCTTTGATTGCCTTGGTTAGTCAGCTCATTAAGGCACGACCAAGTTTCCTTATCTTTAGGTCTTAGTTAGCTCAAGGAGCGCTTTGACCACCTTGGTTAGTCAACCCATAGAAGACAGGACTAAGTTCTCATTATTCTTTTTAAGGATTCTTATCAACCCATAAGGGCACTACCCCTCACTATTTTTTGTTTCAAACTAATCGTCGTCAAGTGTCTTAACGCTCCTTAGGATAGAGTTGTCCTAAGGCAAAAACAGTGTCTCTTTTGTCTTTGTAGCAAAGTTTTGCTTAAACTTCACCACAAAGAGGGGCAGCTGTAGATACCTAATTTTTGCCCCTCTATAGTTCTAATTTTTATTTTTACAAAAAGGGTCTTAATTCAAAAATAAAAATAATAATAAAAAAATTAATAAAAGATAAAAATAATAAAAATTAACAAATGATGAAAATACCAAAAAAATGATGAGAAAAAGAAAAGTTATAAAGATTTTTTAGATTTTTAGTAAATTATTTTAGAGTCAATCATTTTAATTTAGCTTAGTTAAAATTATTTTAGGCAATCGGGTGTTTTAAGTACAATTTAGTTATATTAAAAATCAAGGCGTAGGCTAACGGCCTAACGGATAAGTATTGGATTTAATTTGAAGTCTTGGGTTTGAGTCTCACCAGGTACCTATGTCATTTATTTTTCGATCTTTTACAAAAGTAAGATGAATAAACAGGATTCATATCTAATTAAAATCATTTGAATCTAGTTATTAAAATCATTTGAATCTAGTTATTAAAATCATTTGAATCTAGTTTAATTTTATTAAATCAGATTTGAATTAATTTGGATCTAGTTTAATTATTATCAAATCAGATACAACAGATACGATTTGAGATGATATGATTCAAACTCTATAAACACACGTACACATGTAGAAAACAAAAGGAGCAGGGCAAAACTCCATCTTGACAGTGATAATTCAGTCATCAACCACCAAAACAAAACAGCCAACACAATAGCCCCTTCTCTCATCCATTACCGCTTGACCTAAATCACCCGACCACTCTAACCCACGATTGCTATTGTTCCACAACTCTTCTAGCCCCACGCTCGACTCCACTACATATGTGACTCAACACCCAAACTATGACTACCATCAACAGCAATAGCCACCAACCCCTATCGACCCCCATACATATGATTGACCCATCCTCTCGTCACATCCCTTGACACCAACGCACGACAATGACAACCGAACACTCGCAACAGTAGCACTGCATCCTCGTCTAAGCAATTCTCCACTCTCGCCTGTAGCAAACTCTAAAGCTTGTAGCAGCGCACGCGATTAGTCCATGCGTTCACCAACTGCAGTGATCAACACTAATGCTCTATAACTGAATGAATCACGGCATCATCACTTCACAACACTGCCGTCGCACTATGACCAGCCTTGTCTGACTTTAGCCAAGTCCTCGCCACAAAAGTTATCACATTACTGCAACAGTTTAGCCACTGTTCACGTAACAGCGCTGCTCCATTACCACACGCCTGATTTCGCTCCACAAATTGCACCACACTCCACTATAGACTCGACTTTGCTGTCGTCCACAATTGAACTCCCACGAATGGATCAGTCTCCAACTAAGTACGCATACAACACCATTGCTGAAGTACACACCACTATCCCACAGCCTGCACACATGATGACATGTTTCTTGATCCGTCACTACACTACGGTCCATTGAGCACTGTCTAACTTTGCTGTGCCGTAATTTTGATTAGTCTGCACGTCCACTACAGACCCCATATCAACACGGCCACATTGTGGACGCTATACTGCTGAATAGTTGAAGATCAGGTTCGGTTCTCTTCCAATCTTGAATTTTTTATTTATTGTTTTATTTATATATCTCATTATTATTATTATCATAATCATATTATAGTATTATTATTGTTAGATCCTTGGTTATACAATGTAATATATAAGATAGGTGTATGTTAGGAGATTTTTTTTCTTAGTATTAGTTTTCTACATATATATCAAGTATATTATATAATATGTTTTTATTTAGGTAAATAGTTGTCTATATTAGCTTAAGGGTTATAGGGATTGATTATTTTTTCTTTTTAGGATTTGATTTTTTTTAAGGAGTCATTACGTAGAAATTTTTTTTTTAACTAAAAATTAATAAAAGACCTTTTTAAAAATAGGATTTTTAGAGTATTTTTTATAAAACAAAAACACTTACGAGTTAGGACCCTTTAGATTTTTTTTTAAAAAAAAAAAATAATAAATCGAATAAATTAAAAATGTAAACTCGGGCAGTTTTTTAAAATTAAAATAAATCAATACATTAAAGATTTTTTGAAAGAACTACAATCGTCTGATCTCGGCTAGCGAGTACGTAAGCAACTTCGAAGCAATGATAAAATATGTTAAACTTAGGTTCCTTTTCTTTTGATTTTTATTTATTTATTTATTTTTAAATATTATAATTAGAAGAATAATCCTAATTTCGGTAAATAAATAGTGATATTTGTTAGGGTTTAATAAGTTAGCCCCTGAACTTGGAACCTTCTGATTCTTCATTTAAAATTGAAATCAAAGACCAATAGCCAAATCGTAATTAATCTACCTAATTGATTACGATTTTTTTTTCTTTTTCCGACTTAGGTTGGGTGGCGACTCCAAAAATTATTTTCTATAAAAAACCGGAATTTCTCGATTTCTTTAATCAAGGATTAATATTAAATGGGTTAGGGTTTAGTATTAATCAGGAAATGAAAAATTGCTTTTAAATAGAAAATAAAAAAATCAGGCTCAACAATATGTAGTTTCAAAAACTTTTTCTTTTTTTACATTACATCTTTTTATTGTATCATTAATATACTTCTATAATTTGTTTTTCATATTTAATATAATTTTGGATGCTCTTACCTTTTAAATTCTATGGTAGTAAATTGCTCCAAATTGTTTAAATAATTTTAGAATTAGATATTACTCACAAATTCGAATTAAGTCATTCTTAATTTAAAAACATGCTAATGAAAGTGAGAGAGAGATAGAGAGAGTTCTTGTGAGCTTTTTTTTTTTTTTTTTCAACAAATCTTATATAATTGAGTCATTCATTTTCAAGACCTTATATTCCTTAATTAATATTTCTAACGTTTTTTTTTTTTGTAATGGATTAAAGCATTACATCATATTTACATTCTTTCTTGAAAATAAATTATAATTATTATGTAAATTTTTATCCATATATTGTGCAAACTCTTTAACTAGTTTATACATAAATTTAAATTGTTGAAATCCTATTGTTACTTAAACTTTCACTCTTGAGTGAGCTTCTTTTCATTCTTATAATTTAATCATCATCTGTGTATACATATTCGTTGAATAACACTTTTCTTGAACAAGTAATAGATTACGATGGACAAATACCATTCAAAACGAAGAAAATGCAAATGGTTTTATTCAAGATAAGATCGAGAGGAAAATATATGTCAATATGACGAAAGAACATATTAAAAGATTGTTCTCCTTTATTATTGTGCTTTCAACTCAAGAAAATCATACTAGATCGAACAATCATACCTCTATTAACATGGGTAGCAGGGAAATAATAGTTATTTGTTTTTCTTAAATGCTTTTCCTCTTTAAGTACTTATTTTTACAATGATGTAATACAATTTTCTGACCTATCATTAAAAGAATATTTGGTGGATTAATGCAAAAAGAGTAAAGAGTTGCAACACGTAATCAATAGGTAATATTGAGAGATTTAAATAAAAATCACATCGCTACACACTCACCCAAATACATATCATCTTAAGTAATTAACCAATTAATATCTAATTTAATATATTTGTAGGCATTTAACAAACTCCATACTATATGAATAAATTGTGCCTAGCATTATTTAGAAGCTATTCTTGACCGGAAGATATTATATATTTCAATATTTTTATCGTGTTTTTAAGTCACTCTAATTATAATTTTCTCTTTTTCCATTTTTAATAACTAGTCTTATGTATATCAAGGTATATAATCATTGCATATTCAATTCTTGCTATTGTTCATGTTTATAATTTATATGCTTATTGCAGGTGTGCGTTTGTTTGTACATATAAAAGGATTTTCTAATAAGTGCACCACGAACAACACTTTCTAACACTCAAAAGCAATGATACATCAAATTTTTTTAGGAAATGATTAAGGGTTCTCGATGCACTTTATAAAAAGCTAAAACAATAAACATTTTACTTTTTTTTTTTAATGATATATATATTTATATGCTTTTCATTTTAACTATTAATTTTAGTGTCCGGTTTTCATATATTTATGTATGTCACTTGAAGGATTTAAATCCATATTTCTTTCCTTTTGGCAAAAAAAAAAAAAAAATCATATTTCTTTCATATCTAAATAAGTATTTTCCTTCTCAATCCTTTAAATTTCTATCTTTTATCCCAAACATATTAATGTGGTAAAAAATGTAGGGTCATAATAAAAGTAATTTATAACAATGCAAAGTCATGCTTTCCATATATAGCCGGTGATGATGATTCTCAATTTCTCGTGCTTCTTCGATGGCTATATTCATGAGGGGTACATCCAATTTCTTTTTTTCTTTTTTTTTCTTTTTTCCTTTCACTTCCTACTCTAGCGAAATAAATATTACTAATTTCCAGGAGCAATCACGCATTTCCTATGAAAACTTTTCCTTGTCATCTTGTTTGCTAAGGTAATTACTCTAACAGTCTTGGTTTTCCATCAGAGCAGAAACAGCGTGATTGTTGTTGTATACGTTACGTATGTTAAACAAAAACGACCGTGTGTTGATTCAAAATAGATCAATGCTAGATTCATTCCACACATCACTTTTTGTTTATTCAGATGTCAATGAATGTGAAGAAATATCAAAACCCTGCTCGGATGGGGCGAGCTGCGTGAATTGATTGGGGGACTATCATTGTGCGGATGCAAACCGGACGCTAAAATTAGCCATGATAGTTACTGTGCCTCTGCATCATTCATATAAAAGTTAATACATACAAACAGAAAAGAAAGGAAAAAGAGAGAAGAATGACATATCCAAGCAGTAATAGGCTCCACTTCATATAACAATACAGAGACTTACAACATACATATATATAATATCCATGTGTATGCATAATGCTATATATTATATTACAATATAATAAGGTACAAACACACACATCTATAATACACACACACACACATATATGTATCTGACGTTATTATATGTTATATGTTACATGTAAATATCAAAATAGTATATTATTTATAGCACTATATTCTATTATAATATGACAAAATATATTAAACAATATATACGAAATGCTATATTTTATATATATGTGTGTGTGTTTTTCACATATGCTGCGACAAAAGTATGTTTTGTTATACTATGATTGTAATATGTTAATTTTAAAGGGATTATTTTTGGAAAATAAAAGCAACTTCACCAATAAATAGCTATTCATGAGTCTTAAAAAGGATTTACTATTTGGCATTTTAAGTAATAGATATTTCTTATAGAATTACTGTTAAGTAGCTAAACTGAAACTAGACGCAATAGTAAATCTTTCACAAAAAATAAGAGAAAATAAAACAACTATTCCCATATGAACGGGCTATAAATGTCAAAAGAAATGCAAACCGAAACGCATTGTGGAAGAATCGAATTTCATGACATAAAATTTCAGCTCAGTGAATACCCCGGTTAGAAACTAAGCCATCATATCTTGCTTTAAGTTTTACTCACTCCACTTTCAATTCACTATAGAAAGTTTTTTAATCACCCACGGCTGACATGGTTTCAGAAGGAATAAAAATGGTTGAGCCTTAAGACAATTCAGAACCCCAAGATGTTTGGCTACTAGCTCAACGATAGCACTAACGTCATTAGATTTGGATATTTCACTTTTGATTTACTTTCCTTATTTTTGAAACACTATTTAGCTATTTTAATAGTGTAATTACATTTCCTATAACAGTTTCATGTCTTCATAATTTTGAGTTATTAATATGTTTGAATGTCAATTGAAAACGCATATCTATGTAGTATGGAAAGAGAACAAAACTGAACATCTCACAAATAAATAACCGGATAGAATTCGATTGTTTAATTAAAAAAAAAAACTGTTTGTAGAACATCGTGTGTTGATTACGTTTTTAATTAAAATCGCATATGAGCTTAACTAAATTTAAAGTAGAAGGATAAATGAAACAAAATTGCTTTTAGAAGAGATGATTTCTAAATGCACTGAAATCACCTTTTGAAGAGGTTATTTTATTGCATCTAGTTATCGCCTCTTCAAGAGATGATTTCAACAATAGTAAATCCAGGAATATTTTTTGAGGAGCCATATTTGTGTATTATTTTTTTTTTTTCATTTTTTTTCCTTTTCCCACGAGAAACATGCCCCAATTAGTAAATTAAACCATTTAAATAGGAAAATTCATATTAAATAGGTATGATAATAAAATAAATCTATGAAAATTTCTATAAACTCAAAAAAATATATGAAATATAATCAGCAACTTGTTTTATACAATCGGGGTTATCGCCAAAATATGTAAAATTATGTTTTTGCCGTTAAATTACGATTAGTTAAGCAAATAATATCATTTTTATACAAAACAATTTCCAACATGTCTTGATATTATTATAAGTGTCCAAAATTCATCAAATTTCATTTTCATAAATTATTTTTATAAAATTCAATTTATTTAAAAAAATTCCAGTTTCATCCATTTTTAAGGTAAAAAATACAATAAATATTAAACATGTATGAAATCAAAATTAGGCTACATATCCATTAAACTAGATGTAATAGAGATTTTACATAATAATTTTAAGCTTAAAACAACATTGTTTAATGTTTTTATTTTTGAATTAAAAATTCAAATGAACAATACCATTTCTTAAGGAAGTATATGAAATAATCATAATATTACACGATGAAAGCATCTAAGAAATAACCTAGGAATAAATTTTTCTAGTTTTTTCCTAATTGATTTACTATTTTTAGAAAATAAATGAAAAACAGGGCAGAAAATTGAACCTCGTGTTCATCAGAGCTCCAACCACCTTGACTAGTGGCAGTGTGTCAAATGGAAAGGGTAGTGGGTGCTTTGCTAAGGGCAAGTGGGTTTCAATAGTAGATTACCATTTGGGTTGAGAACCATCCTAGGGCAATGCTTGCTTTATTTTTTGTAATTTTTTTCTTATTTTTTATTTTTTGAAATTTTCTTTAAGTGTTTTAGGGTTCTAAAATGTGTAACATGTAGTCATAAGGTCTTGTTTATATAGATTTCAAGTGGCAGATTTTTCTCCCCTTTTCTTTTTTATTCTTTTACATTTTCCCCTAATTTCTAGGCATGAGGTATCCATTGGATCTTCAATTTTCTTTTGATTTAGTAACTAAAGTGCTTTTGGGTTGCTCTCCCTAAATTCTAATTGAATCTAGATTTTTCTTTGCTTTTCGGATGAGTTTGTATAATATTTTAGGGAAATTTTGATAATTTAATTCAAATTGATTAATATTTAGTGGTTTAGTTAATATACATGTATATATCCGATGTAAATGATACACTTACTGACTATTCATATTCATTGGGTTATGTTTTTCCCATGTTATTAATTTTTAAGGCCTATTTTCTTTTTATCTTTTTGAATTTACCACTTATTTTTGCATACTTTGAAGTTTTCAGGTTAATTTAACGATATATTTGTTATATATACCGGGTATACTTGTAAGTGTATGTATATTTCATATATTATTTTATGCAATATTATTCACTTTTACAGCTTAAATAATTTATCTCTAAGATTTTGTTATATTTCGAAGCTCAAATTTAAAGGTTTCGATGAATTTTATATTATATTGAATAATTTTACTTTTAGCACTAAAATTAAGATTTTATTAAATTATTTTTAAAATTTAACTTTACTGGATCACTTTTGTTAACTTTTTTAACCTCATTGTAAAGTTTGAACTCAACCGGATAAGTTTTTATAAAGATCATAAATTTAAGCATTATTACCTTAAATACTCCTTTAGGGGCTTACATATAGTAAATTCTCACTATTTTAATTATATTTTTAATATTTTATTATTTTTGGATTTTAAGCATACGAGAACTCCTAGACTAAAGTTACTAAGTTACTCATAAATTTCTAGTGTAATCGAGTTACCTTCCTAAACGTCCTAAATTAACTATCGAACCTAGTCATACAAGAATGGGGCTCACATTTCCACCTCTCTTCATGGAAGTTTTGTTCTCAAAACTTTTAATATAACCATCACATTAATAATAACTACTTATTCTCTAATGAAAAACTTATTACTTACTTAACTCTTTGTAGAGTTCTGGGTAGTGATTCTTATTGTCATCTTCAACTCCCAAGTTATCTCTGCTTTCGAACTATTACCCATTAAACTTTTACATACTCCACTTCACAATTCCTTAGCTTTTGAATCCAATTTTCCAATATCTTGATTGGTTTCTCCCTAACTATATAATCTTTCTGAAGAACCATTAGTTTTAATTCGACTATCATTAGTGGGTCCTTCACAAATCTCCTTAATAATGAAATGTAGAAAACATCATGATAACTTACTAAACTCAAAGGTATAATAATTCAATATTCCACATCTACAATTCTCTCTAATACTTCAAATAGTCCCATAAATCGAGGACTTAACTTCCCTTTGGTACCAAATTGTTTAAATCCTCTAAAGGGGCTTATTTTCACATAACATGATCTCCTATTACAAACTCTATAGGTTTCTACTTTAAATCAACCTAACTCTTATAACAATCCTAAGCAACTTTCACTCTTCCCATATTATTTTCACTTTTTCATTCATTTGGTGAATCATGTCAAGACCTAACGTTGCATGTGCATTGCTTTCCGAATATAGTAGCGATCTACACTTTCTTCCATATAACACTTCATATGGAGCCATTTGTATAGTTACTTGATAACTATTGCTAGAAGCGAACTCTATTAATAACAAATATTGGTCCCAATCACCACTAAAGTCCAAGATACAACCTCTTAACATATCTTTAAGTATTTAAATCACTTTTTCTAACCAACCATCCATTTAAGGATGATAAGCCATACTGAACTGTAAGTTAGTTCCCAATAATCAATGTAAACTTTCCTAGAATTTAGATAGAAAATAGCTATCTTTATTTGAAACAATGCTCATAGTTACATCATGTAATATGATAATCTCTCGCACATACAATTCCATTGAATCTTTAGTACGATAAGGTACGAAATGAGCATTTTTCGTCAGTCTATCCACAATAACCCCAATTGAATGATGACCTGCTCTAGTCCTTTGAAGTCCTACTACAAAATTCATAGTAATATGATCTTACTTCCATTAGGATATTTCTAAGGGTTACAACATCCCACCATGTCTTTAGTGTTCATCTTTCACTTATTAGCATGTAGTACATCTTGACATATGCTGTGCTATTTCCTTTTTCATGCATTTCTACTAGAATAATGATTTCAAATCACGATACATCTTATTCCCACTATGATGTAAAGTATAACTAGTAGTATGAGCTTTATCCATAATTTTCCTCTTTAACTTAACGTCGTGAGGTACATAAACCCTGCTCTTGTATCTTAACACTTCCTTCTCATCAATTTAGAAATTTGGTATGTCTTCTATTTTCAAATTTTCCTTCATTTCCTTTAAACCTGGATCTTCGTCTTGTTGGGATTTAATCCATTCCATCAAAGTTAGTTGTACTATCAAGTTCATCAATTGTACCCCTATCTCATGCCATCTAAATCCAATCTCTAACATTAGCTTTACCAAGAAGATAATTGATAGTCATATCATAATCCTTAATTGATTCTAACCATTGCCTTTGCCTTAAATTTAACTCTTTTTGAGTAAAATAATATTTCAAACTCCAATGATTTGTATAAATTTCACAATGTTGGCCATACAAATAATGTCTCTAAATCTTTAAAGAAAAAACCATGGCTGTCAATTTAAGATCATCCATTAGATAATTCTTTTCATGAGGCCTTAATACTTAACACATATGCTACTACTTTAACACCCTACATTAGTATACAGCCCAGTCCATTCCGAGAAGTGTCATTATATATACAAAATGGCTTATTTAGATTTAGCAAAATAAGTATAAGAGTGAGAGATTAGATGATCCTTTAACTCTTGAAAACTTTGTTGACATTCATCACTCCATTCAAATTTAATATCCTTCTATGCCAATTAGGTTAAAGGTCTTGCTATTTTAGAAAATTCTTATATAAATTGTCTATAGTAGCCTGCCATTCGAAGGAAGCATCTCACTTCTAAAACTGTAGTTAATTGCATCCACTCAGTTACAATCTTAACTTTCTCAGGATCAACCAATATTCCTTCACCTAATACTATATGCCCCAAGAATGAAATTTTATCCAATCGAAAATTATATTTACTTAGTTTAGCATATAGTTTGTTATCCTTCAACTTTTGTAATGTCAATCACAAATGCTTCCCATGCTCCTTTTCAGTCTTCGAATAAATTAGAATATCGTCAATAAACATAACAGCAAATTTATTCGGATATGGTTGATAAATTCGATTAATCAAATCCATAAATACCATGGATGCATTATTCAATCCAAATGGTATTACCAAAAATTCATAATGTTTATATCTTATCTAAAAAGCAATCTTCGATACATCCTCAAGTTTAATGCGTAACTAATGATATCCAGATCTCAAATCAATCCATGAGAATATGGTAGCTCAATGTAATTGAACAAATAGATCATTAATTCGTAGAAGTGGATAATTATTCTTAATAGTCACCTTGTTTAATTCTTTATAATTAATACACAATCTCATAGTTCTATCTTTTTTCTTCACAAATAGCACTGGTGCTCCCCATTGAGACACACTAAGTTGAATGAATCCTTTGTCTATCAATTCCTATAGTTGCTTCTTTGACTCCTAAAGCTTTATTGGTGGCATTCTATATGGCTCTTTTGATATAGGTTCAGTTCTTGGAATTAATTCTATAGTAAAGTCCAACTCTTGATGTAAAGCTAAACCAAGTAAGTCATTCGGAAAGACATTTGAGAATTCGCTTACCGCCAGTATCTTAGACATATTTGGTGTCTCTTTCTTTCCTTCTACTACAAATATTGAACAAATATGCCAATCCATTATAATGTCATCTTTTTCTTCACTTACTACTACTATTGATAATCTCATTCCCTCCTCTTTAAGTGGAATACCACTTTATCTTCATCTAAGGTTCCACTCTTATTTTGGTAATCCACTTGAGCCTTATGTTTAGACAGTCGATTTATTCCCATAATCACATCATAATCTTTCAATGGTAATACTATCAACTTTATAAGGAATTCTTTCCTATGGATTTGAAGTTATCCATTATTAATTACCTTCCGTATCAATACTTATTCACCAATAGGGGTTCTCACTCTATGAGTGGCTTTAGCTTTAATTGCATTGATTTTATTATTTAACATGAACCCCTGACTAATAAACAAATGCGAGGCTCCAATATCAAATAATGTATATACAGTTCGTCCATTTAGAATTACATTACCTGAGATAAATACTACTACCACGATTTCCTATCACTCATTTAGTGCGATAGTAAAAATTACTTATTTCTTCTATTCTTACTATTCATTTACCCAAAGCAAATGTTTCATATTCAACTTATAAGTAAGAAGAGCTATTAGATTATATACTTGTCACTAGCGCCTACTTGGTGTCATCAATCTCCATATCATCATCAAAGCTATTGTAGAAATACTCCTCCATCCACTCATTATACTATTTGGTATCATCTTTGGTACTTTCTATTGTGAAGACCAGTGTTGGAACTTTAGTGGTTTCCACTCCACCAGATTTCTTAGGTCTTAGCCCCCTGTCCACAATACCTTGAGAAGTGCCTCAACTTTCCATACCTATAGCACTTCACAGTTTTCATCTTCGAGCATCCTCTTGATACATGACTTAGATCCTCACATAAATAATACTTGCCTTGCAATTGTGCACGTTGACGAGGATAGTGTTGCACTCTACATTTCCAACATTTTATATTCCCTTAACTATCATAGAAAGTATATCCTACTTTTATTTGTATAAGTCCACTAGACATTGTTGCCAGCTTTTTCCCTTTTTAACCCGAACTACTACCAACACTTGGAGACAAAATCTTAAAAGTAGGTTTGAATCAAGTGACTCCTCTTAACTTCTTGCTCCATTGCTCTTGCATAGCTAATCAATTATTCTCGAACTGTTAAGCTTTATCTATAGTCTCATGGTAGGTAGTAAACCTATAATCCATCAATTTACACCTCATCATCGGGTTAAATCCATTAAGAAAAAGGTCCTTCTTTAACACTTTGTTATCCCGATACGATTTGAGCACATATTGTAATAATCTATTGAACTCATTCTCATACTGAGATACATTCATGGTACCTTTCTTCAACTCCATCAATTTCTTAGTCCTTTGATTTTGTACACTTACAGGAAAGTATTCCTTCATAAATTCTTCCTTAAATACTTGCCATGTAAGTGGTCTTGTAATTGATCTTGCCTTTAAGTCCCACCAAACTCATGCACCCATTTTCAATAAGAAAGTATCATAAGTCTAATAACATATAACCAAAATACAACTAGAATCTACAAAAGTTAACGGTACATCAAAAGATAACATATAACTTATATACATAAAAAGTGGCTAAGTCATAGATCATAGCTCCTGTTCAAAGGCTAAGATCATCCTAAGTCAAGCTATACAACTAGTTAGCTACTAACTCCACCAACTATTTGAACCCTCAATGGCTTCTACCTCCTCATTAGGAACTCTATCCTCTTGTTCCTCTTCCTTAACTTCTTCTTCTTCTTCTTCTACTTCCTTAGAATCTAAACTTAATATTATAAGTTGCAGGATTTCAGGTGTCATGATAACTTCATGATTTTCATCCTCATCATGTTAACAATTAGTCAATAATTGTCACTTCAAGCTTACCTCTATTAACTACTTCAAGAGATTCTTCCCCATTCACTTCATTACTTCCTACAACACCTTATAGTATAGGTTCTTCCTCTTTTGGATCCTCTTTAGGATTCTCTTCCTCATTTACTCCTACATTTACTTGTATATTTTGATGTAGGTTTTCTTATGACTCATTATGGGGTTCAAGTTCTTGATAATGAAAAGGCACTTCTATCCCATTATTTTCAATAATTGAAAACTTAGGAAATTAGTTAATAATACCAGGTGGGTAGTTCCTAAAGATACGATGAACACCTATAGGAACTTGGTCAAAATTAGGTGAATAGTTTTTACTTAGTTCTACAATAGTTGGGAAATACAAGACTGATAATATCATGGCCAAAATTCCTTTTCACTACAAATGTTTGTTCTCAAAAGCTGCAATGGCAATATACTCATTATACACTAGTCTTAACTCATACACCATTATCTGCGAATTATCTTTCAAACTGTAGGACAATCTACACTTATATGTAAATATAATTTCATCAATAGTATGAAATAACCACTAATCAGTCATATCCAACAACAACTTCTACATTCTAACCTAATAATCTATAAGACTCGTCACCTTCTCAATTAAAATACATCCAAGCATAGATAAGCCCATTTCCAAGAATTATAAATAATTTAAATCCTTAAGTTAGTTTCAATCTCAATTAAAATTCTTATACATATAGCTTATATATATCTATATATATATATATATATATATCTATAAGTTTAAATCTTTTATGACCCAATTAATTTCTAACTCTTATTGTACCTAAACTGTATAATTGATTTTAATTACAACACTTTAGAGCTTAATGCATAGGAACTATGCTTTGATACCAACCTAGAATTGTCATGCTTTGAACGATGGAGTCATAACAGTCTTGTCATTTAAATTAATCCAAGATAAAAGCTAATCTCATAACCATTATCGTAAATGTAGCCCACACAAGGTGAACATGACTCAACCAGCTTGAAGCATCTAGTAAGATACTTGTTATAAGTAGAACATATGGTACTTCCTTTATAATAATCACAAGAAAAACTTATAATACATACTTTTAACACTTATCTCATGCTTATATGACTATATTTACATCAAAAGTTACATTGTACCAATAAAAGTTTTAAAAGTTAATAGGTTCTGATACATATATATAGAGACTTCATTAGAAAACTAATGGCCATCGAAGGTGACTGGTTAATTTCCACAAAACATGACACCAAAAGTGATTAGGTTATAGCAATATTCACACTTTTCCTCACTCATAGTCCCTTGTGGACTAACTTATGGTTGGTTATAATGTTGCATATTTTCTTTTAGTTAGTACCTACAACAGAATCTATAGGGATATGAGCATAATTAGCTCGGTAAGTAAGACATAGATGAAAGGGTACTATACAAACACAAATAAGGTTCTTAATTATAATGAAATGAAATGTAATGCCATCATTTATTTTCGATATCGCATAATGTTATCCTGTCCATTGTGAGGTTAGAGAAATTACATTCGCTCTAACCAAAATTGAGGAGTTTATTATGACTTAAATTAAACCAAATACAAACTTGTACAATAAGAACACCTTTCTCTTGAGACTACCTTCGAACCACTGCCCCTACCCTTGTCGTAGGCTCGTCGCCTATTACTTAGTTCAACTAAGGATAGGAAAATGACCATTTTAACTATCCTTATTAAAGGAATTAGTATTTGGTCGAACATACCTAATCGTTCCCTTAATGGGTATCTATGTATGTCCAGTTAAGTTAGTGGTTAAATTTCTATTGGTTTCATTTAAGGGTGGTCAAACAAGATCAAATAAACCAATAATATGAAATCATGCAGAACAATACGCTAAGGAGTTCAACTCCTGTCATAAAACAAACTATCAATCACACACAAAGCATATGCATAAATAGCTAATTTACAACCACAAATAAAGGTACTCTTAAATCTCTAAATACTTTAATATAGTATCTTAACATGCAATAAAGCCATGATCCCAACTTACTTGTACAGGTGTTTACTCCAATAGTTCTATACCATCAACGTTCCATTCACTTGGAAATCTTATATATACTATAACCCAGATTTAATTTTCATAAGATTTATGAAAACGTTAGGGTTCTATCTAACTCTTTGTATTATCATATAACTTGGTCGAAATACTATTTAGATAGTTATTTTAATGAGGTTATATACATATTTATATTTATTGTATATTATTTATATATGATGGAATATAGTTATATTCATACATGTACTTAATTATTGTAGTTTTATTATATAAGTTATATTAAATTAGCTAATATTAATGGATATAGGTAACCATATACAGAGGGTCATTTTGGTAATTGGGCCTTTAGCCTAATTTAACGCTATGGACTGCTATCTTGAGCTAATGGTTAAGCTTGAGAAATCGATCTAATTAGGGATGTTTTAGGGAGATTTGGCTTGGTAGGCTTTGAACATGGATGGTCAGATTGGATATTCTACTCTTGACCTTGCTCGGTTATCTTGCATATGAAAAAGTAGGCTTGGAAACAGCTCTTCTAAGCTCATTTGGGCTTCGTTTGACTTTATTTGGGCCTCAAATAGGTTTAAATATGTTTTATGCCTATTTAAAGATAAAATGGGCTTCTTTTAATTATTATTAGCTCTTGGATAAGTCTAAGCCCATGTTTAGGCCCATGAATGCTAGAGGAGAAGATAAACTTTAATGACAAGCTTAATCTCAGCCCTTCATCTTCAAGCCATCCAATAGATAAGATTGATCCCCAAACTTTATAAATATGAGGCTTCTCTTCTCATTCGATTTATTCAAAGTAACGACAAGCTTGAGACAAAAACTAGAGCTATATTGAAATCACTTTAGAGAAGATTAAATAGGCAATTCATGAAGAACATTGAGCATTTAAGAATACCTAGTTTGATTCACCGTCATACTTATGCATTCAGGATACTGAGTTTACCCATTCTTCCTCTTACACCTCTTCTTAATGACATCCCTCCATGTGTCATCAACTCAAGACATCTGCTAAGTCAATTGGTACGCTTATTGCACATGATCAACTAGATGCAATAACCCTACCATACATTATTTGGTGACTCCACTAGGGAAGGAGAGACTTAATGGAATGACACTTACATGTAAGAAGATTGGAAATGGTGGATATGCCTTGGAACATGAGAGGGATGAGCAAACCCAAGTAACGTAAGATATTAGTACGCTAACCATTATGCAACTACCGAAAATTGTGCAAGCACCTGTCATTATATGAGCCCACGAGGTAGTGCAAAATCCTAAGACAGTGTAACCACTAGCTACTAATGAATCACTTGTACTATGCTCCATGCATGAAAATACTTGTATAATGAATCAACCCTTTACCACTTTTTATGCAATTACTACCAGGCATAGTAGCCATAGCTACCACGAACATTGGTGTATTTCCTAATATGACCCTACCAACATCGATTATGGTTATTACCACTCCAATAAATAGCTACTACATTACTTGGGGCATACGTACTACTATTGTCACACTTATTGGTGTGTTGTTCGGGATGGCTATACATGCACAAAGTGTGTAAGTATCAGGATTTACGTCTCATATTATCACTTCGGATGATGTTTGATAGCATGAATAAGGTGGTCTAACCCTTATGGAAGGCGAAGGAGGCAAACAAGAGGACCCCATGTAACCATTAAAGCACTTGGCTCAAGCTCACCAAACTCCTATAGTTGGGGAAACAAGGGCCTACCTTAGAGGTCCTTCTTATTGTTACTACTAACTAGCATGGTTGCACTCTATAGCCTTGTACCTACACTCTAAGTAGTGGTCAATCTTGCACCTGCTACTTTGTCTTATGTGATAAAGGAAGATATGGAAAAATACATGAGGCAAATGCAAGCAACACTTTATACTGACATTCTAAATTTGAAATTTCTATACCATAAAGGATGATCAAGTGTAGCTAACATCACCGCCTGATAGCTTTTTGTATTAAGCCATTAAAGCATCTTATTAACAAACACCTGATTAAAAGCACCTTCTAACCACCATGGTAAAGTTACCATTGCTATCATGACACTCTTTTCGTGAGTCCAATTAGGTATAGCTAACATTGTTACCTTCTAGTCCTTACTAATAATCTCTATGAAACAAAACTAGTACAGCTAACATTCCCGCCTGATCTGGTGTATCTAATATTACCACCATAATCCTTGGACACACAAATTTATCCAGGATCATTGTCTAGTGTTCCTCAATCATAGGATCGAAGTGATCTTAGCTATAATGGGTTGAAGCGATCCCACAATAGCCTTAGCAATCGTAACCCCTCTTCACAGAGCCGAGGTCAAAATGACCTCATCCATGAATGATTGAAGAAATCATATCATGGTAGTTGTAGTTGCTTGGTAGAAGCATATGTTGGTAAGCATGTAGCAGGCATTATGCCCATTCTGTAATATTTCTTATGAGATCGAAGCGATCTCCACTGTAATGGGTCGAAGCGATCTCCATTGTAATGGGTCGAAGCGATCCTATAGTAGGCTTAGCAGTCGTAATGCCTTTTCGTAGAGTCAAGGTTAAAGTGACCTCATCTATGAATGGTTGAAATAATCAAATCATGGTAGCTATAGTCACTCACTAGAAGTGTAGCTTCTTGAGCATGCAGTAGGTGCGATGCCCATTTCTATGACATTACTCACGAGATTGGAGCGATATTAGCTATAAAGGATCGAAGCAATCCTACAATAGGCTTGCAACCATAATGCCTTTCCATAAAGTTGAGGTTAAAGCAATCTTATCCATGAATGATTGAAGCAATTATATCATGGTAGCTATCGCCATACGATGGAAGCATACACTCTTGAGCATATGGTAGGCATAATGCCCATTTTGCAACATTATTCATGAGTTCAAATTGACCTTTATTGTGATGAGTTGAAGCGATCCTATAGAATCCGTAATGCTTTTTTGTAGCATCCATAATGCCTTTTTAGAAATCTCGTAGTTAAAGGACCTCATCCATGCATGATTAAAGTAATCACCATCATAGCCAATCTTGCTTTGTAGAAGCATCTACTCCTAAGTACATTGTGAACATAATGCCTTTATGCAAATTTATTAAATCATGAGGCTAAAGAAACCTCAATTGTCATAGATTGGAGTGATCCATAGTTGGCTTAACAGCTATAATGCCACTTAATCTAATGATGAGATTAAAGAAATCATGGGTGTGAAGATTAAAAGTGAGTCCACGATAGGCTTCATAACTATGATATCATTTCCCTCAAAGCAATTTTGGCCCAATCATTTGATCAAAGCTAACATAGCCATAAATAGAGTTGAAGCAACTCTAACTCTATGACATACTCTACTCAGTGATCTGTGAAGTATACATGCAAGTACAAAGGGATTAACATGATAAGATGAGGTAATATCCTTTGAATCATAAGTTGCTGCCTTGTCATGATATGATGTGCCATCAAATGGGGGAGAGGAATAATACTTCAACATGACACACCAATTTTAAATAACATACATCTTAGCATGATAACAATTCACATAGCATTGAAACTTCTGTATAAGGCTCTTGAATGTGAAGCATGCCTCTAATCATGCTACATAAAAAAAAAAATAAATAAATAAAAAAAAACATGATTGAGAGCTTTCTTAAATGGCACTTGTTCCTTAGTTTCTCTAATTTTATTTCCTCCTAGCACTCCACAACAATAGCCTCATACACTCGATGTGGATGATTGTCTACGAACACTTAATTTCCTTCGTACTTCTAAAATGTTGGTCTTACACTTATAAGATACTTAAGTGAAGTTGGTTCTCCTTGAGCAATCTTCTTAGCTTACTAATGATCTTGGCATCTAGAATAGAGCTAGAGATTCATGTAACGCATTCTTATTGCCATAAATCTTGACACCTAAAGTGAAGTTGGAGGACAATCCTATGCTTATTATAGATGGACACATTTAAGTGAGGCATGGTTCTCTAAAATGGTTGATTTATTTTTATTTTATTTTCATTGGAAAATTTGTTTTCTAAGTGATAAGATAACTTTATTATTATTATTATTATTATTTATTCCTTTACTTTTTATTATTATTTTTTGGTTAAAATGTGAAAATAAAAATAAAATTAAATACTTCTTCTTCTTCTTTTTTTCCTCTTTCTTCTTTTTCTCTTTTCCTTTTTCTTTTTCTTTCTTTTTTTTCAGATTTTTCTTTTATTTTTAGTTACAATTACGTATTGAAATAAATGAATAAATAAAATAAAATAAAAAATCAACCAAAGCAACAAAACAACAATAGTCCAATGAATAAGAAGGCCTTGGATCGAATCAACAGGGGACGAGTTGTGGAGCATCAGATCCATTAGATTGGGTTTTTAGTTGGCTTAGGTTCCAAGTCGAAGTAGGTTAGGTTGTGCACAACAACTTGGAGAGGGCATTTCCTAGGGGGGTTTAGGCTCCAAAAAGAGTAGGAAAGGGTGATTGTGTGTTAATTTTATTGGCAAAAAGGGGTTTTGCCTAAGTACAGCGACCTAAGGTGGTGGTTTGACATTAGTTGACACTTGGGAAGTAGTGATTAGCACGTAGAGTGGTGAATCTAGGTGGTTGGTGTCGAAAGGAGATCTAGGCTTGGGTTGGGTTTGTTGTTGTAGTGTTTAGTGTTAAAAGAAGAAGGTCGAGTGGCTTGGACAGCAACGACTGTAGGTGGCTTTCGTTATTATTTGGTGGGTGGTAGTTTGGTTAGTGAAGTTGGGCATGACTTTAGTGTGAGGGTGTTAATGATCGAGAAAGAGGACAATGTTATGGAGAGTGTCGAGAGAGAGAAATGATTAGGGGATGAATTGGGGCAATTGGAATTATGGGTTGATATGTATGTAAGAAAGAGATTGGAGGCTATGGGTTTGGTTTAGTTAGTTAAGAGAGAGGTTGGGGATGGGTCTGTGCGTTTATGGTTCAGTATCGTGGTTGTGAGTTTGGTGTGAAGGTTGAGAGAGGGTGTGTACTAGAGCATGGTGTGATGAAGCGGTAACAGCAGCAATGGAGTGGTTAGGTGTTTGTTTAGCTTGGATGTAGTTGAAAGGAGAGGGGGTCAGCTGGGCGTCTTTATGTGTATGTGTTTATTGCGGCTGTATGCTATACGATTAAGAGAGAGAGAAACTGAGTGTATGCTATTGTTCTTATGAGCAAGAGAGGGTCAGTTGAGAGAGTTTTGTATTTGATGTGCAGTGGTGTTTAGAGAGAGAGAGTGTGTGAATCAGCTAGGTATGCTTGTGTATGTGTTTTTTGGTTGAAGCGAGAGAGAGAGTTAGTCCAAAGAGAGAGAAGATTAGGGTCCTCCTTTTTGTAGTGCGTATTGTGTCTTCAATTTGGAAAGAAAAGAACTAGATTCATTGTGCTTGTTTTTCTCTTTTATCATCGCCAATTCAATGCCCTTAAATGATTGTATTTAAACGTGTTTTGAGCCCTAATCTAAAGTAAGCTATGTCTAGTTTGCTAATCCACCATCAATTTAGTGAAATTGTCAAAATAAAAAATAGCTTGAAATTGGTGCTAAAATAGATTGACCAAAGATGGAATGTATGGGATTTCTGGAGAAAATTAGGGAAGAAGAAAGAAAGAGAAAGAAAGGGTGCTAATGTAATGCCACCTTAGCTATGTCAACCTATAAGTAGCCGCCACATATCTTGCTTTAACACATGGCAATTGATGTGGCATGGGGACATGTGTATGCCACGTTTCGTGCCACGTAGCGTAATCCAATCTAAGGACGCTACGTGTTAGGACATAGTGGAACCTTGACATGTGGTAGTGTTTGATGTAGTAGAGTGTCTTTTGAGAGGAAAAAAAAAAAAAAGGCTTTCCATGCCTATATTAAGATTTGAACCCCTAACCTCCAAGCCAAATCCAATTCAAGTCCAAGTGTTTATTTATTAAGTCGTTGGCCTGTGCTTTATCCATTTGTATAATTAAATTGTACATATGAACTAGGTCAACCTAAGCTAGATTCAAATCTAAGCTTAAGCTCAATGGTTTTCTCCTTATTTAAATTAAAAAAAAATATATTCTATTTAAACTATCTATAAAAATTATTATTTTTTAAATTCCTTAAATCTTTTATTTTTTCTACTTTTTATGACTTTTCAATTTTTCTAAATTTTTCCATTTTTTAATATTTTTTCTAAATTTCTTTTTTTTTTTGTGATTTTTCCTATTTTTGTATTTTGCCTAATTTAAGACTCTCTAACCTATTCTAAAAATTTTTAAAAATAAAAATAGAAAATAAAAAGAATGAAAAAAGGGAAAAAAATGGGTGTCTACAAACAGCTTTGTGTTAAAGAACTTTTTATTATTATTATCATTATTATAATAGTTATCATAATTATTGATATCATAGTTATTGTTATTATTGTCCTTTTTAATATGAATGTTGATAGATATTTATTATTTTTTGTAATTGCGCTTCCCACATTAAGATATTTTATGATTAGCCTTAATTGCATTATCAATGCCATAATGTTTATGATTACCATTGCATTGCCGTCTATGTGGAAATTCATCTGGACAGACTTTTATATTGATTAGAAAGATATTTTGTTATTATCTTTCTATTTTAATAATTTTAATGCATAGTATAAGTTTGTTCATAAGGTAAACCCTAACCCACTTTTTACCTACTCTCGCCATCTCGCTATCTTACAGTTCATCTTCCTAAGTTCCTCATAGATCATATACCTAAGCTTTGGTACCACTTTATTTGTAATGTCCTTGAACTCAAGACACTACAACTATTATGTATCTTTAGTCTTTTAATGACACATCACATGTATAATCAACTACAATCTCTAAAAGTTCTTGTATAGTCTCCAAATAAATTCATAACATCACCAACCCTTAGGCTGAGACATGCACAAATAACATACAATAATCACGCTAGGGATCACGGTTGTAGTTCTTGGTCATGTTTCTAACTAGAGTTTGATTGGATTGACTATAGGTAAGAACACACCCTTGATCTTGGGCCATGGTCCTTTTCGTAAATCATCTCCAAATCTCTTCCCACAAAGACAACCTATATGAAACATTACAAGGAGTCTACGGTTATCACCTATGATCGTATTGTCTAATTGTATTCCTTAAGAATGTCGAAAATCCTTCTCTTTCCCATTCTATAACCCTCCAACTCCTAATTCTAGATCAAGAATACAATTCCCACTATCATGTACCTCATCCCTTTCATCTTTTTAGTGATCAAACAATCAATAAAATGTAAATCCATTCATCCTTACCTTGGATTTTCAAGAGATCTCGCAAACCCTTATATCTTACTACTTTCTAAATCGCTAATGATCAACTCTATTCAAATAATCCTATTAGTTTCAATATGAAACAAAATCTCATCGATTATAACGCTCAACTTACCCTTTTGATCCATTCTTCCACATTAAAGCCCTTGCTTTCTAACCTAGATTGATAATGTGTTGCAAATCTACCAACCTAAGGGCATTAGTCCCTTGCCCTCATTGAAATCACAAAGAAACAAGAAGGATTGTATGTCTTACCTTAGGGAATTACATAGGGTTGCTCGGCTGTTTAGTGAATACCTCCTTCTCTCTATTGCCAATATGCAATTGTGACTAATAATAAAAATTAGCTTTTATAGCTAGGTCAAGTCTTATAACCTTAGCCCTTGGTAATTTCGATTATACCCTCAATTTAATTTAGAATTTTACACCTTATCTCCATCATTGAACTCCAAAGGGCATTGTTTTGAGTCAACATAAATCTTCTGCCTAATCTAGGTAGCTTACATTAATTACTCGCACCTTATCCATAACCTCCTATACTAACTTTAGAAACAAGAGTTACCTCTCTCTAACTTCATCCTAGTATGAAGGTAGCTTGCACTTTCTTTCATATAATGCCTCATATGGAGCCATTTGTATTATTATCTGTTATCTATTATTGTAAGTGAATTCCACCAAAGGTAGGTGCTCGTCTTAATTCTTGCCAAAGTCTAAAATGCATCCTCTTAACATATCCTCTAACACTTATATGGTCCTTTCAGATTGCTTGTTTTTAGATTGCTTGTTTGTCTGGGTGTAAAATATCGTACTAAACTATAGCATGGTTCCTAAAGTTTTCCATAACCTTCTCCCAAACCTACTTTATACATCAAATGTCCCTATCATAAGTAATCGTCATTAGTACACTATGCAATCTCATTATTTGACGCATGTACAACTTGGCTAACCTTTCTAAGGTATACTCTAGATGATTGGGTATAAAATGGGTCGTCTTCATCACCCTATCAACCATTACCCATACAGTATTGTAGTTTTCCGTAGTCCATCGTCACATGCTCTCATTTCTACTTTAGTATAGGAAGTGACTATAACTCTCTTTCTGACCTTTAGTGTTCAATCTTCATCATCTGACAATTCGTACACTTAGAAACATACTTGGCAATCTCTCGCTTCATATTATTCCACCAATAGTGGGTTTTCAAGTTCTTGTACATTTTATTGCTGCCAGGGTGCATTGAATAACTAGAATAATGAGCCTCTCTATCTCCTTTTTCAATCCTTCATCATTAGGTACGTATGGTCTACTCCCATACCTAAGGATTCCTCCATCACTAGTATTAAACTTAGTTGCTCTAGCTTGTTTTACTTTACTCTTGATTTCTTAAATACCAACTTCCTCAACTAGCAAGGTCTTATTCTTCCTACTAATGTTGGTTAAATGTGAAAACATGCCAACTTAGCTCCATCTTCTTGAGTAATCACCTCTAGCTCTAACCTATGTGTATCTTACAACAACGGCTTCTTGGAAGTAATGAGTCTAGCAATATTTCCCTTTTTCCTACTGATAACGTTTACAACAACATTAACTTTTCAAAGTTAGCAAAGAATATCAACATCATAGCCCTTAATTAGCTCTAACCATCGCCTCTGCAACATGTTTAAGTCCCTTTGTATGAAAATATACTTTAAACTTTTATGGTCCCTATACACCTTAACCTTCTCACCATACAAATAATTCCTCCATAGCTTTAATGCTAAGATCATTGTTGTTAACTCTAAATCATGAGTTGGTGATTCCTCTCATAAGTCTTCAATTGTTAGGAGGCATAGGATATCACTTACCCTTCTTACATTAAAAATACCCTAATCCTTAGTCTGATACATTATTATATATTGTATACCCCTTTCTACTCTATAGTATTACTAGAATTGGTGCTGATACAACCTTCTCTTTCACTCTCAAGAAACTAGCCTCACATTGATCATTCTAGTCAAACTTTACCCCTTTTTGTGTTAAATTGGTAAATAGTGCAACTCTCTTGGAGAAGTCTTCAACAAAGCATTTATAATAACTTGCTAACCTAAGAAACTTCAAATCCTAGTCAATATCTATGGCTTAGGTCAATCCAATCTCTAGGTCCACTAAAATACTGTCCTTATGTACAATATGCCATAAAAATGATACCTCTTTCAACCAGAATATGCACTTTTTGAACTTAGCATACAACTTCTCAGTTTGTAGTTTACTCAATACTTGCCTCAAGTGCTCCTCTTGCTCTTCTCTACTCTTTAAATACATTAATATGTCATCAATAAAGACGATCACAAACTTATTAACAAAATCTCTAAAATCCCTATTTATCAAGTCTATAAACGCAGCTCATGCATTTGTTAAGCCAAATGGCATTGCTAAAAATTCAAACCCTTACCTTGTTTTGAAAGTTGTCTTTTGAATGTCTTCTTCCTTGATTCTCAATTAGTGATACCTTAATCTGAGGTCAATTTTAGAGATTACCTAAGCTCCTTGCAGTTGATCAGATAAATCATTGATTTTAGGTAAAGGGTATTTGCTCTAGATTCTCACCTTGTTCAACTCCCCATGGTGATGTACTCAATCTAGTAAAACCTTTACTTTGTAGTTCCTCTAATTGTACCTTCAACTCCTCTACCTCTACCAATGCATCCTATAAGCTGGCTTGGTGATTGGTGTTATGCCTAACACTACATCAATACTAAATTGTATTTCCTTACCTAAGGGTAAACTAAGCAAATCAAACTTCTACAAACTCTTTTAATATAAGTACTTCCTCAAGTTTCAATCCTAAACTTAGTTTAACTGTTAACACTGCCAATGTATTGTTATCCCACAACTTATATGTAGGGTAAACACTTAGGTCTCTATGCTTCTAACTTCAAGCTAACTGGGTCTGCTCTTGGGACATCAAAATCGATTACCAAATTGTGATAGTCGATGGTAGCATGATACTTGGATAGCCAATTTACTCCCAAAATAACATCATAATCTAATATTTCTAAGACCCAAAGATTTATAGGCATAACTCAACCTTGGATCTCTACTTTAACATCCCTACACATCTTGTTTAACACCATCCTAACTCCTAAGGGAGTACTCACATTCAAAGAATCACATGCTAATTTAAGTTTCAAACCATACATATGTACAAAATCATTTGCAACACATGAATGCGTAGCACCAATATTGAATAATACAAGAGCACCAGTAAAGGGTATAGATAGCATACCTGCCATGGTGTCTAGATTATAAGCATCCTAGTGTTGTTGCTATTGTAGGGCATAAACACAAGCTATGACTCTTTGTCTTGAGCTTAGGGGTCTAGTTGTTGGAGTTCTTCCTTGAGGTCTCGTTGGTGGTTGTGCTGCAATCAACTTAGCTACTATTCATTGTGGGACGATAGCTAATTGATTCTTACTAGTGCTATACTTAAAAGCTTTATGTCCCCTTTGCTTATTGTTATAGCAAAAAGTCTAGGGAATTGGCTTGTCAGTATAGTTCCTACTTGAATGCTCTATTTTGCCATAGGAAAAACACGCCTCTTCTAGCCAACTGCACTTAGTAATCCTATGTGGCCTAAAACATCTTGGGTACCCATGTCCCATTATTGTAGTTGTTGACAGTAGGGTGAATGTTAGAAAAGTTGGTTTAGCTAGATAAGAATGAATTGGAATGACTATTTGCCCGACTAATAGCACCTGCATCATGGGCCTCTTACCCTTGTCCTAATTTGGAACACTTAGGCTGGCTCTTTTTCCTAACCCTACTCTTAACCTACAAAGTTGTTCCTCCCTTCACTTCTTATTATACTCAATACTCTTCGAGCTTTCCACTGCATCAACATAGGCTATCAGTTGGAAGTATCCCACCTCATACTATAGATTTAGCTCTAAACCTCTAAGAAAATGATGTGCTCATTACCTATCATTTACCCTAATTGGCTTTGGTAAAAACAGACTTAAGTGGTTTAACTCTGCCTTATACTCAACAACTATCCTTCTACCCTATTGGCAATTGTAGTATGCAACTTCTATGGCATCTCTAACATTATTTGAGAAGTACTTGTTATAAAATAACTCTTGGAACATTTGCTAGTCAATAACTCCCCTAGCTAAATGGTTCTCACCTTCTCACTATTCAGCTATTGTTCCTTTCATCATACTAGTCGCATAACTTACCTTTCAATCTTTTGGTACCCTAAAGGCCGCAAAGATCTTTTAGTGTCTTCAATCTAGTGGTGTGCTTTGAGTGAATCCTCCTTATTAGGATTAAAGGGGTTTGCTTGCTTGGTGAACTTGTCCTTAAAGAACTACTCCTATTATCTCCCAACTGTAGACATCCTATTTTTGTCCCTTGTAGTTTTCGAATTTTCTTTTTAGGAAAAAAGTCCTAATTTAGAAAAATACAAAAAAAAAAAAGAAAATTTAGAAAAATATAAAAAACTTAGAAAAAAAATAATAAATATATAATGATATAGAAAGATAGGTCTTTTTTAGGAAAATAGAATATTTTAAGTAAAATAGATTTTTAGAAAAATAGTTTTTAAGAAAAATAGAAATTTAGGATTGTGTTAAGCCTTTTTTAGGTTAAATGCAATGTAGTTTTACCATAAAACAAAGCATAGGCCAACGACATGATGATAGTACACTTGGACTTAGCATTGCATAAACAGAGAGGTCTTGGGTTCAACTCTTACATCAAGTACTTTATGACTTTTGTTTTTCTTTTCTTTTTTTTTTAAATTTTAAAAGAAAAAGCCTAGTCCACTGTTGGGGTGATATTGCTGACAAGGCATCCACATAGCACCATGTCAATGGCTTTCTCTCCATTCCCATCATTTTCCCTTTCCTTTCCCTACATTTCTTACCTAAACAAAACCTGAGGTCTTCGCCTTAAATTCACTTTAACCCCTTTTTCCTTTTGTAATTTCATAGATTTAATGGTGAAATTTCAAAATAAAGTTGGGATACTATGGATTATAGTCGAAAACAAGCCCAAAATACAAATGATTAGAAGATAAAATTAGACTTTGAAAATTAGGGAAACTTCAATTCGTGGATTTTCTACTCATATTGATTCTTGCCATTATTAGAAAATCGAAGCTTCTAAACATGTTCTTTGACAAGAATAAACATCATTGAATTCATTTTAACCACCATTTGCATTCAAATTGCTTTTTTTTTTTTCAATAAATTTGACAATCATTCTATTCAAAACCTATTTATTTCAATCCTTCGAATTCAATGCTTTTTACCATTTCTATGTTTGTTTGAGCTAGGAATACTATAAAAGGGATTCTGGGAATTTGTTTTAGGCATGGAACACACTCAAATCCACATTCGAAACAAACTCTCATGCCGTTTCTCCCTCTAAGGGTGTTTTCTCTTTCTCTCTCTCTCTTTCTCTCTCTCTCTCTCAATGATTGTGGTTTCCTCAGTGATTTTTGAGCCAAACTGTTGTTGTTACTAATATCCTCTACTTGAGACCAATCCAAAGACACCACCCACAAAGCTTGCAGTATGTCTTAGATCCTTTATTCCAACCACCACCATGAGAACCTTAGTTACCTTTGACCTCTTCTTTGAACCACCATCTTAGGGTGGTTCTAACATCAAAGAACCACTATGGCTGAAGTCGTAACCCTCCAAAACCCTAAGTGGACACACCTTTTCACCTTGAAAGACACCTAGCTATGACTAACCAAGACCACCACTACCCTCCCAACTCCAATGACTACCTAAGATGCCAGCAAACGCTATCACTCCTTTACTAAACCCCTTACATCTAATTAAATTTTCATGAATCCTCCCTTACTTGCTCAAAATTTACCCTAAAATCAACTTAAAGCACCCCTTGATAGCCTTTTCTTCATTCCTTACCATGACCCATGTGTCGACCCATGACCTAATCTTAATTTAACTTGAAATCGATCCACGTACCCCAGATTCGACCCCATGCCTTGTTGCATCCTTGGTCCGACCCTTTTGTAATTCCATAGTTATTGTTTTCTTTTGTTGTTATTATATTTTTTTTATTATTTTATTTTATTTATTTTGTGAACGAAATGTAATTCATAAATAAAAAAATCTAGAAAAAGAATGTGAGGGAAAGGAAAAATAAAAAAAAATGAAGGCTTTGCTACTTTATTTATGTACTTTCATATTTTTCTCTCTCTCTTTTCTTTCCTTTTTTTCTGATTTTTTTATTTATGAATTACATGTCATTAGTGGAAGAAATAAAATAAATAATAAAAAAAGGAGAAAAAAAAGAAGAAAAAGAGAGTGAGGGAAAGGAAAAATTAAAAAAGGAAAAAAAATATGAAGGTTTTGTTGCTTTATTTATTTAGTTTCATCTTTTTTTTTTGGTTAAAAGAAAGATATAAAAGATAAATAATAAAAAAGTATATAATTAAATGAGTTTTCATCACTTAGAAAAGAATTTATTTTCAAAAAATTATAAAATTTAATCAACCCTAGGACTTCTTTTAGGATTTTTGAAAATGGAATAAATTACTAAAAATTAGGACTCTTTTAGAGTTTTTCTTTAAATAAAATCGAATTGATAAAAAAAAAAATTTAATTCGATTGTTTTCTAAAATTAGAAAGAGACTAACACACTTAAATTTTCAAAATGAACTATAGAAAGTCTGATCCCTAACAGAAGGTACGTAGACACCTACGAGGCAACTTAAAATATTGAAACCCTTTTATTTTCCCTTTTGTAAATAATTTTTTATTTGTTATTTTTTTATGAAAATAGAATTAGTTTTTTGTGAAGGTATAATTGCTAAACTGGTATTTTAAAAGATGAATTTAAATTAAAAAAGTTAAAAGTGTTACCTATTAAGAGTTTAATAAGATAATCCTTGAATCTAAAACAACTGGTTTTCAAAAATAGTTTTAAATTTTGGTTTTTTCAATAGACCAGTGGTTAGGTTAAATTGTTCTACCCATTTGATTTAACCTAACTCATTTTTTTTTTACTCTAATTGGGTGGCGACTCTAAAAACTTTTCAAAATAGAAAAACTTAGTTTTTCTTAACTCTTAGTTAAGAGTCTATTTTAAATGGGTATAGGGTTTAATATAGATCGAATTAAGGAAAATAATAAAAACTTGAAAAAAGTTAGGCTTAACAACTTGACAACTCTACTAGGGATGTCAAGAAGGCTAACCACTTAAAAACTTTCTAAAATTAAATTTATTATTCAAAATACCCATATCATTTATTTATTTATTCATTTCATACAAATATATTTTGTTTTAAATTCTCACATTTACTTGTTGCATGCATTGTAGTTGGGATTTTAAGGGGAGTGATTGCATTAAGGATGCATAGTAGATATAGTTAGACATAGGCCGTCTTAGGACGCTAGGAAGAGGGCTATTGTATAGGTTTTAGGTGTTGTTGGGTAACCACCGCTCGAGTTTGATTAGGCTACTCTACTTAAATTTCGATATGACTAAGGAACTATTTTTTTTTTTAATACGTATGAGGTTATAGAGTTTAAGGACCTTTAAAACCCACCAAAATCTCATACACTTAAATCATGAGTTAATACACTACTCTTACAAATTGCAACCCTACTAATGTTGAGTATTTTTGAAAAAATGTGATCGTTTTTGTACCTATTCTTTTATAAACACTGAATCAAACAATAGGGTTGCAACTTAAAGAATAATGTATTAACCCAAACGGTTCTAGCATCTACATGTTTCTACGTACATTCTTTTTGTTTCATTGGTAATCAATTCTTGTCCATGAAATGTTTAGGCCTAAAATGGCAAATAACCAAGCGAACAATCAAAGAATTGATAGGCTATAGGACCCCCCTAGGATTTGTGAGCAGCTGCTAGAGGTAGAAATTGCTTATTTGAAGAAAAAGCTCGAATGTTTTAAAGCTCACAACCCAGCCTTAAAAGCCCTTATTGGACAAGTCATTGGAGAAACCCATGAAATGTTGGAAGACCTTAGAGTTTGTCTATAAGACTTAGTTTAAGGTTTTTCCAGTTTATATCTAAGGGGCCTAGAACAAATGTCAAATTTCATTAAATAAAAATCAAGAGTAAATGTTAGGCCCCCTTCTTTTGTTTTTTGTACTTTAATTTTCCTAAAATAATGAACGTTCTCTTTAGTTTATCATTCATTCTTTAGGTTTCACTTTTTGTAAATGAGTGCTTTAACGAAACTCATCTAATCATTTTTCTCTCTCTCTTAGGGAAATGTAAATAAAATCTATTAACTTGTAAATAAAACCTCAAAAATCACTATCCTTATTTGTAGTTAGATTTCTCAATTTATGTAAAGCCCTATCTATCTCTCTCATAGAATGAGAAAAAAAAAAAAGAAAAAGAAAAGTTGCTAACGGTTACAAATTCTTAGGGGCTCAACCAAAATGCAAAATAGCCAACCCAAGCACAAACCTTGGCTCGTTAAGGTAATCAATCCAAACACGAGCCCCTTAACCCATTAAGGTATCCAACCTAGAAAAAGCCACTTAGCCCATTAAGGAAGCTAGCCTAAACAAAAGCCACTTAACCCATTAGAGAACCAACCCAAACACAAGCCCCTCGGCCCATTTAGGTAGCCTACTTAATCATAAACTATGACCCATCAACATAGCCTACCTAAACACAAACCATGGCCCATTAAGGTAACTGAACTAAGCCAAAACTATTGATCCATTGAGAAAAAACCTAACCATGAACCGAGTCAAAACATGAAGTCAAATGTACCTTTAGTCTTGAACTCAAATCGAATAAGTATCATTTCACATTCGGGCATATTCTAAAGAACTAGGGTACAAAATCAATCTTTACCCTGGGGCAAATAAATATAGAGTCCAACCTAAGAAATTGATAACTCATTTTTAAAAGTTTTAGGATAAAAAGAGACAAACTATGTCCTATACACTAACCTTAAACACTTTAAGAGTTGAGTGACACTGTGGTGAGGATGCTTTAAACTTATTCCTTAAAGGAGGTCAATTTGAATTTGATATGTAGATTAAAATCAAGTTAGGCATTAATTTTCAAATCTTAAAGCACAATTGTCTTTTGTTAACCCTGCTGGACCAACTTGGAGTATTTTTTATATTTAAGCCCTGTCAAGAGCCACCCCATACTGAGGTAATTCAGAGGTTAGGGTCATTGATTAGGAGAAAAGGATAAAAATTAGTTTATGCTTGCTTTAGTGGCATCGATTCAAGGATAATTTTTTTTCTTTGAAATGAAGAAGAGCTTATAAGAACCCTATACATACAGTCCAAACACTTTGGGGAGACAGTTACTTTCGAGCCTAGGTAAAAAGGGGTAAAAAAATAAAATAATGGAGCAACAAAAAAAGAAAAAAAAAAAAAGAAGGAGAAGAAGAAGAAGAAAGAGAAGAGGCCGAAAAATTGGGCCTAAGTGTAAGACGAAAGCCCTAAAAGATATTTCACATCTTAATAAGGGCAGCAAAATTGAATCAAAAGGCTCGGATAGCCTCAAATCACATTCTAAGCCTAAAAACACAAAGCCTCCATATTTACTCTAAATCACACATCAAATTCACAAACAGGAAACTTTCTTACCTATGTTGAATCACATAAGGCCTCCCTACCAACAATACCTCCCACATTCGATAAAAGCTCCTTTAATCTTATAGGATAATTTGTCTTAAATAAAAAATGATTTTGAAACTAAGGCAAGTACACTTCTAGATTTTTCCTAAAGGTTCTTGACTTCTATACCTAGGTTAAATAAAAGTATCTCTTTCAAAATAGGCTTTCTCCTTAATCCTTTTTTAAGACCCTTTGATCAAAAGCCTATATTCATAATGTTAGACCAAAAAAGACCTAAAAGAGTGATTAAGGTGTATCACTTACAAAATGGACTATAATTTTTGGAACTGTAGTCAAGAGTGTAATTTAGATAGAGAGTTCATAGGGAAGCCCTCTTTGACTAGACTAATCATGAGTTATTTTTTCCTTAGAAAAAGAATGTTTAAAATCACAAGGCCCTACCATTAAGATTAGCATCAAGGTTAGGGGATATTTTCAGAGACTAAGAAGAATATGAGATACCCAATATGATTACTAAAGAAGGAGATGGTTATAACATTTGCTTCTTTAAAATGAATTTATACCTATTAGCAAACTTTAAAAAAAAAAATACAAAATAAAGGGAGAGAAAGCAAAGGCTTGTTACAAATTTTTTATCCATTTTCAAGTTCATGTTAACCTAAGTGGCCAAGCTTTCAATTCATGTCACCTACTTCTTTCTAATGTGGTCGCACCTTTTAAGTTTACCATAATAGTCTAGGTCATTCTTGCTGTTAAAGTTTTGATATCCATTAACTCTTTTTCAAATTAAGGGGCCTATCCTTGATGCCTTTTTGTCATAAATGGTTTTCACCAAATTCTTTGTTTGTAAAAATTTTCAAGACAAGATGTTTTTTAAATTGGTTACATTCCTCACTTTGCTTCTTTAATCCTTCATCAATTTTCCTTAGGGTTATAGCTAGCTTATAGAATGTTATCCGGACATACATGTTCTCCTCTAGGGTTTTAGCTAGCACAAGAAGCACTATCCTATCTCAAGCTCTTCTAGGGTTCTAGCCAACTCAAGGAGCGCTGTCTCACCTCAATCTCTTTAGGGACTTAGCTAACTCAAGGAGCGCTACCCTATTTCACATTTCTCTCCAAGGTGCTAGCCAACTCAAGGAGCGCTATCCTATCTCAATCTCTTTTAGGGTTCTAGCTAGCTTAAGGAGTACTGTCTCATCTCAATCTTTTTTAAGGTTCTAACTAGCTCAAGGAACACTATCTAGTCTCATCTCTTTTAAGGTTCTAGCCAACTTAAGGAGTGCTAACCCATCTCATAATATCTTTTAAGATTTTAGTCAACTCAAGGAGCCTTGTCTTATCTTAATCTCTTTTAGGGTTTTAACCATCTCAAGGAGTGTTGTCCTACCTCAATCTCTTTATGGTCTTAGCCAGCTCAAGGAGTGCTGTCCTATTTCACATTTCTCTCTATGGTTTTAGCCAGCTCAAGGAATACAATCTTGTCTAATCTCTTTTAGGGTTCTAGCTAACTTAAGGAGCGCTATCTAGTCTCAATCTCTTTTAAGTTTCTAACTAACTTAAGGAGTGTTGGCCTACCTCAATCTCTTCCGGATCTTAGCCAACTCAAAGAGTATTGTCCTGTTTCATCTCTTTCCGGGTTCTAACTAGCTTAAGGAGTGCTATCCCATTTTACATTTCTCTCTAAGGTTCTATTTAGCTTAAGGAGCATTGTCGCATCTCATCTCTTTTAAGGTTCTAACCAACTTAAGGAGCATTGTCCCATCTCAATCTCTTTTAGTGTTGTTAGTCTCCTAGAGACACTCCTACTTAAGTTAGTCATCTCAAAGGAGCATGACCAGGTTTTCTCAAATCGTTTCCAATTTAAGGTTGTTAGTCTCTTAGTGATACTCCCACCTAGGTTAGTGAGCTCAAAGGAGCATGACTAGGTTTTCAAATCGATTCTCATTTGGGATTGCTAGTTACTTAGAGATGCTCTCACCTAGGTTAGTTAACTTAGAAGGGCATGACCAAGTACCAAACTGATTTTTCTAGCCAGGTCCTAAGGCACTAGACCTTTCTAAAGCTTATTGTAATGTCTTAATCAACTCTTAGTGTGCTTTCTCTCCATTTTAGCTTTCATCTCTTCAACTTTTACTAAATCCCTAGTGGATCAAGCTAAGATAGTTAGCTAATTATAGCATTTCTTAGGGCAAAATTTATCCCTAGGGAAAAAATGGGATCTCTTTTGTCTGTGTAACAAAGTTTTTCTCAAATTTTATCATAAAGGTTTAGAATTTTCTTTTTTGTAAAAAAGGTCCTAATTTAGAAAAATATAAAAGTAGAAAATTTGGAAAAATACAAAAATATAGAAAATTTATAAAAATAAAAAAATATAAATTTAGAAAAAAAAGGTTTAAAAAATATAATAATATATAAAAATAAGTCTTTTTAAGAAAATAGAACATTTAAGTAAATTCGATTTTTAGAAAAGTAGTTTTTTAGAAAAATAGAAATTTAAGATTGTGTTAAGCCTTTAGATAGATTATTTTATTTATTTATAGGATTTTTAGGTTAAATGCAATTTAGTTTTACCATAAAATGAGGTAGAGGCCAACGACTTGATGACAATATACTTAGACTTTGTATTGGATAAAGAGAGAGGTCTTGGGTTCAATTCTTACACAAGGCACTTCGTGCCCTTTGTTTTTTCTTTTTATTATAAAAGAAAAAGCCTAATCCACCCTGTGTTAAGATGCCATTTAGCTACGTATTGTATTTGATACGTAGTAGTCACTAGTTGGGTGGTACTGCTGACATAGCATCCATGTGGTGCTATGTTAGTTGCTTTATCTCCATTTCCATCATTTTTCCTTTCCTTTCCCATTGTTTCTCGCTTAAACATAACCTTGGTTCTTCCTTTTGAATCCATTTGTCCTTCATAATTTCACCGATTTAATGGTGAAATTGTGAAATAAAGTTAGGATACTATGGATTAGAGTCGAAAACAAGTCTAAATACAAATGATTAGACGATAAAATCGGACTTTGAAAATTAGGGAAAATTCAAAACGTAGATTTTTTACTCATATCAATTCTTGCCATTGCTAGAAAATCGAAGCTTCTAACCATGTTCTTTAGCAAGAATAAACATCATTGAATTCATTTTGACTACCATTTGTGCTCAAATTGCTCTTTTTTTTTTTTAATAAATTCAACAATCATTCTATTCAAAACCCATTTATTTCAATTCTTTGAATTCAATATTTTTTTATCATTTCCATGTTTGTTTAAGCTAAGAATACTATAAAAGGGGTTCTAGGAATTTGTTTTAGGTAAGGAACATACTCAAATTTGCATTCAAAACAAACTCTTAAGTTATTTCTCTCTGTAAGGGTGTTGGCCCTCTCTCTCTTTAAGATTGTGATTTCCTTAGTGATTTTCGAGCCAAACTACTGTTGTTACTAGTATCCTTAGCTTAAGACCAATCTAAAGACACCACCTACAAAGCTTGTCATGCCTCTTAAATCCTCTATTCCAACCACTATTATGAGAACCTTGGCTGCCTCCAATCTCCTCTTCAAACTACCATCTTAGGGTGGTTTTAACATCAAAGAACCACTATAGTTGAAGTTGTAACCCTTTAATACCCCAAGTAGACACACCTTTTCACCTTGAAAGACACCTAGTAGTAACCAACCAAGACCATCACCACCATCCCAACTTTAATGACCATCCAAGATGGCCTCTTCTTCATGCCCTCCCATGACCTACATGCTAACTCGCAACCTGACCTTGATCTAACTCAAAACTAATCTACACATCCTAAATTTGACCTACGCTTAGCTGCATCATTAGTTCGACCCTTTTGCAATTCCATTATTATTGTTTTCTTTTGTTGTTGTTATATTTTTTCATTATTTTATTTTATTTATTCCATGAATGAAATGTAATTCATAAATTAAAAAAATCAAATAAAAAAGAGAAAAAATTGAATAAAAAAAGAAAAAGTAAGTGAGGGAAAGGAAAAATTTAAGAAAAAGGAAAAAAAGGAAGGCTTTACTGCTTTATTTATTTACATTCATCTTTTTTTGGGGTTAAAAGAAAGATATAAAATAAATAAATAATAAAGAAAGTATATAATAAAATGAGTTTTTATCACTTAGAAAAAAAATTATTTTTAAAAAAACAACAAAATTTAATCAACCTCAAGACTTCTTTTAAGATTTTTGAAAATGGAATAAATTACAAAAAGTTAGGACCCTTTTAGAGTTTTTCTTTAAATAAAATCGCATTGATAAATAACATAAACCCAGTTGTTTTCTAAAATTGAAAAGAAACCAATACACTAAAATTTTTTAAATGAACTATAGAAAGTCTAATTCCTAATAAAGGATACGCAGGCACCTACGAGGTGACTTAAAATAAGGAAACCTTTTTATTTTCCCTTTTATAAATAATTTTTTATTTTTTTTATGTAAATAGAATTATTTTTTTTTTTTGTGAATGTGTAATTGTTAAATGGGTATTTTAAAAGATGAATTTAAATTCACAAAGTTAAAAGTGGTACTCATTACAGGTCTAGTAAAATAGCCCTTAAATCTAAAATCTTTGGTTTTCATAAACCGTTTTAAAATTTGGTTTTCCTAGTAGACTAGTGGCTAGGTTAAATCTATCTACCCAATTTATTTAACTGAAATCATTTTTTATCGACCCTTGTCGGGTGGCGACTCCCAAACTTTTCAAAATAGAAAACCTAGTTTTTCTTAACTCTTAATCTAGGGTCTTTATTGAATGGGTATAGAGTTTAATATAGATTGAGTTAACGAAAATATCAAGCTCGACACCAGCTAACATCATTAACAGATTATTCATGGTTTATCGCAATTGGGTACCATCAACTACTACTTATCCTTGCCCTCTTTGAGTTACTTGTCTACCATATGGCACTTGACTACCTTTAGTTAGAATATCTACCCTACGGCATCTGACTACCCCATTGTTGTCCTATATAATTCCCTCCACTAAGGTAGCTTGTTCATTACCGGTGTTGACATTAGACAAGGGAACTCTCCTAGGTAGCATTCTATAAGAATAGATAAACAACAAAGGGAAGGGAATATACTATTAGTTGATAAATAAAAGGAAAGGTACAACTAAAAGATAGACAACAACAAATAAGCACTCAAAGGTAGAGAACAAGGTACAATTTTAGAAGCAACATCAAACATTTAATCAATCCCATTAAGTCTAGCCCCTTTCATATTAGTCAAGTTTTAGTGATCCTTTTCTTAGATTTCTAGATTGATCATAGCTTAACTTCTAAGTTGATCAAAACCTAAGCTCTAATACCACCTAATCTATAACACCCTAGACTTAGGATATTGTAGACCACCACGTATCCCTAATCCTCTACTAATAGGTTAGGCTATAAAAGCACAACTAAAACCTCTAATTACCTATAAACCACATTCTCCATACATGATAATGATAACCTCCTCTAGTTGAGTCTTTAAAATAGCCAAAAGAACAAATCCAATATCAACTATGAATTCTTAAATAAAACATGTTTGAAAATACTCTAAAATAGAAATTAATTCTTTAAGTTAACTAATACTAGCTTCTAAAACTAAACTCGGTAATTCTAGTCTTAATCATAATCATAGAAATACTTACTACTCTCCTTATCATGGTAATAGTAATACATATCACCACAATCATCACTTTTACCATATTCATTTAACTAACTAGCTATAAGGAAAAATAAAGGGATAAGTGGAAGCATAGTACACAACATGCAAGCACAATCGCATGAACAAGCAATGCAATATACATGTGGAATATGCAATGACAGTTAAACACATAACAAGTTATTATCTTCAATCTTAGCCGGTCAAACAGTACATAAGAGTCCTCATGACCTTCTGTACATAATAGAAAATAAATATACATAAATAAATTACTTAAACACCATACCCAAGAGATGCCACCTTCGGCCCTAGGATTCTTATTCTACCTCAAATCATTTCAATGGGCAACTCCACTAGGACCATCACCATCTAAAGACCATTAAGGTGCCCCTTAAGGTTCTATCACCACTAGCAACTTAGTTGAGCCATTCGCAAGCAACACACCATAATTAAGGTCCAATATCAATTAGTTTAGTTTTATTCAATCACACCCTTCAAACATGTGTCGCATACCTAAATAGCTTGATTCAATTTGAGTAGTGCTCCTAACAATAAGAGAACTTGTAATATTTGGGAATACTAAACTTAGAGTCTATACAAATTTTATCTTAAGTCCTTAAACAATTTAAGCTTATATTATTAGGTTGATTACGATTAATTTAGAACATAAACTTAGAAGAGAAACATGCTTGAGGTTTACACCTAGGATTACTACCGTAGTCCTTGCTAAACTCCATATATGATGACTATAGGCAGGTTCGCACCTGTAGTCTTAGACTATGGTCTTCATGGAAAACTAACTCCAATGACCACAATCAAGATCATGCCTATCATCTTGGACCGTGATCCTCTTGTTTGAAATTTCTTCTCAAAAAGCACGATCAACACGAAACTTCAAAACTACGAAGGGTCTACAGTCAAAACCACGGCTGTGTTTTCTAACCATATTCCTCCTAAATCAATGAAAATGCTTCTCTTTTCATTTTACAAATCTCCAACTCCAGATTTATAAAATAAAAACACAAATCATATCATTATAAAACTGATCCCTTTTGTCTTTTCAACAATTAAATGTCAATTAACACAAATCTTTTCATACTTACTTGGACTTTTCAAGAGATCTTGCAAACCCTTGATTCTTGCAACTTCCATGATTTCCAATAATCCATCCTATATAAATAATCTTATTAGATTCCGATAATAAACAAGATTTCCTTGATTATATTGCTGATCTTACCTTTTAATTCATTTTCTCACAATAAAACCCTTGCTTTCCAATCACAAATTGATAATACACCATAAATCTATAATCCAACTACATTAGCCCCTTATCCATGTCTTACCATAGGGAATTGCGTAGGATTGCTCTGCCATTTGGAGAATACCACCTTCTCTTTATTGCTAGTGTAAAACTGTGAATAGTATTAAAATTTAGCTCTTATAGCTAAGTCAAGACTGGCAATCTAGACCCATGTAATTCTCGTTATATCTTTACTCAAATTTATAACCTTACAAAACTACCCGCCTTTTATTTTATAATCCTTCTTACTTTATTTTACAAATAACATAAATTTTTCTATGATTACATATGGGATGTCAATGAGTTGAATTATTTACTTTGTACTCATTTGACCCATGATATGCTTACTCTATAATGTTTAACATGGAATAAACAATTTTCCACTTAGGAAGGCTTCCAAAAATAGGTCCTTTTTGCCTCTAGCACTTAAAAGGAAAGGTAGAACAAATCCAATACAATAAAACACCTCCAAATTATTTTGGAGCAAGTTCTTACCTTTAAAACTTTTGCTTTTCATGTGTAACCATCCACTTTTTCATTCTTTACATACGAGAACCAATGTAAATGGGGTAGGGTAGGGCCTTAGCTTCCCACTACCTTTGTTGTTCATGTACTTATTATAGCGTAAGTATGCTAAGGATGTTTAGAATTTGATTGTTGTACATTTTAGTATTCAATCAGTTCCAAATAATTCTTCCAATAATGTCATGTTAAAGTTTTAGGACTATGGATCTAGTAATTCTATATGCCATAGGAATTCATATGACCTTCTTAAGATTCTGGTTGGGCATATTATGGATGATCTCATGAATCTTTGGAAGGCTACTCCCTTAGATATAAAGAAAATTAAATAGGATGAGCATATGTTTCCTCAACCTCTAAGAAAGAAAGTACTTCACTCTCCTTCTTTAAATTTTCTTGACAAGCAAAGGTTCAAATTTAATGTAGATAGCAATTTGTCTCAATATAAAAGATATGAGGAAGTCATTCTCAAAGATGAAAATGGAAACATAATTTAGTGCTTTTGTTTTACCTCTCTTCATTGATCCAATGAATCTATTGAACTAATAGTTATGGCTAAAAGTCTTAAATTTTGCAAGTACAATAATTTTAAATAGGTTGAAGTAGAGAGGCATTCCTTAATTGTATGTAAATGGCATTTTCTTTCAATTTTAAGATAGGACATTTGGAATGATATTTCATAGGGAAGTCATTCTTACTGTATTTAAAAGGCTTGAAATTAACATTCCTTTTGCAAAACCACTCCATTATATGTCTTCTTATGCAAAATTTATGAAGGATTTACTGATTAAGAAGAAGAAAATTAATGATGCAATACCTGTTATGCTAATAGGATAGTGCTCCACGAAACTATAGAATGATTTATCTTAGCTTCCTTAAAAGTAGAGAGATCCAGGGGGTTTCACTATCCCTTGCACTATTGACAATTTTCATTTTGACAAAATCTTGATAGATTCTGGTGCTAATATTAATTTAATTTCTTTGTCTATTTTCAAGAAACAAGGATTAGATAAATGCAAGTACTCACATATGACTTTGTAATTGGCTAACTAGAGAATTAAATATCTAAAGAGTGTTTTAGAGAATGTTTTAGTAGAAGTAACAAATTTATATTTCCAATTGATTTCGTATTGGAAATGGAAGAGGATAGGAGGGAGGTTCCTACAATACTAGGCAAACTGTTCCTAAAGATAGATAAAGCATTAATTGATATGAAACAAGGTAAGCTAACTTTGAGAGTAATGGATGAAGAGGTAACTTTTAATTTTTGTGATATCATTAAGCAATTTGATGATGGTAAATCTTGTTATACTATTGATGTGGTTGATGAGCTTTTATCTGAGTTTATTGAGGAGGAAATAGGTACAGAGACCATAGAATCAGTCTTGAGAGACTTAGATGATTGGAGTAATGATGAACAAGATTTGGATATGTTGAGAAAGTGCCTAAAATTAAAACCAAACAATATGAGGAGCTTGGTACTAATGTGATAAACCTAATGCCATTAGTTACGAAACCACGATGCTTGAACTAAAACTGTCATGCCACTTAAAGATCACCCACGTAACCTAAAGCAAAAACCCATGATCCTATTAAGTAATACAAAGCAATAATCAACACATTGATAAGTTTATGTTATTGTATTTTTATCCTAAGGTTCTTTCAATCACATATATATATACATATCTTGTGTCTAAATCTTTTACTACTTTTTTATTGACCACACTCACTTTTAACCTATAACATCTATTAAGTTTTAACTAGTCTTTAAAGTCGATTCTTAAGAACCATACTTTGATACCAACCGAGAACTATCTTACCCCGAAAACCATCAAGCCATAACAATCCATCGTATATATCAATTTTATGCAAGAAACTATCCGTTTAGTTGCTAGCATAAACTTGACATATATAAGGCTCATATGATAAATTGCTCTAAAGCATTTAGTGTTTCACAAATATACTAATATTTGTATAACTAACAAACTTGCATTTACAATAAGACTAGGTACAAAATATTTATAAAAGTATATAAGTACATAATATGACTCAAAAGTAGGAATCCTACTAAATCACCTAGGATACCTTAACCTTAAGAAACTAAAAAGTTTCAAAAAATAAGGTTTAACATTAGCTTCTTCTTACTCAAGCCCTATTTACACCCTTTGCACACCTGATGATGATTGTCACATAAGATGTTTGATCAGAACCTACAAGCAAATCTATAGAAGAGTAATCAAACCACAGCTTCGTAAGGGGTAGATGGTAAAAAGCATATAGAAGCTTGGCAAAATAGCAAAGTTATCAATCAATTATTATGTGCAATGCATGAGCAACCAATTTATTATCTATACGACGTCATACCCATTCTAACCTAAATTTAGGAGCTTTCATATGGTCATAGTGCCCTTACGACCAATTCTAAGCTTATGCAATGGAGACCTTATTCCTTCCATGACTACCTTCACATTGACATCTCTAACCTTGCCTTGACTCCCTCTCCTTTCACTTAGTTCAACTAAATGTAGGGAGAAACTAGCACACTACACTTTGTCAAAGGGGTCGAAATTTAGTTAGAGAAAACCTAACCATCACTGAGAGGGGATGTAATGCATGTCCTTTTAAAGTTTTAATTCATATTCATATTAGTCTGGTTAAGGGTGATCAATTGATTCACAACATACTAAATAAAGTCAAGCATCATAGAAAAATGTATAGCTTAGCTTCCAACTTGGACTTTAGTAATCAAGTATAGCCTAACATGCTTGCAAACAATTACTTACAACCACAAGAGAACACATACTTCAGTTTTCACAATCCTATTTACTTATATAGAAATTCACTCAAGTAGGTCGGTAGCATTAAGATCAATTGGAAATCCTATATATAAAAACCTAGTATTTAATTTTTGTAAGATTTATGAAAGCATTTATCATTTATTTTACTATGTCATCATTATAATTAGTAAAATACAATTTAGATACTCACAGGATAATATATCTATATATTTATATATCCATATATATACACTTTATATGCCTAAGGTATAATATAATCTTCATATTTTTTACCCTATTATAAATTATCTAATATAGATAAATACATATTATTATGTCATATAGGTTATATTAAATTGGATGGCATTTATAAATATATGTAATTAAAATATGACTTATAATGCATCGTTTTGATCATATTGAAGCATAGATTCTATTAGTTAAATCACGTTTTGATTATGGAAACATTGTCATAAGACGATAATTCCCATCATATCATAGAACACATCCATTTTATCATACAAGGTTATCTTATTTTAATAAATTTAGTTTTGCTAAGTTTGTATAAACTCATCGAGACGTAGTAGGGACTCGATGTATAGAAGTATATTCTAGAGGGTACGTATGGTCCTAACATACATATTAACTTACTTAGTAGCAAACATTGTATTTGTATGGTATTACACAATAAAGTATATTTGGTATAAATTTAAAGAAAGTATGATAAAATTTTGAATTATACCTACTTATGCTACCCCTAACACGTACTTAGGTCATATCATGGGTTATAATATCATGACATTCATCAAGATTAGTATGCTATTAGGTTTGATTAGGTTATAAATATTAGGAATTTATTAAATAATTGATACATTTTTAATTAAATATCAATCAAAACTAGCCCTAATAATAAATTAACCTTTTTTCTTATGAAACTCATGATAAATAGCATACATTATCAAATAATTCCACCAAAATTCCTACAAACTTAGAAAAACATATAGAACTTAACAAGCAACTTGTTTCATGCAATTTTGATTATTGCCTAATTATATAAAGTTACGTTTTCTCCTTTAAATAAAGATTAATTAAGCAAATAATATCATTTACATGCAAAATAATTTCCAACCTATCATGACATTATTACAAGTGTCCAAAAGTCATTCAATACCATTTTCATCAATTATTTTTATAAAATCAATTTATTTCCATAAATTCCAATTTTAGCAATTTTTGGGGTAAAAAATATAGTAAATACTAAAAATGTATATAATCAATAACAGGCCACATATAATTAAACTAGACATAATAAGGATCCTATAGTAAATTTTTGGACATGAAACAACATTATTTAGTAGATTTCATATTTGAATTAAAAGTTTGCTTGAGTAGGACAGGTTCTTAGGGACATATATAAAATACTTCAAATTTCTTTAAAATAAAATTACTACCTTAAAGTATACTTAAAATAACCTAAGAATAATTTTTTTTTTTTTGTAATTTTTCTTGTAAATTTAATATTTTTAGAAAAATAATAAAAGAAGAGGGTAGAAAATTGGACTAGCCGCTCATTGGAGCTCTAGTGGTCTTCAACCGATGTAGGTGTATCGATTCAATTGGCTAGTGGGGGCTCTATTAGTGGCTATAAGGGCTTCATGTCAAGTTGTTTGTAGGTGTTGGAACTCACTTAGGGCAATAGGTTTCCTTGTTTTTCTAATTAATTTTCTATAATTTTTCTCAAACTTTCTTTAAGTGTCCTAGGCTTCTAAGGTGTCTAAAATGAAGTCTTGGTATCTTACATATATTATTTAGGGTCAGCCAAATTTTCTTAAAGGCTAGGTAACTTTTATTTGTTTATTATTTAATAGAAAAGCTAAGTAGAAGGTGTCACTTCCCTTTTTAATTCACTTTTGATTCACTTGCTTATCACTTTTGCATCATCAGCGGTTGCTTCTAAGGGGAGTTGCTTTGAGAGGGTTTTTCTCGAAATTTTCAAGTAATTTTAATATTTTAGGATATCATTTTTCCATTTTTAAGGGTTTTTGTTGCTATTTGCATATATTTTATATACTTGATGCTTCACCCATGTTATTAATTTTTTGGAATATATTTCCTTTCAAACTTTTAGAACTTAACTATAACTTACTCATATTTAAGGGGTTTTATGCAATTTAAGAGTATATTTATTATATTTATAAGGTATATTTGAAAGTATACATATATTTCATATATTATCTTTTATCATATTATTCACTCTATAGCTTAAATGATTTATCTCTAATGCCTCAATATATCTCAATAGAGGTATGTACAAGGCTAAACCAACCCTAAACCTCTAGTTCACAAGTAGGCGATTAGTTGAACCAAGCTCAACTCTTAAGACTATAAGCTTCGGCTAGTTCAAGTGAACTGATGGTTCATGGGCTGATTTGAAGACTCTTGAACCCTACTCTTTTTTATTTTTTTTTTTCAAATTTAATTTTTCCCATTTCCTTCAATTATTATTAATAATTTGTCACCTACTTACTTATTTCTATTTTCTTTCCCAGATAATTCTAATACTTTATATGGACATGTAGTGATGCATAGATGGTTTACTTTTACTTTTGCTTGAAATTTTTTTCCATTTTGAAATAATTGATTTGGACTACATGAGCATGATGGTGTTTGTTTTTTTTTTTCTATTAAAATAAATTAAAGTATGGATGGACCTAAACCGACGACTAAACTTCTGATTCAACTAGCTGGTTCAATGGCCTAGTGGATTGGTGGTTCTCCAAGGCCAAACCACCTAAGCCCTTATGGCTTGACAATTCATCGACTGGTTCACGCTCATCTCCATCTTGGCTAAGCAGGTTCGAAGGTTCACCGGGCTAATTTTAGGCTGATTCATAGTTTGGAACTAACCTTTGAATAGGTCTATATCTTGGTGCTCTAATTTAAGAGATTCGACAAATTTTGTATTATACTAGGTAATTATATTTTTATGGCTAAAACTAGAGTTTATTAGATTATTATTAAAATATAAGCTTACCATGTCACTTTTACTAACTTTTGTGGTCCTTATAAAGTTTAAGCTCAACTAGACAACTTTCTCTGCAAGTTCTACGTTAAGTGCGATTGCCCTAAATGCAATTATAGAGGCTAAAAAAAATCATTGCCTAATAATTTAAAATATGCTTTTCTTAGAATAGATAACACACTACCAATAATTATTTCTTCCTCTTTGATAAGTGATGAAGAGCAGTAGTTATTAGAGGTTTTAAGAGAGCATAAGGAGGCAATTGGGTAGACTTTAACAAATATAGAGGAAATTAGCCTACTAATTTGCATATGCAGGATTTTGTTGGAGATTGAATGTAAGCCTATAGTACAACCACAAAGTAGATTGAATCCAACTTCGAAAGAGGTAGTGAAGGAAGAGGTACTTAAATTGCTGGATGCAGGTATTATCTACCTATCTTTGACAGTAAATGGGATAGTCCTGTTTAGGTAATGTCAAAGAAAGGTGGCATGACTGTAGTTAAGAGCAACAAAATGAATTGATTCCTACTTGCACTATAACTAGTTAGAAGGTTTCTATTGATTATAGAAAATTAAATGATATGACCTAAAAGACCACCTTCCTCTCCCATTCATAGACTAAATGTTAGAAAGATTAGCAAGGCATGATTACTACTACCTTTTAGATGGGTACTCTTGTTATAATCAAATTCTCATTGCACTTCAAGATCAAGAAAAAATTGGTTTCACATGCCTGTGTGGAACTTTTACTTTTAGTAGAATGTTGTTTGGTCTATATTCAAAAGTGTATGATGACTATTTTTTCAGATATGATTGAAAATTTATTGAAGCTTTTATAGATGATTTTTCTCTCTTTGGAAGTTCCTTTGATGCATGTTTGAAGAATTTGTCATCTGTACTTAAGAGATGTAAGGACATAAATTTGACACATAACTTGGAGCAATCCCATTTTATGATAGGAGAGGGAATTGTACTGGTTCACAAGATTTATGCAAGGGGTATTGAAGTTGATAGGGCAAAAGTGAAGATTATTGAAAAGTTGCCACCACCCACATCAATAAAACAAGTTAGGAGTTTTTTGGGTCATGTTGGCAATTATAGGAGATTTATTAGGAACTTTTCTAAAATCTCTAAACCTTTGTGTAATTTATTGTTGAAAGATGCTCTTTTTTATTTTAATGATGAATGTTTGTAGGCAATCAATTTATTGAAGGCTAAGCTTACATCAAGCATGTGATTGTTGCTCTAGATTGGAGATGTCCATTTGAGATCATGTATGATGCTAATGACTTTGTTATAGGCACTATGTTAGGGCAAATGCAAGATATGTTACTCTAAGTTTTATACTATGCCAGTAGAACTTTGAATAAGTCCCAAAGGAACTATACCACTACTGGAAAACAACTTTTAGCTATCATATTTACTTGTGACAAGTTGCAGTCTTATTTGATTGGTTCTAAAGTCATAATATATATAGATCATGTTGCCTTTAAATATCTCTTAGATAAGGTGCTAAACTTAGGTTAATTCGTTGGATTCTTCTACTACCAAAATTTGATATTGGAATTAGCAATAGGAAAGGTTTTGAAAATTTAGTGGCTAATCATTTATCCTGTTCAGAACTTGATTGCAAAGAGCTACCAATTAATGAAGTGTTTCTTAATGAACAATTGCATACAATAGATATCCATAGATTGCCCTAGTATGTTGATATCGTAAATTTTGTGGTTAGCAAGATAATTCCTTATGCTATGTCTTATCAACAAAACAAAAAGTTGTTGCATGATGTTAAATTTTATTTTTGGGATGAACTACACTTGTTTAATGTTGTGCTGATAAAATATTTAGATGATGTGTGCCCAAATTGAAGCAATCTAGCATTTTATAGTATTGTCATTCAATAGAAGCAAGAGGACATTTTTGAGTTGAAAGAATTGCAACAAAAATTTTGTCTTATGGATTTTATTAGCCCAATTTATTTAGTGATTATAGAAAATTTATTATGTCTTGTGCTCAATGCTAGTGAGTTAGAAATATTTCTAGAAGACATGAATTACCATAAAACAATATTTTGATAATTTAACTTTTTGATATGTGGGGAAATGATCTTGTGGGTCCTATTCCCTTGTCATTTTCAAATAAATACATACTTGTAGCTATTGATTATGTTTTAAAATGGGTAGAAGTTGTGGCTTTACAAACAAATGATGCTTGAGTTGTTGTAAAATTTTTTAAAAGGAATATTTTTACTAGATTTGTGGTGCCTAGAGCAATAATTAGTGATGAGGGCACACATTTTTTTTAATAAGCAATTTAAAAAATCTTTTATTAAAATATAGAGTTACTTATAAAATTGCTACCCTTTATCATCTACGTACATATGGATAAGTAGAGGTGTTAAATAAAAAATTAAAATAGATCTTAGAAATGACTGTTAATACATATAGGAAAATTTGGTAATTGAAATTTGATGATGCAGTATGGGCTTATAAGATAGCTTTTAAGACTCCTATAGGCATGTCCCCATATAAAATTATTTTTGGTTGATCATGTCACTTACTTATAAAGCATGAGTGCAAAGCATATTAGACCATTAAATTTCTTTACTTTGATATACAAGCTACGAGTGAAAGAAGGGTGCTTTCAATTAGCTAAGTTCACGAAAGAAGCTTATAAGAATGTTTAGATCTATAAAGAAAGAGAGCAAATAGATGGCATGATGGGACCATATAAAAGTGGAAATTTTTACTTAGGTAGAAAGTTTTATTATACAATTCTTGCCTCAAATTATTTTTAGGTAAGTTGAAGTCATGATGGTTTGTACCTATATAGCACTGTTAATTTAATTGGAAGATAACTTTACTTTCAAAGTGAATGGTCATCTTTTAAAACATTTTTATGAAGGGGAAGACATTAGTAGAAATACAACCATTGTTGACTTAGGAAATCTTGCTCTAACAATTGAAAAGTCAGGCCGGTGACTATAAACTAAGCACTTTGTGGGAGGCAACTCATACATTTTTCTTTTTTTACTTGTTTGTTAAAAACAAAAAAGAAAAAGAATGGAAAAAAATGTTTCAGTATATTTCTTTGTATTCTCTTTTACTTTTCTATTTCTATTTGGATTTTTTAATGTTATCTATTGAAAGGAAAAGCCTCATAAGTGATATCATACTAATAACCCAGCAGAGTAGTCTTCCTTTTACTCTCTATTTTTATTTTTTCCAAATGTTAGGGGCAATATCTATTTTAAAGTTGGAGATGAATGAATTGGATGGAAATTTTTTATCTTATGGTTGGTTTTTTGCTATATGTGGCTCTATTAGCTTTCATGGAAAAATTTTGCATTTGATATTACTTTGTTTATGGAAAACCATTATATTACACATACATTTATAAGGTCAATTTACATATTTGGTAAAAAAAAATATCAATTTTTTTGTAAAAGTCATTTGATTTTTGTGCTAAATTTTACTTGATCAATTATGAACTTTCAACACTTAACTGGAGTTGAATTATAGAATCTATATTAGGTTTAGTTATATGTTATTTAAGCTTCATTTTAAGATTTGAAATTAAGATAATATCACTTATTAGAAATTAGTTGCTTATATTTTTAAGCTTTCTTTGATGTATGGTCATTCCTTAGAAGTCTTTAGAGCATTGTAATCTTTAGTAAATGAACAAATGAAATTTGTCACTTGGAAGTTTTCCTAAAAAAAATAATAAATTTCGAGGTTGATTATATAATAAAAATAATAGAAAGCTAAATTAAAAAAACAGGGCCAATCTATTATAATGCTTGAGTCAATGATTCATGTTATGAATATTTGTAAACCCTAACCTCAAGTATTGTTTTGACCTTTCCTAAGGCATTAGAGTAATATATTTCACTTATCAAAAAGGTGGTGAAAGGTATTAAAAAAAATTAATTAATAAACTAAAGTAGTGGATGGTTTGAAGGGGAGTCATAGTGCCTAGTAGCATAATATGCGACTTAATGATCAATAAAACTACTTCATGAGAAGAATGGGGGGGTGGGTCGGGTGGGGTGGTAGGAAACCATTTAAAAAAAATGTAAAATTTCTAAGGGATGAATGGAAGTAATGTGTATTTGCTTTACATTATGATGCTTTGAGAAATGGAGGAGGAGAGTGTACAAAGTGTAGATGACTCTCACTTGATTGACCGATGTTATACTTAATTTCAAGTTTCTAAATCTTGGTTTAAAATGATATAGTAAAACTTTATTTCACATAGATTAATTATTGAACTCCAGTATTTTAGTGCTCCTATTGCATTTCAATTGTGATTGAGTAAATTGTGGATATAAAAGTTTGTTTACTCTTTGAATGAAAATTAATAAGAGAATCATATCTCTCGAGCCATGAGTAAATGTTGTGCAATTCATAATTGGTTTTTCATTAACAATGTAATGTGTGTAGTAATTCTTGTCCTTAATTGTTTTCATTGATAAACGTTTTCCTTGAGGACAAGTAAGAGATCAGGTTCAGGGTACTTATGAGTATGTAGTTGTCACATTTTTCATTGTTAAATCTTATAATTTTTAAGTAATTTATAGTGCTTCTATTGATATACCATCATAAAATTAATAAATTACACAAGAAGAGTCAATACAATAAATTTGTGTAAAATGATCAAAATTTGTTTTAAATGGTTTAAATTTTTCTTATATATATTTCATCTAAAAAATGCATCATTTAAAGAAAAGTCTTTGCCCAAGAAATGTCATTCTAGATATTCCACCTAATGATAGTTGTTATAACAATCTTGAAATTACCAAAAAATTTATTCCAATCAACACCTTAATAGGATTATGTTTTTCTATCCCTTCACAAAGGGCATTAATTTAATTGAATAAATTAAATTATGATTTAAGGGAAATGTAAAATACTATATCATCTTTTCATTAAAATTCCTAAGAATGCCACTACCTCTATCTTTGCCTTAAATTAATCTATTGCCAATATTCAATTTAACAAAACCATCTTTAGGGTAGTTCCAAGACAAAGAGTGGAATTTCCTCTTTTTGGGCTGTTTTACTATAATAATAAATAGATCTTCATCATGTTCAAACTGTTTTAGAGTGAAGGGATTTTCTTGCCTAAGATATAATAAATCATCTAAAATCTAGCTCACTACAATGTTAGGGAGCTTGGGAGTATTTCTATGAGAATTAAAGTAGGAAAAAAGAACCTTATATGATTTTATACATTTCCAAATTTATATTTCCAAAATTATACATGAGATCAATGGAAGAGATATATGAAAGATGATAAATGTCAAAATATGATGCAATCTAGTTCCAAATATCCTTAGCAAAAATTACATAATAGGAAAACTTGAATAGCCATTTTGCACTCTTGAAAGCAACAAACATATTGTGAAGTAAATGCTAATCCTATAAACAACAAAAGATCATATGGTCATAGCTTACCACATGAAAAATGATATCTTCAAAGGAATGAACTTATTCCAAAAAAGCTTGTTTAACTCAACATTTTCCACCTTATTCTAAACTCATTCCAAGCATTGGAGACATGAAAAGATCTTTTTGAAGATATCATCCAATTGGGGGAGTTGTTTGCTCCTATTGAACATTTAGAGATAGAATATCCTATGTAATACCAATAGGGAGCAAGCAAACTAACCTATCTATATCCCATCTACCATTGACCTACAAAGCATAGACTCTTAACTGTAGAGAGCTTATTGAGGATAACGTGTAAAGAAGGTCCTGTGAGAGCTACTAATCAAACCAAAAGTCAATTTCCCCCTTGCTGAACCAAAAAGAAAAAAAAAAAAAGCCTTCTTAGTGAAGTCTTGAGTCCTTAAAAGTCATATTCATAATGGAGAGGAACCATGGGTTGCCAATATTTCCATTGAGTATTTGGCCTTGATGTACTTAGATTGCATGAAATAAGTAAATGAAGATTTCTCAATTTCTAAACTTACACAAAATTTTTTGTTCAAAGGATTTAAAGACATCCCTTAGAGAACTTACTTATAAGCTTCTTTCCCATACAAGAAGACATAATTTATCCCAAGAAGCCCAATGTATAGATCTAAACTTAGTAAAATCTAAACCACCCCAATCACCCTACCTACCCCCTTCCCCTTTCTTTTTCCAATAGAAGGCTTGCAAATATGCTCTCAAGTTTTGTGATGGCCCATTAAGGTGGTTGAACAAATTGAAAGACATATAGAGGTAGAGAGGACAAGATACTATTAATAAGAATAAGTCTAGCCCCACTCGAGAATCAGAAGTTTCCCCAATTGTTGAGCCTATGTACTTTTTCAAGAGTATCATTAAAACTCTAATGATCCCTCTCCTTAGTAGTGAGAGGACAACCAAGTAGGTTACAGGTAGTTATGGGATATTCATCTATGTTGAAGTTTGAATTGTTTGTTTTGTTGAGGATTTATTAGAACTTTTTGGGAAAAAAAAAAAGGGATCTTTGTATTTATTGATTTTTTGCCTAGAAATCCATTCATAGAGGTTTGGTAGAAGCCCACCACCTTTGAAATAGAAGGTCTTGATTCATTTAGAAAAATAATGCAATCAACTATGAAACAAAGGTGGGAAATCTAAGTTTGTGCATAGGTTCTATACTTGAGTCAAGAGCATCAAAGAGAAAGATGATTTAAGCCTTAAGCTAAGAATTCTAAGGCTGTAATTATTGGTCTCATATAAGATATAAAGAAGGGGGGGGTGTGAATTGATATCTTTAATTTTTTAAAACTTTTTGATATAAAATAAAATTTACCCCTATTAAGAACTTGTAATGGTGAATAGTGATATTTAACAATTTAACACTTAACAATAAAGTAAAGTAAAAGAGTAAGAAAGGAGAATATTAGGTAGAGATTCTATAGACCTTCGACCTTCAACCTTCGACCTTCGACCTTTTACCTACTACTCTCTTTCAACTTCACTGCTAGGAACCTGGTCTACTTCATCGGTGCTATTTCATTTGATCCACTAAATTAAATCACAAGAAATTACAAGTACTTACCACATATGGAATCTATGACACTTTGTTCTACCTATTTAGCCTTGCTACAATCTAAGCTAATACAGATCTATAAAATATAAACTGATTTCTCTCTATAATAAAGTTTAGAGATTACAAGTGAGAACAAATAATACAAGTCTCAAATAATTTAGCTCTCAAAGAAAAATAACGATTGTTGTATAATTTGCTTTGGTGAAACTTTCTAAAGAACTCTCTGTGACTTTTCAGAAGGTATAGTTTGATCTCAATTTTTTTGTTTTTGCGAGAGATTTTTTCGAGTAGTACATAAACATTTTTTGAATCCTTTCTCTTTTATATAGAAATCTTCTATTAGCTAAAAACTAAAGATTATCTTCACTTTCATAAATATGCAACCATTAGTTATTTAAGATAATTCCTTGGATATTTTTTAGAAGATCTCAATCATTTAAATTTCAAAATCATCTCTCCTTATTTTGTTTAGATCAAATAAACTTAAATCCATAACTACCAGATAAGCTTCTATTTTAAATTTGATGAATATATATGCTTGTATAAATCTCATATTTGAATTTCCATAAAATCCAACTCAACCTTATCCTTATCCATATTTGTGCATATCTTGATTTTTCAAAAATTAATTCACTTAACGATAATCCCCATGAATCTTAATTTCGTCTTGAGTGAAACAAGAATAATTATATTTTACTAATACATCTAATCTAGTGGAGTTAGGACTTGATTAATTCGAATCTAATTTAAAGCTATTTTCAATGTCTTACTTCTAGACTTATTTTTTGAATAAGCTTCTGAATAATTTCAACCTTTTGTTTTTAGATAAGTTTCTGAAATACTGTACTAATTCTTCTTATAAAAGCTTCTAAAATACTTTATGAAGATTTTCCAGACTAGTTTATTTTCAATACATTCAGATCAAATCTTCTAAATACAACTTAATTTTGTGAAATTAAACTTTCTGAAAATCCTTCTGTAAGTTTACACTCTTAAAGATTCATTAGCTTTTAACTCTTTTTTGTTATTATCAAAATATATGAGAGATATCTAATAAGAATGAAGAGGGCTAGGAAGGGGGGATCTCCTTATTGCAAACCCCTACTAGAAGTAAAGCAATATATAACATTTCCATTCACAAGCACAGAAAACTAGCTATTGCATATAATCCTTTTGATCATATATGTAAGTTCCTAATGAAATCCATACGCAAAAGCTTTCCTTGTATGTATTGGCAACTTTTTGCTAAACTATGTCACTAGATGTAAGTCATGTAACAATATTGGACTTATAACCACTCTCAAAACATTAGTTTCAACAATGGATTACTTGGAAAAGTTAGGCAATTCATTGTTTTTAGCAAAGGCCAATTCATATGTAATAGTTTCAACTTTTGAAGGCCACAGAGAGAGATGCCTAGAGTGAAACAATATGCTTCAAATATTCAATTAGATCTCCACCAAATGAACATTTGATCTTTTTTAGATAGAAAGTATTACGGCAGGAACTTGCAACACTTGATATAGATCCGCTATGTTATGATGAATTTCCCAATTATATACTAAGAGGTTGTAAAAAAACATTATGATGAATTTCCAAAGAAATCGCTATAACATTCTATACATAATGAATTGAAATGTTGTTGGATCATTGCTAATCCCAAAGGGCATGACAAAAATTTTATAATGGTTATCATGAGTTTGAAAAGCACTATTCTCTGTATCTTTCTCATTTATAAATATCTGGAGATAATTAGATTGTAAATCTAATTCACAAAAATACTAAAGAACCGTACAAGCATCCAATAACTCATCAATTATTGGTATAAGGAATTCAACTTTTACGGTGACCTAATTCAATACTTTATAATCCATACAAAAACGTTATTAACTACCTTGTCAATTTTACTAACCAAAAGAATTAGAGATGGAAAAGGATTATTGCTACGTTGTATTGATCTGCTAACGTAAATTCAATTAGTGCTGGACAAATTTTACATGAATTGACTCCACATGGAGGGACATTGACTTGTGGGCTGAATGTTGGACACGTGTGAATTCATCTTTCTTTGATTGGGTTTCAGGATGTAGTCTTCACTTTTAACATTGTCGTTTAGGCAAATGGAGATAAAGACAAGAACATGGTCTGGCGTGGATGTTTGACTTTGGGTTGACAATTGAATCATCTACTCGCTGGATCTTCACGCAATGGGCCATACTTGTGCCGGAATAAACTGTTGCTTATTATTTATGGGCTGCTGGAAATTGCATAAACAATTGGATGGGCTGGCAACATCTTTTCTTTATTGGGTCGTGGCTTCTTGTTCCTTTTTCTGTTGGGGCGTGGTTTGAACAGGGACTTTAGCTGTTGGCCGAATGAATGATCCTCAAAATGTGGATATGGCCCACGGTGTTTGAGCTTTCTTTGATGGATTGTGATTGGTTTCTTGATGAGCCTTAGTCATCCAGACAAGTAAATTGTTTGGCCATTTTCTTGAACAATATGTGCTTTTGAAATTGCTTCATTTTGGACCTAGCCTATGTTTCTGTTATATTGCTCGGCCTTCTTTAATTGATATTAGACTTTTTTTCAGTGAGCTAACTTTGACGTGAATTCGGACCTCTTTTAATTCATGCCTCTTTTTATGTGATTCTTGTACTTATAGTTGTATATATTTCCCGTTTCTTATCAAAAGTATAAAAATATACATATAGATATGTAAAGTTGAGATAAAAGAAAATATAACATTTTTACTCTTATTGGTTACCTAAATATTACAGAAAGTATGTTGAAGGATTTTCACAAATAGCAACCCCATATCCATTTGATATAGAAATCAGTAAAATTTGACTAAGATTATAAATGTAAGGTGAGTTTCTTGGAATTCAGCATAGATTAGTTACAACTTTGATCTTCAATTATCAAAAAATGGAGAGAAATTCATGATCTATATTGATGCCTCAATAAAGGCTTGTGATGTATGCTAATGCAGAATGTAAGAATGTAGCTTATGCCTTCAAATGGTTGAGGTTAAGAGAAGAACTATCCAACACATGGTTTAGACCTATCAATAATGATCTTTGTACCAAAGTTTTGAAGTTACTATCTATATAGAGAAAGCCACAAGATCTATGCCAATCATTAAAGCTTAAACTTTATATTTACTCAAAAAGAAGTAAGCATGTAGCAAAGGAGGTGATTAGAAGTTGTAAAAGATTATGGCTTAAAAAATACACACCATCATTGAAAAGTTAATTTAGTAACAAATGCATTGAGCAAAAAGAACTAAGTAAATTTGGCTACAGTAATCACCTCCTGTAAATAGTTACTAAAAGATATATAAAAGATACGGTTAAAGATAACAATGAAATAAGTAGGTGTTAGAATAGCCAATTGGAGGGTACAGTTTATATTGTAGGAACAGGGTTGGACATAAACAGGATCTAGAGTTGTAAAAGGTTAATGGGTATGTTGATAACAGTACTAGAAAAGAATTTTGAGTAGGCATGATGGTATTGAGGCATAGTAAGCAATTATGGATGCTTAATGATTCAAGATTGAAGGAAGAAGTTCTAAAAGAAACTCATAGTTTAAGGCATCCAATATATCCAAGAGGCATCAAGATGTATAAAATCTTAAAGGTACATTATTGTTGGAATAAAAGAAGAGAGAAATAGTAGTATAGGTGACTTCTATGCTAACAAATAAGAATTGAACACCAAAGACCTATTATAGAGGTATATTATCAATAAAGGGAAGAGCACATCTCCATGGATTTCATGGCAGTACTCCCTAAGGCAAAGTACTAGTGACTATTACATATGTAAGCAACATTGGTTTGTTGGTAAATTTTGGAGGAGCTAACATGAAGTATTAAGGACGAAATTGTAGTTTACTATGGCATTCCACTTACAAATTGATGACTATTAGAGAGAATAATATAACATTAGAGGACATGTTGGTAGCATAGGCTTTAGATTTTAAGGTAACTAGGATCACCAATTGTTATTAGCGAAATTTTCCTACAACAACAGTTATCTAGCAAACATCCAAATGTTACCCCATGAGGCATTCTATGTGAAAAAGCGAAAATCCTTAATATATTAGGATGAAATTGGAGAAAGGCTAGTAGTGGAACCAAAACTAATATTAAGTGGTTGACATCACTTAAGTGATTAAATAAAAAATATTAATAACACAAAGTCAACAAAAGGTTATGCCAAGACAACTATTGAAACTTCAATAGTGACCATATATTTGTGTTTAGAATATTGTTCCATCATTGTATGATTCAAAATAAAGGGTGTATTAAGCTTGAGATATATATGACGATTTGAGATCATGAAGAGAATTGGCAATTTAGCCTACAAACTATCCTTACCCTAAACTTATCTAATATAATAATGTCTTCCCTAAGTCAATGTTGAGGAAGAACGTTCCTTATCTTGATCGAATGGCTGAGTTTGAGTAATCGGAAATTCTAACTAATTTAACTTATGCTAAGTGTCGGGTCCCTTTATTATAACACATTTATACTAGTAAGGTCTTATCCTTTTATATAATACTGTAACTTAGAGGGGTACTTTTTGTACTTGTAGCTTAGGTGATGCATCTCCGAGGTTGAAGATAGGGAGAAGCACTACAACGAAAAGGAACCAAAAGAAAACAAAAGGGGATTAGTAAATCAAGGTAGCTACCAATCAGATATGATTCATTAACTGATCCTATTAGGCCTAAAATTCGCTAAATATGACTCACCAATTTGAACCATAAAGTCACTCGCTACTACTTCTTGTTAAAGGGAATAAATAAGAGTTAAGAGAGAGTAAGAACATTAAGATTGCTCAATAAGGAAATTGATAATATTCAATAATGAGATGATGATGTCTATGTACAATAAATAGGGGTTTATTACTCATCCTACTAAGGTTATAATACATACATGAAAAGAAAAAAAGGTAATTTACAAATAGACTATATGAAATATGCTAAAAGAGGTAAAATAGACAAAAAGTATTCTATACAAAAAAGTAAGGAATCAATCTGGAATGTTGTGCTAGAAGACATATGTCGCATGATAATTAATGGTCTGGAGTATAGTACGATTCAGTTGAAATGAAGAAAGGGATCTACAGTCAAAGCTTACCTAACCTAGTTCAATTTGGAGCTTGATCACTCAAGGATGTCCAAATCCCCTTTATGTTAGGTATCTCACAGTTTGGTCTGGATTGGGGTTAGATGCTGGTCGACTCGAACAACATTTGAGGCTAGTCTATTTGGATGCTATCTCAATCATGGTATGGCTGCTCAGTAGGTCAACTTATATGATTGGCAAGTTGGTACATCTAATCGGCTGCTTAGAAACTATGTTAGCATTCATGTGAGATCGATAATCTAATTGACAGTAGAGTAAAAGATGGAGGCCAAAATAGGAATGCTTGTCTTAGATAGGGCTTCGAGCTAATATCCTTCGCATGAGTCCTTGGAGTCCTCTTTCTTGATTGCACATGATTAATTCAAGGAGTTGATTCCTATCACTTTCTTAGGTAATTGAAAGATTTTTCCTCAAATCTAAAGTGATCTCGAGCTCATGTTCTATTTTGGTTCCTATGGGGTCTTCTTATAGTTGGAAGGGAATCAGGTTAGATACATTGAAGGTAAAGGAAACACTATAGTTCTCAGGCAATTTAATATGGTAGTTATTGCAATTGAACTTCTTTAGGATTTTGAATGAACCATCAGCTTGTCAAGATAACTTGCTTTATCTTAGGTGCAAAAATCATTCTCAATTGAGGTGAATCCATATTAAGTCTCTTAGTTTAAAAGAAATAGTTTGACGACCATGATTACCAATCTTTTGTTGTCTCTAGTTGAACTTGGTGATCTTCCTTGCCACAAACTGATGTAGCTCATGTAATTCTTGAGCTTAGTTGACTCTGGATTGACTTTCTTTAGTAGCGATTGGGTTACCAATTAGATTTAGGGAAATAGTGGGTTTAAGGCCATAAACAACCTCGAATGGAGTCTTCTTAATTGTGTTATTGATAGGTTGGTTGTATACAAACTCCACAATTGGTAGACATAGATCTTAGTTTTTAAGTTCTTTCCCACAACAACTTTCAATAAGTTGCCTAGCGTCCTATTAACTACTTCAATCTAACCATTAGTTTAGGGTGGCTACTAGAGTTGTACACAAGTTTAGTTCTAAGTCTTCTTCAAAGTGTCTTCAAAAAATAGCTCAAGAATTTAGTATTATGATTTAAAACAATAGTTTTTGACACTTTATGTAATCGGACAACTTCCTATAAAAACAAATTAGCAATTTATAGAGCATCATTAGTTTGATGGTACGAGATGAAGTGATTTGTTGGAGCAATCTACTACAACAAAGATTGAATCCTTTCCCCTAAATGTTCGAGGCAACCTTAAGACAAAGTCCATGCTGAGGAAGCTCATGGTGAGGTTAGTATAGGTAGAGGCATATACTCTCCATGGGGCTCTTTTTTTCCCTTAGTTTTTTTGCATACTTCACAAATACCAACTACCTTATGGACATCTTTAGCTAAACCGGGCCAGTAAAAGTTTTTTTTCAACAAATTAGTTGTTTTGGTCTCTCTAAAATGGCTAGATAATTTACCACACGACATTTGATATTACGTGGAACCAATGGGATGGTTCCAAACCATGAGATGGTTTGAAAGTTAAATGGCATTCGAAGGTTTAAGCAAAAGGTTCTCATGCATCGACGATGAATATGATGTACCAGCTCTTCGCATGAGCTCAGGTCGCACTTGATATGTATGTAGGGTTCAAATCGGAAGAGGTCACATACATGCTTCATAACTAATCGCGTTATACAAAACTAAGGAAATGACTTGACTAACATGTATGAGATGATTAAGAGAATTAAGATTGGGAGGAGGAGTAAGTAGTCTTGGTAAGCTCTAATATGTTAAGTGATAGGTAGAAGAGCACGATGGCATCAAACTCCATAATGGATGAAGAATGGGGTAGTGTTCTTAAGATATTCAAGTATTTAATATTTGAGACAAGATTCCAATAGAGTAACGGCATTTTGTTGGAATTTGTCTCCTATTCAAATGAGGAAATAAAGGGAGTATTTATAGGAGATGATAGGTGGATTCAATCTGTTGGATCATAATGTTGATCAATGATTAGGATTGAAGCCTTTTTATAAATGAATCTCAAGTAGGCTTTTTCATGGATTTAGGCCTAAATAAAGGACTTTATTATCTTTTAGTGTAAACTAAACTAAGAAAGGTTTGATCGGGCAGACTAAGCTAACGGGATCTACTCCAAGCCCACTATGCTAAATCTCTTTTAATCATCCCAAATTCTTATGTACTTAACTCTCCAGGCCCTGTTACCTTACATAAGGAGTCAAATCCATTTCATTATTAAGCTTCAAGCTTATGAGTCAGATTTAGCCTTCTATATTTTGCCCCTTAACCAAAGTCCTTTGGACGAAATTGAAGGGGTTTAAGCATCGAATAAGCCTTCCAAAAGGTTGAGTGCTGCTTGGCTCATATGTGCTGTGAGATAGCTATGTTGCTATTGGCGTATCGTTAGAATTTGAATAAATTGAGTAGTATATTGCCCCCATGATGATATTGTAGAGTAAATCCCCTTTAGTTGACAACATTCCTCTATACTAGTTATTTACCTTCTTCGATTCATTCACATGAATCATCATTCTCTTTGAGTTAGGCTAGCTTCATTTGCTCCTATCTCCATGGTGTATGACCATAGTACCTTTCAACTATGTGTGTCACCTCAATTAAAGCAAATTGTATTGTCTTTGATATGGATTTGAATGACTTCTCTTTGACATCACACAGATATAGACTGCATCAATCCACTTATTCTATTTAAATACTTCAAGTCACTATAATGTAATCAAATTATTTTTGAGTGGACATTCTGTTACACCTTGTAAAATAATTTGTCTCTTGAACTTTATAAATCATGGCTTAATTTGCCACTCTACAACTCTGCTTTCAAAGTTCCATATAATTTCTTGAATTTGGCTTGACTTGCCTGTCCAGATGTGAGTGATTCATCACATGTATATACATAATTATTTATTTATTTGTATTCCTTTTACTTCTCCATGGTTAACATGTGATCTAAAGGAGAAGAAGATGATAGGTCCAGCTTCTACATTTTCATTTTAGTGCAATAAGTAAACAATGTGGAAGTTAATTTTCCTCTTGAGTCCTTATTTTGAAATAAAAAATTCTATTTTCATTTTCCACAAAAAATTGAAAGCTCATTCCTAAAAGAAAATATGTCCAATAAGAATTAGAATAACATATTATATCCTTAATTCCACCATGAGCTTAGCAATTGTCCTTAAGCAAAATTAGTTACGGTTAAGGACAAAGAGCAGATTTGGTATCACTCTTTTATTCTTCCTTCCCCATTGGGGTTTTGACAAGTGTCCCCTACTTTTCCTTTTTACTGAGCTGATAAGAATGATTTGATAGAAACTCTTTTTGCATCCCATATTTTAGGATGATACCTAGTTGCCATTTCAAGAATAGAGGGTGTCACATCATTCATTTTATACACAACATATAGGGAAAGGGTTTCGACCATTCCAACATTAGGTAAGTATCTTGCTTCTTCTTCTTTCTCTCTCTCTCTCTTTTTTCATTTTTATTTTCGTGATTCTTCATTACATACACATATTTCTTCTTTCATAGTTTCAGCAGCTTTGTATCTAAAGAATAGAGAAAGGTCGGGACCAAGAGTTGAGTTTGAAGTCGATAGCCTTTGGAGTTGTAGTTGAAAGCTTGGGAAAGTCGCTTAAAGACCTAAAGGAAGAAACTTGCTTGTTGTGGAGGCTAGCAACAACTACTAGGAGACTCGAAGGAAGTGGTGTCACTTGTTTTGAAGGCTATGGAGCTATTGGAATCCCAAAGGAAGTAGCTCCATATGTGGATTTGGCATTGCACTTGAAGTACTCAAGGTAAGAGGAACTTAGAACTAGAAGGTTAGAGGTGTACCTGAAGGAAATTTGGAGCCGTGGAAGACTAGCAAAGATAGGTGTTACGAAGGGTTATTGTTACCTTCGAAGCTTTGATAGCAAGCTTAAAAAGTTGAAGCTGTGGAGTTCGAAGTTCACTGCTTAATAGATTTGTACCAGGTCCACGGCTCCCCTTCTTTATGTTTATGAATACCATACATCTAAGCTGTCACTTTTATTCCATATTCACATGTGTAATTGTTCCATTTTACTTTCAAGTCTTACAATGCTCCACTCATTGCACCTTCCTACTTTGAACATTGTTAATAGCATAACATACGAAGCTTTTGTCTTTGTTTATTATCTTTTCATTTCTTTGGTATACTCTATCGATATTGAAATGATGATGTAAACTTTGAAACTTAGCTTTGTTATTGATACCGAGATGATGAAATGAGTTTTAAAACCCCTTATCACTACTGTAGAGGCCACCTAATAATTCATGCTCTTCTATGATTTCCTTAGCTTTTGATATGAAACCCTTTTAGATTTGTGAAACTACATATATTAATCTTTACTTATTGATTTCCAACTATGACATGGACCCTATTCATAAGGCATTAAATACATACTTATTTGTTAAACAACTTGGCAGACGATGTAGTCATTCTTGTGTGGAGTAGAGTAGTTGTGGTAATACTTCGAGCTAAACCTAGAGATGGAGAAGGAAGCTATTGTTAGGGATGCAAAGATGAAGAACTCATGCTCATAAGACTAGAGCTACCATCGAAGAAGGTGGGATAGAAGCTTAAAGAGGATACATCATAGCTTAAAGGCCAAAGCTGTTACTAGCCATAGCTAGATAAGAGTCTCGAGTTGTTATGGCAACACTTTGAAGTTTATTAAGAAGGTTCATATTTGTCTTGTCATCATAAATCTTTCTTCATTTTGTGTCACTCTTCATCTCTCCTTTTCATTTTCATTTTTTTTGCTCTATATACTCATTTCTTTCAAAAGGTAGGCTAGCTATACTAATGGTCAAAGCTGCAAAGTGTAAAGTAGAGTAGGAGAAAAAGGTTAAAGTAGTAGCTATTGAAGAATCGTAGGACCAACGGTTGTTTAGAGAGAAGGGACCAATATTTACTAAAGCTATTAGAGGGGAAACTCAAGAGAAAACAAGTTGTTAATGAGCAAGTGAGTGTCTTTCCATGTCGCACACTCCATTGTTCATTTCCTAAATTTGCATGATTCATCCCATTAGAACTTGTCAAGTTTCCAATTTGCTCAATTGGGTGGTTCAAAAAAATAAAATAAAATAAAATAAAAAATAAAAATCGTCTCTAAGTCCTTCTACATAAGTTGATGTAATAAATGGCTTCAGACCAATATGATCACAAATCTCATTAGTCCTTTTAATCATGTTGAATAGGAAGCCTCTTTAGATGTAGATACTTAGCCATTTCCTCCATATATATTGTATTGCAAGTGAACCACCTTCTCTCAAGCATTTCATTGAGCATAGCATGTGCCCTAGTAAAATTTTTACACACATATGCCTAGATTAATACTTCAAACCGATTTGTGTCACAAACTCAGCAAATAATCTCATAAGGACCTTATTCAAACCCTTTACCATAATTCCTTCATGCATATGGAGCTTATTCTCACTCCTTATCCCATACCTTTTGACCTTTGCATGTCAAATCATAGTCTCTTCACTAAGTAGCCTAGTTTTGCAAGTTGGGAAAGGGATACTCTATTCACACAACCCCAAACATACATGCTTATAGACTCAAATCATAATTGGGGTTCTAGATGGATTAGGAAGTTAAGGGCAAGGTCGTATGAAGTTGGGGCGGAATAGTTGAGGTTGAGAGAATAGAAGAGGGGACTAAACACAATTCTAAAGTTATAAAAACAAAAGGAATTTTCTATTTTTTTTATTTAATTCCAATAGGAAGAGAAATGTGTTCAATATTAATATCAAATAACGATAATCCAAGTGAGCATGGGGCTAAGATTTTCTTTTTTTATAAAACTAAAATGGGAGAAAGTGCTGTGACAAAGAGTAGAATTTTGTTCTAACTCTTATGAAAGGATAGTAGCTTTAGTCAGTAGGCTTTTTAAAGAGGAAGATAGGTTTCGATTTTCGAGCATTTTCCATCATAACATGTAAGTAAAATTCTAGGCTTGGCTTGTCACTCTATTTTAATATGAATTGAAGTGTAGGCCTTCAGAGATATAATAATGGCATCATTAAATGATGAAATTCTTCTATCCCTTCAATAAATGCTTTACCCTTGTTTTACTAAATCCTTTTGTTATGACACTAACTTATCTTCATTTGCTATGTGTTGCAAGTAGTTTAATCATCTAGACACTTTATTTCTCTTCTCCTCCTACAAGTGGTAGGAATCACATTTAGTGTTGCTACCACTTCAAAAGATAATTGCAAGATGGGTAGAGATACCAGAAAAAGCAAGTCACAAAGTAGTAAGTCTAAGAAAAAGAAGAAGAGTAATGAGCTTTGTTATTCGGGAGGTCATGTACCTAAACTTATTTTGCCTCGAGATAAGTGGACAGATGCATTCATTTCAAAAGATCACTTTTGGGCTCGAATGAAGAAACGAAACACATATACACAAAACACCTAGATGGCCCATTACGCTTTATAAAGGAGGAACCAAAGCCAGGTGAAAGGGACCCTTTTAGAGGAAGTCGCATACTTCGATTTAGAAACGAAATGAAAGAACTACCACTATTAGAAAACCAATTTCTCAGTCCTTGTCAACCTTTAAAAGGATGGAATCATTGGATAAATCACATCTTGAAAGACTCAAGATATGTCGGCAGATTGATGAAAGTCGATGTCCACTTTCCTATGCTTATCTCCTTAAAATTGAATTTTAGCAAAACGAACAATGTGAATTTGTGGAGGAACATTATCTCCTACTGGAATATTCAAACTCACACTTTCATCACTTCATGGGGTAAAATCAGTCTAACTCTAGAAGATGTGTTTATGTTGTTACAATTTTGTGACTTCGATACAACTAATATTACTAAAGCCTTAATGTCTGTAGAGGATCAAAGAATACTAATAGCTTTAGAAGATGACTTTAGAGTAGCCATCAACAGTCGAAAAGAGTCCACATATTCTACATGGCTTAAGAACTTCTTTAAGGTAAACGAAATTGGGAAGGAAGGACCTTGCTTCCAATGTGAGTAAGCATTTACATACTTCATGGTTTCCCTTATCTTTGTATATTATTTTTTTTATACCATTTTGTGCATTTTTGCTTGAGTCGTTAGTTATTCTCAATTTATACATTTTGTTGTCGGTACAAGTTGGAGGTGTTAATAGCTTGCTAGATAACTCTTTATGTGTTTCTTAGAGGACTAAAGGATGGAGTTAGCCTATGATTCTTTCACCTAGCCATCCACATCTCTCGTGGAGAGTGTTTTGCCTTAGGCTCCTTTTATTTGGACTCTTTATATCGATGCTTGGATCTTTATCTCGAGGCTTCAGTACTTTTGAAGGGGCGTTATATAGTGGTATTGCATGTAGATCAAGTATTCTTGGAGCTATTTTTCTATGATCATTACAACAGGTATTTTGTCAAATCGACAAAGAAGCCAAATCCTCTAAAGCCCCAAGTATAGGCATGGGTAGATGGAAAAGTAGAAACAAATTTACTTAGGGAAAAAGTCACTAAAGTACCAAAAACTTTCATATTTTGTCATTTTAGTACTTAAACTTTAAGCTTATTCGTTTTAGTATCCTAATTTTTAAATGAGATAAATTAGTTTCTCTATTATAACGGCTATTATAAATAATACTTATTTATTTCATTTAAAAAAATTCAAGTACCAAAATGAAAAAAAAATAAATTTTGAGCACTAAAATAAAAATAAAATGAAAATTGATATACTTATATTATTATTCTACCATTTTATAATAGCAACCATTATAATAGAGATGCCAATATGTCTCATTTAAAAAGTTAGAGTACTAAAATGAATAAGTTTAAAGTTTAGGTACTAAAATGAAAAAAATATGAAAGTTGAGATACTTGTACTAGCTTTATCCCAATTTACTTGAGATCCTCAATAGTGAAAGTGAATTTGCATTTCGTCCTTACACTATGAAAATAAGTGGCTATCAATGGTTTAAAGGGTTCTATCCCTTAAGGTATAAGGATTTGGTGACTCTAATTGATGCTTGCGATAAAATTACTATTATTGATGCCGGGTCCATATTGTGGTGAACACTAGGGGATATTCCTTCGCAACACAATTGGGAGGGACCTATTAGTCACTATTTGGAGAAAAAGGTCATGCTATACTCGCCCCATCAAGTTACTCGCCAATTTAGATATGATCAAGGCACCCCTAGTCGAGTGAAGATCGTAGATGACTTTGATACATGCTATAAGGATTTACACCTTATTAGTTTGAAGGATATTCGCTCGAAGGTAAGGTAGCTGTATTTTCCTCCTATAGAGCATCTTAAAGTTGTTTCTAATGGATGGATGAGCTACTGGACGGACAGTATAGAATATTTCTAGTGGTATGCATATGTAGATGTGAATTATGAGTTACTTAAATAATTCCTCGCAAGCACTACTTTTACTTATGACTTCCCTAAGATAAAGAGAAATCTTCTAAAAGTGGATAGGTAAAGGTATAGGGCAATGATTCTCCTCCGCTTATCATTAGACAGGCTAAGCATACTCATACCTTTAAGTTAATTATTCCTTAACACCTTATTACTCACAAGTTTCATTCTTTAGTACTTTTGATGCTTAGACATTTCTCTTATATTCTCTTTTATATACTTTCTTTGCAAGACATAGAAAATAACAGCTGTTCTCCAGTTAAGGAAACATCAAGTGACCACGAGCCTAGTTAAGAGACTCTTAATGATGTTAGGTCATCAAAGTCCACTCTTCATGTTATGTAACCTTTCCCTAATTGTTATGGCTTAGGCAAGACACTTCAAGTTAAGAGTCGTCCTAAACATTTTGAGATTGGGATTGCAAATACAAATGTTGAATTGATTAATCTTGAACAACTCCCTGAAGGTCCAAATAATGTAAGAAGAGACTCTTTAACCCAAGATGATGATATGAGAGGAAATTCCTTAGTAGTGAATGACAGTGATGATATGAGGATGAATTCCCCAATGTAAGATAACAATGGTGAGATGGGAGAAGGTTATCCCAAGCTAAATATTGAAGATGATAAAATAATTTCACAAGAAAATCATGATAATGGGGATACATTGTACAAGAAGGCCACAATGATGATGAAACGGCTTCACATGATGGTGATGATACTAATGACAAATCACATTTCCTTGATCATTTGGAGAACATGGATAAGTATGATGAACATGAGGAAGGGGAAGTCTAAGCTTTCACACATGCTTTACTAGATGTAGGTCTTTATGATGATGAGGAGAATAGCGAGCTAGGTAACGTCACCGTAGATATTAGAGAAACAAATGATATAGTTTTCCCTTTTGTCAATGTTATTTTACCCATGGCATGCCTTAAAATTCATTCTTCCTCAATAACCTATGTACTTCAATAAGTGAGGAGGGAAGAGCTAAGTGTACTTATGGCAGACTTCAAGGATAGCATCCTAACTTATGGTTTCTCTATTTAACCTCATCTTTTGGATACATCGAAGCATTTGTATGAAGCAGAGGGAGAATTTTGATCAGATTGCTTTTGTTGGGGCTCCGTACTAGCTAATACTATGATTTCTACACTTAGAGAGGCCTTTGCTTTATCGAGGAAACCATAGGACTTGTTAATTGATAAAGAGTTGAAGCTCTTAGTAGATAGCATCACTGAGGCATGCCTTTTGAATTTTTGAGTTAGTAGCATGGAATCTATTGCCATTGAAGCGCAAAAGATGTTGAATACTAAGGACTTAAGAAATCAGTACAAAGAAGCCTTAGCTACATTCCAAAGGATTGATTGAGAGTTAAAAGGAGTCTTAGTACCTTGAATGTTAAATCCCTTATAGCATTGTCTAGGGATCCTAATAGGCATTGAGTGTTCGAATGTGATGCTTTTGCGGTCTAAAAGATGCCAAAATCACAAGATGTTGTGAAGCAACCCGATTGACTCGAGGTAGAACTTAAAGAAGTTAAGCTAGAAATGCAAAAGCATATTGGAAATATAGATCGCAAAACTTCCATTAGATTAGTGTTTTGTTGTTGAGTGATCCTTGTTTGAGTCTTTTCATTCATGTTTGGACTTTTATGCATGCTTGTAGAAATTGAATGAAAGAACACTTCCCCTTTGTTACTTATACTTTCTCATGCTTTTTATGTTGTTAAATGAATCATCGTATTGACTCAATTATTTTACAAGCATTAATGCTAGCATAATAGTTATTGTGGGTATTATATTTAGTAGCACAATCATGATGTATGCCATAATAACTTTAGATTGAGCATTAAGAATTCATCTAAAAGAATAGAGAATAGAATGTTGTGCATTTCATTTGCAAGCAACATTTGATTATACTTTGCAATCCATCATCAATAAAAGCAACATTCAATGTGTTAAAGGGGTATTACCTACTTCTTAACCCTATTAATTATGACTCTATGTAGAGTATAAGATAGCAATATTGAGTTATGTATAAAAGGTGTTACATCATATGTCCAAGGGACAACACTCTTATTGGTCAACGTGACATAAACCTGAGGCTATCGTGCACTTAGGAGGCAAAGCTCTTACTAAGTAGTACCAATGTGATGCTTATTCCAAATAAGTATTGAATAGAAAGACAATTGACTAAAGTTAAGCTCATATGACTGCTCATATGATTAGGGCCGTATATGTCATTTGAACTGTGATATATCATACTTTTTACACTTGAAACTTCTTAATGTATTGCAATTTTATAGGTGCCATAATAGCATCAGTCTTGGGATTCCAAAGCATGCAATGCCCACTTTTATGTACCTCTTCAACAATGAAAGGCCCTTCTCACTTAGGTTTAAATTTCAACACAGAAATGCCTCGACTGCATGAAGTACAACATCGCCCTATTGAAATGGTCTCTTCTTCATTAAGTGATCGTAAGCCACTCCAAGTCTATGTTGATAGTTAATGAGACTTTGCTTGGTAGCATCATGCCTTTTGTCTAATGCTTCCAAATCTATCATTCATAATATATTAGGTTCCAGCTCAGCATTTATGGCTAGCCTAGCAAATGGCATCAAAACCTCTATTGGAACTACCACCTTAGCTCCATATACCAACGAAAAGGGACTTGCTTGCATTAGCCTTAGTTTTGATATACTATAAGCCTAAAGCACCAATGGTAGCTTATTATGCCATTCCTTATAATTGTTGTGTACCATACGACTAAAGACTTTCAAAAAGCTTTTGTTTGTTACCTCAACTTACCTATTCCCTTTTGGGTAATAAGATGTGGACTTAACATGATTGATATTGTAGGAAGCTAGTAGTTGATGGACATGACGATTAATGAAAGGAGTACTATTGTCAGATAGAATGTACTTTAGGATCTCGAGCCTACATATAATGTTCTCCTTAATGAAACTTGCAATAGCTAGTCTCGTTGCTTTCTTTAAAGGAATTACCTCCACCCATTCCATAAAACACTCTATCCTAACCAAGATCTAAATGTATCCCTTTGATGGAGGATGTATAGGTCCAATGAGATCAAAAGCCTATGTGTGAAGAGGCTAAGGAGTCATAACAATGTGAAGTGTAACTATAAGGGCTTAGATAACATCACCATGTTGCTGGCAAATGACATACCTCATGGTGAAATTGAAAGCGTCTGCCTCCATTGCAAGCCAATAATACCCCTTATCAAGTAAATAATAATATAACTTTCTTCCTCCTTAATGTTCTCTACATTCTCCAAGGTGTACTTTTGCCAAAATTGTTTCTGTTTTAGGAGGGGCAATGCATTTTAAGGGTTTCCCCATGAATGATACCTTATAAAGTTCACCCTCATGCATAAGATATTTCCTGTCCTTACACTTTACAAGTCGAGCGTTTGTACTATTCATTGGTAGCACATTATTTTCTAATAATCAATATACAGACACCTCTAGTCTCCTATGCTAGATACAAAATTACATTCATCATGATTAAGTAACTCAAAACATTTAGGACAATGTATTTGAACTTAGAGTGCATCCTTCGCCATTGAAGGCCAATAATAACCTACACATTGAATATGATGATATAGCAGCAGCCCCTCCTCTCTACACCAAATCTAGTGATATTTGTTTAGTTTGAAGTGAGCTTCTTTAGATCCAATGTAGTGGGACAATACACCTTTTGGACCCTTATAATACAACATTCCTTTAATCTTGATAAAGTTCTTCAATGTTGAAACGAAAGCTACATTAGGATGTACTAATTGTTCCAGAAGTGGGATGTACTAATCATTTTGTATCTCTTCATCTTCTTTAAGGAAATTCATTGCTATACATAGGATAGATTTCTTAACCACTCGAACATTTATACCATTGCTTGTATCTTGAACTAGAATCTTAGATGTCAAAGTGGTCAATGCATCAGCATATCGATCCGTAGATCATGCTGTGTGCTCATATTGTACAGAGTTGAACTTTCTGATGAAGGCTTGTGTTGTAACCTTATAAGGTGCTAGCATAGGTTCTTTTCATCCAAATTCACCTGTAGCCTATTTAATGATCAAGTTTGAGTTGGCTCGAATACATAAATTATGTGCCCCGACTTCTTGTGTTGACAATAAACCAAGTAACAATGCTTCATACTTAGTTTCGCTATTAATGCTTTGAAAATCAAGTTTGAATGCTAGTTGAACTTCCTACCCTCTAGTGACGTCAATACAATTCTTGCTTCCTAACCCTATTTTTCTGTTGAGCCATCAAATTACAATATCCATTGTCCTTCCATTTCATTCACCAAAGAATCCTTATGGAAGTTGTCACGCCCCGAAGCGGCAGAGTCGTAACAGCCCCGCCGTGTAAACCACCCTAAGATAGAAGTTGGCCTCACAACCGCTATCCTAGACCCGATCTACACAAGGCGTCCACAACTAACCCGCTTTGAAGTAGACAATTTGTAATTTAAATAAATCATTTATCTAAGAAAGTGAGGAAATATATATATATGCTATAATTCAGCTATTGTAATTAAGGTTTACAATATTTCTCCGTAATATATTTCCTAGTTGTTACATTATTCAAAATGAAAAGTAATTCTAAAATAAAAACTTAAACCTTAAAATATGTGTTTATTCTTCACATGTTTTTCCTCACTCCCTAGGATCCAGCAGTTGTTAGCTTTTGAGTAATTGGTTGCCGCTTTTTAGCCAGCACCTGCACGACGTCTATAGGGATGTGAGCAACCACAGCTCAGTAAGTAGGGACGGAGGACTTAAAACTATACCATACACACAACAAGGTTTTCAATCACGTATTAAGTGCAATGCATGTGCAAGCAAATGCCATCGCACGACGTTGTCCGGCCCGTCGTGAGATTAGAGAAATTGCGCCCGCTCTAATCCGAGTTGAGGAGTTACCGTTAATGCAACAGCTCACGACCAAACCCAGGCTTGTGTAATGGAGACCTTGCTCCTCCCACGACTACCTTCGAACCACTGTCTTCACCCCCGCCGCGACCTCCTCTCCTGTCACTTAGTTCGACTGAGGATGAAGAAGGGACCATTTTGCAATCCTGCGCTATCCCTTCTGAAGGGGTCAGTATTTGGCCGGAGAGTCCTAAATCCCCTAACGGGTTGCCATGCATGCTCGATTATGATTACTGGTCGTATATTTGATTAGGTCCAGTTTATGGTGATCAATCATTACATACAATTCATACAGTATGTACCAAAGCAACAAACAGAATCATGGCATCACCCATAATCAAGCACATGCATACATTCAACTATCTAACAAGCACAACCAAGCATAATCTTAAGCCTCCTAAAATACAGCATCGTATTAATCCCAACTTACCTCGACTCCTCGCTCGCTCACTCGAGGTCCGATTTGCTCAGGCCATCGCCGGTTATCCCTATAACACGAACGTGGTTTCAGCTTTTCATATAATTGTTATAGGTTCGTTTTATCCTATAATGCTTCTTGTTAGGTTTTGTTTAAGGTTTAATATGCCCAATTATCTAGGTATTAAGTCTTTTATAATTATTCTAGGTTTGGGGTTAGGTTCAGGTTCGGTTTTCGCATCGATTTCTAAACCAGGTTTTTAGTTCGATTTTTAAGTAGCGTTTTATATTCCAACCCTAGAAATTAGTTTCAACCCATAATGTGAAATTAATCACATTATTTCCCGATAACCTAAATACCATCATTACCCTTTGTCAGTGTTTATTTTACTCGGTACACTTAAATCCATATCAGTGTACCGAATTCACTCCTAATGTGACAATTTTTTACATTTTTCATGTAATTCCATAAATTCAAGTTTCCTATCAGATTTATTGTGCATTTTTATTATTCTTAAAATATCAATTTTTATTATAATATTTTCTATTTATTATATTTTCAATAATTACACATTATGCATTATTGCATATTATGCACATAATGCATTTCTAATATTTCTATTACCCTAATTACCATCTCTAAACACCAATTATTATTTCAAAATGTCTAAATTCATCCTAAATCAGATTTTACTCCAAATTTTCCTAATTTACAAAATTAACTATTTTTTTCCTATTACTCATTTATTACATAATTAACCTAATAATTACATCTAACACCCTAAATGCTATAAGTATCATACTCCATCAGATCTTAACATCCTAAAACATGTAATTATTCACTAAATCAGAAATTAATCATTTAATTACATAATTAGCCCTAAATTACCCATTTTATGCCTCATTTTAGGGCCTAAAAATTATCTAAAAATTTCAAAAATTAATTTAAAAAAAATGGCTTTATAGCATTATTCTACCTCATATGAGAATCCTACAGAAAAATTTTGAGCCCCAAACTACATCCCTAAGCCTATTTAATTTCCGGTTTAATCATGCTCGGTTTTGAACAATTTGTTAAGGACCTTATATTTCCAGACATAATTAAACTAAATCAATATTTTTTCCTAAATCTACATACAATAAAACTTCATAATAACAAGTTTCATAATTTTCTGGGCAAAATAACTAATTTTACAAAATTATACAAGAATCGGGCTGGAATTTGGACTCACCGGTTCAGGTGGCTCCGGCCACCGCGGGCCACCTTGGCCTTGTTGGTCGGCCTAGGCGCTGCCACCACCATGTGGTGGTGGTGGCTGTCCACTCCCAGCTCCTTGTTTGGTGTGGGTTCCCTTTAAAACCCCTAACTGCACAGTTTTTCTTATTTTTTTTATTTTTCTAGATTTTCTCTCGAATTTTTGACTCTCCCTAATTTTCTCACTTTCCAAACTGTCCAAATGAGCTCTATAAATTTTTTCCCTATTTATAGACATTTGCTGTAATTAATATGCATTAATTTGACAAGACTTTGTCCAAATTCCTTGATTTTTGGCTTTTAAGTTATTCAATTTTTATTGGCCAATTTTTATTTTGCAGCTTTGGACCTGCCACGACCTTATCTTGCTTCAGTTATCCACTTCTGATTTTTTTCTGATTTTTCTATAATTATTTTGTATTTTTCTTTAATTATTTACTTAATTTTCAGCCTATTTCACTAATTACGCGTATTTTTATCTACACGTAAATACATGTAGGGTGCAGGTAAACATTCCTAAATATTATTTTGGTCATTCTAAAATTTTTAGTATACATATAATTTATCTCTAATAATTTATTAGTTATTATATTACACTTTTTGCCTTTTTGGTAATTAACAGTTATTATGCTTAAAATTTGAAAATTTTATAGTCTCCTATTTTACTACTTATTTTCTTAAATTTAAGTTTACAGGGTCATTTTTACTGGTATCTTGTTAAATAGTTTATAATTTGGGTTTGATCGGATCTTTTAACCGATCGCCCTAAACCTTGAGTTCTATGTTCAATCCTACGGTTACTTGGCTGAACTTTGGGGCTTACAGAACTCAGTTGGTATAGTATTCGTACTTGATCCATCTTGAGCATTTGGGAAATGTGCTAAGAGATTAGCTAATGCTTATAACTTAACAGCCTTATGGGATTATACCATAATATCAAACTCTCCAAGAAAAAGCACCCATTTTTCTACTCATCCTAATAAAGCTGGTCAAGACAATAAGTATTTGATTAGATTAGATCGAGTCACCAAATGGATCCTATGTGCAAGAAAGTGGTGCAGTAGTTTCTGCATGGCAAATACCAACTCGAGACAATGCTTCTTGCAAGCCAGGTAATTGACCTTAGTCCCTTGAAGGGTTTAGCTCAAATAGTATATAGGTCACTTTTGACCATCTACTTCCTATATAAGCAAAGCTCCAATAAATCTATTGGTAGAAGTGAGATATAGAACAAAAGGCTTTCCTTTGATAGGCATAGTCATAGTCTAGAGGGAAATCAGGATTATCTTAATCTTTTGAATCACCTCCTTATGGATTTGATCCCATTCAAACGAGACTCCTTTCCTTACATGTTGATGCAATAAATATGAAATTTTTGCAAGTGCAAGTATAAACCTTTTGATGTACGAGACCTTTCCTATAAAGGTTTTTAATTCCTTTAGGGTAGTAGGAGATGGCATTGATCTTATAGCTTACACTTGTGCAAGATCAACATCAATTCCTTTCCGATGCATAACAAAGCTAAGAAACTTCCTTGAAGACACACCAAAAACACACTTGAGAGGGTTTATGCGAAGCTTATACAGTCGACATCGTTTAGAAACCCTTTGCAAATGAACTAGATGAACAAGTGCCTATCTAGACTTAATGACTATGTCATCAACATAATCTTCCATATAATTATGAATCATGTCATGAAATAGAGCAATCATTGCCCTCTGATATGTGGCGTTCGCATTCTTAAGTCCAAATGGCATGACAGTGTAATAAAAGTTTCTAACTAGTGTACAAAAAGATGTACACTCTACATCCCCTATCGCCATCATAATTTGATTATATCTACTAAAGCCATCCATAAATGAAAATAACTCATGACTTGTGGTTACATTTGTCAAAGTATTAACATTAGGTAAAGGAATCATCCTTAAGACAAGCCTTTGTTTATATCCTGGAAATCCACATATACTCTTATTTTTCCATTCTTCTTTCTTATAAGAACAATATTAGCAAGCTAAGTAAGATGTTCGATTGGTCTTATGAAACCAGCTCATAATAGTTTCTCTACCTTCTACTTGATTTGCACTTCAATCTCAAGATGGAAAACTGTCTATACTTGCTTTACAAGTGTAGCCTTCAGAGCAATATTTAGTCTATGCACTATAAGGTTAGGATCCAATCCAAGCATCTTTTTGTAAGTCCATGCAAATACATCCCTATATTCTTTCAATAACTCGATAATATGAACCTTTATTTCTTATGGGAGACTCTTACCAATGAAGATTGGCTGTTGTGATTCTCTTGATCGTGCCAGGTCCAATTCTTTTATTTCCTCGACTTGAGGCTTCATTTGATCTTGTAATTGTTGTGGGGCCAGTTGAACTTCTTGCACTGGTATGGAATCTAAGGATGATAATTCTTCTATTTCTTCGACTTGAGGCTTCATTTGATCTTGTAATTGTTGTAGGGTAAGATGAACTTCTTGCACTAGTGTGGAATCTAAAGAGGATAGGCACACTTCCACAGATCCCTCAAATTGTCATAAGCAATACATACGCCTTCCATCCTCTCTAATGAAACTTTTAGTTTTATTAGATTGCTTATTCTTCTTCCTCCCCCCACAACATCCATACATCCTTTTCTTCTTTTTTTGGTCCTCTTGAGCTTCCACCCATGTAGGCAAGGGAACACTAGGTGGTTTGGCTATAATTATTTCCTTATCCTCAACAAACTCATTGAAGAATCCTAACTTAGTAAAGTATGATTGATGTTGCTCAAGAGGATTCCTTGTAGCTAGGAAAAACACATCTTTCCTATTCTAGTGTCCTTTAATGCACTGATGCAATGTCGAAGGAACTAAATTGTGATCGTGTAGCCACTTTCTACCTATAAACAAGTGATGTTATACGAGTGCATCAATCATATGAAAAGTGATGGTGCTATGAATAGGCATAACTTTAAGATCAAATTTAACATATCTAACAGAGTCAGTAAGGGCATGATTGAAGCCATTTATCGATATAGGTTGTCTAATTAAGCGTCAAATATCAATCCTTATGGATTTGAAGGTATTCATCAGCATTATATTCAAGGAAGAACCATTGTTAATGAACATTCTCTTAACTAGACAACCATTATGAACACCCTCCACATATAATGGATGATTATGGTTAGAGCTTTTCATGCACATATCTACTTTGATGAATAAGATAACGTTTTCATGTACCATAGCCATTCTCTTTACGGGCTACGTTGTGCTACTCTCCATATATTAACCTTCAAAGAACAGTATAAGTACAACTGTTATTACAAGCTTAGTGTTTTCACCAAATCCCAGTAAGTAAAAAACGTTTCTAATGTTCACAGTCTTCAATCATGCTATGACAAGAGGTGGATACTCATCATCATGAGTTTCCATTGACTTTCCCTTACTCTTAAGGGGCTATATGTCAACCATTTCAATCGTAGAAAGGTTGTAGCTAATGGCATTAATAGTACCTCTCTTGTTGTTATGAGTTGAAAGTAGATTATTCCTAACATTCCAATCATTGAAAGACTGATACTTCAGTGAAATCTATAGTACTTAGGATCACTCTTCTCTTAATTTATAGGGAGACGTTCGACCCTTGGGACTTTAAGATTTCCATCACACATTTACTAATCTAGCATTTGATGTACATTAGCCATTGGGTAAGGATATGCCAATGTAGGCCTAAAGTCATAAGACTTATCATTTCTTTTTGTGATTCGCCTCAAGTAGCATTCATAGACAAAGCATGGTTACTAAACCATCTAGCTTCATTCCTCTGCCAAGCTACCAAATTGTTAGTCCTTCTTGCATTCTCAACTAATGCTACAAAAGAAGCTAACAAAAGGTTCTCGAGATAAACTGCATATTTAAGGAACATTCCTTGAATACAATCTTAACAAATTCCCTCTCATCATAAACGTCTTGCATATATAAGGAGCATTCTCTTAACTGCTCAATATAGTCCATGAGATCCTCCTTGGACCTTTAACGAATTCGTCCTATGTCAGTGAGAGTCATCGTTTCTTTAGTAGAGAAGAATTTTTCCAGAAACATTCTACATATTCTACCCTATGAATCAACTGATCTTGGAGGGAGATTAACATACCAAGTATAAGCTTTTTCTACAAGGGATTTTGAGAGTTCCTTCAACTTCAAATCATCATCTAAACCATAGACTTCAAGAGTCTCAATAAATTTCAACAAGTGCTCCTTAGTGCTCCCTTTCTTCTTATTAAACAACATAAACTTTAGACTCACATAGTCCTTTAGATATGGTTTGATAGCAATGCATGAATGATATGGGAGTTTCAATTTTAACATAGTTGATGTAGATTTTTCCTATATTTCTCTCATGTATACATCTAAATCCTCCTTTATCACAAATGAAGCCCTTTGAATCGATGTTTCTATCCTTACTAGCATTACAGGAGCAGGGTTAGTGAAATTCATAAGCATGGAATTCACTAGAGCCAAATTCATAGGGGTAGGGTGCACAGATTCAACAATTGTAACATGTAGAGTGACATGCAAAAGCAATGAACCCCCTATCTAAGTTCCCTGATTTATTAATTTAGGTAGGGTATGCTATGTAGGTATATGTTCTACCGTGGAAGGTTGCTCCTTAGCTTTGGGAGCATCTTGCTCACCAATAACTGAGGGATTAAGTGGTTGAGAAGCTTATATAACATATTATTACATGACATTAGAGGGACTCGTAGTAGTTGTCCCTTATTACATAGTTGCAAAAGTAGCCAAAACAGATACACACTGAGCAAACATCACTCAAAGCGCATTCAGGTTCTGATTAGTTTGTCACAGTTCTCACGTTAGTTGCACATTATCGGGGACAACTTCTTGAATACTCTCTCACTAATTCGTATACCCTATTAGAGGTGGATTTTGATTGTTGGTAACAATAGTACCATCTTGTTCTTGATCATTACTATCCGTAGGATCAATAGGTCTTCTTTATGGAGGTACCATGACGTAAGTGTCAAATATTTCCTCCGTAGTTGAGTCATCAAGAAATGTATGGGGTTCAAATTGAAAGAGGTCGCGTGCATGTTGCATGACTAATCACACCACATGTAACTAAGGAAATGACTTGACTAATACGTATGAGATGATCAAGAGAATTAGGATATGGAAGAGAAGTAAGCAGTCGTAGTAGGCTCTAACAAGTTAGATGACAAGTAGAGGAGCATAATGGAATCAAACTCCACAATGGATGAAAAATGGGGTAGTGTTCTTAGGATGTTCAGGTGTTTAATCTTTGAGACTTGATTTTTCCAAAGTAACGGTGTTTTGTTGGAATTTGTCTCCTATCTAAATGAAGAAATGAAGGGGGTATTTATATGAGATGGTAGGTAGATTCAATCCGTTGGATCACGATGTTGATTAATGGCTAGGATTGAAGCCTTTTATAAATGAATTTGAAGTGGCCTTTGTCATGGGTTTAGGCCCAAATAAAGGGCTTTATTATTTTTTAGTGTGAGTTAAATCAAGAAAGGTTAGATCTAGCAGACCGATCCAATGAGCCCTACTCCAAGCCTATCATGCTAAATCTCTTTTGATCATCTTGAATTCTTATGGGCTTAACTCTCCGAGCCTTGTCACCTTAGCCCAAGGAGTTAAATCCATTTCATTATTGAGCTTTAAGCCTATGAGTAATATTTAACCTTCTACAATATGAAGTGCAAGTGTGGCCAAAGGTCACTTGCCACTAATTTATGCTCATAATGGATTAGATAGTAGTAAACGAGAGTAAGCAAGAGTAACTTGGCTCACACAAGAAGGAATATCTATGTATCAATGTCCTTAACTGTTGCATTTATTACAATTTACAAATATTTATATTACCCAATTAGGATAAGTCCTAGGTTAGTGTAAATTACAAAAAGATTCCTACTAGAAAAGGAAAAGGAATAATCTATAGGGTTAGAGTTGTTATCAAACAAAAAGAATATTCGGTTACACAAAGATGATATGAATGTTTGAACATTAGGCCCGTATTAGTAATAAATTCTATGGTCCCAATGATGCTGCTTGCCAAGTAGAGTAAGTTTAGAATAGATCGAGTTACAACTCAGTAGCTCAGATGTTCAGGACTGATGATAGGCTGGCTTAAGAGGTAGTCCATCGTTAGGTCGGCTTTTGTTGGTTAGCTCAAGATTGAAGTCAGCCCAACCTCGGCAATGTAGTCGATTGGCAATATATGGGTTTGGTGCTTAACCTTGGACTGATGTATTATGGAGGTATGCTCGGCAACAAGTCGGTCACTTCGGCAATCTCTTAGATGAGGTGGAGAGCAAAGTGACCTAGTAGGTTAGACTGGAGAACACATTGTTCTTCAGAGTTTAACTCTACATGAATAGCTCGGCGAACCATATGAGCAAGTCCTCGAGCTCAGGCGTGCATGATAAATCCTTGATCCTTATCACAAACCATCTGCCAAAGCCTTATATAGAATGTCGACTCTTGAACTTGCTGAGTTAAAGAAGCAACTGGATGAGTTATTAGAGGTAAGCTTCATTTGACCTTCAAAAGCATCATACATGGCTCTTGTTTTATTTTAGAAGTAGGATGGGAGTTTGAGATTGTGTATCAATTATTGGGCTTAGAATAAGCTAGTAGTGAAGAATCATTATTTAATCCCTCTAATCGCTAATCTATTTGATCAACTAACCAGGGCCAAATGCTTTATAGAGCTAGATCTTTGCTCAAGGTATCATTATGTTCAAACTACTATGAGCCTAGGACAACATGTATAACTAGCATGGCACTTGTGAGCTCTTAGTTATGCCCTTTGGTCTCATTAATATTCTTACAACCTTTTGTAATTGAATGAATAATATATTTCGTAAATATCTCGGCAAATTTGTAGTCACTATCTATATGACATTATTGTGTATAGCAGGACATTGTAGGTCCATGTAAAGCACTTATGAATGGTTTTCCAAAAGCTAAGGGAGAATCATTTGTATGTAAGGTGTAAGAAATGTGTCTTTACCTAAATATACATCAACTTCTTAGGTCATGTAGTTGAGGAAGGGCAAATCTAGATGGATATGGCAAGGGTAAAAGCAATTAGGTAGTAGCTAGTGCCTCAAAGTATGGTTGAGTTGTAGTTTGATAAGTATGTGAAACCATACACTTATCTAGGGGACTTCTGTAACCATTATATGTAATTTAGTATATTTCTAAGCCAAAGTGTATTAAGTTTTATCAAAATCACATATAGTATCTCAACACAATTGTAATCTATTTTTTTGTGATATGAGGCTCAAAAGTTGTATAAATTTGAAGAATTTAAGCTCATTATACTTATTCTTATAGGTCATCGGACAAGTGTATAATGGTAGCCTTAACTCAAGAAGTTGGAAGAGAAGAAAAGATGAAAACATAAAGCATAGAATACATACTTTACAGTATTCCTAGCCACCATCAACTTAGCATCTCGAACAAAAAGAAATTAAGTGGCCAAAATATTGGACTATACTAGCTTAATAGTAGTCCTAGTTATCATCATGACGGTACAATACATGAAGGACTAGCTCGAGCAATCGTTAAGCTAGTACACTTATTAGCATCTAAAGCAGAAGACTTGTAAATATCATAAAAAGTATACTACCACCATGATAGTATATTAAACCCTTGAAGTTAAATGCACCATTTCATTAAAAAGGTAAAGGAGCGATGGATGACACATGTCCACGTTGTTAGTAGTAACCTAACATTAGGATGCTAAAAGCTTGATATAAGAACCTCTTTCATCTTCATTCATAGTAGTTTTTTATTTTTTTATTTTTTTGTGCATTTTCTAGGGTTTAAGGTTTTAATTCTACCACTCAATTCCTCCTTAAGCTATCTTAGGTTAGTTCTAGGGTATGTTTATGTTTTCCATGGCATTTTCTTGTATTTTCATTATCATAGTGTAGAGTTTTACTGGATCTTAGCATTTTTTATGTTGACATTCGTAGTTTCCATGAAAATTCAACTATTTTATTTGCAAGCGAGTCAATTGGTAGTATTATATTCCATTATTTTTAAAAAGGGGAAAATTTTATATTTCTGTGTGATATTAGTGGAAGTGAGAAGCATGAAACTATGGTCCCTCATTAGACTTGCCAATTATTATAGAAGATTTGTAGAGGGACATTCTTGTTGAGTTGCACCCTATATAGATCTATTAAAGAAAGACTGAGTAAGGTCATGGGATAAGGAATATCAAAGTTCCTTTGAAGAGTTGAAGCTTGTAGTAATAGAGGAGCCAATCCTCATACTTCTGGACATTTCCAAACCATTCGAAGTCTATCCGAATGCCACAAACACTGCATTAGGTAAAGTGTCGATTCGAGAGGGTCATCTAGTAGCATACGAGAGTAGGAAGTTGAATCAAATAGAATGTAGATACTCGGCATAAGAGAAGGGGTTATTTGCAATCGTTTACTATCTAAGTACTTAGAAATTTTATCGGTTAGGATCCAAGTTTCTAGTGAAAACAAACAATTCTATTGCCAGCTACATATTGATTCTACCTAAGCTCTCTAATAAGTGAGCTAGATGGTAAGATTTCCTTATAAAGTTTGGTCTGGAGATTGAGTGCCACAATGAGTGAGTAGCTTTAGCTTCCTTAGCGCATATTGTATACCAGTTGGCAAGTTAAGTCTCAACTTCAATCCAAGAGTAGATCAAGCAACATATAGGCCAACATCTATTGGCTAAGAATCTTAAGCAGTTGATTGGGGAATGAAAGATTAGTAGATTTTAGGTAGAGGGTGACCTCATCTACACAAAGGGGCATCAATTGTATGTCTTAAAGGCAGGTAACCTAAGAAAGGTGCTTATAAGGCAGTGCCATGATACTCTATAAGCTAGAAACATAGGTTGAAGAGTTGAAGGAAAATGTGATGAGCTATATGAAGACTTATTTGACCTATTATCAAGTTAAAGTTGAGAGGTAGAAGACTATAGGGCTAATAGAGCCACTTCTAATGCCATCCCAACCATAGGAGAGTGTCTCCATAGACTTCATTACTTCCTTACCAAAAGTGGGGGAGTACTTATCTATTTTTATCATTGTTGACAAGTTCTCCATGTACATTACCTTCATTCCTACCACGAAGAGCTCAAATGTAAAAGAGAAAGCCCAACTTTTCTTCAAGGATGTTGTGAAGTTTTGGGGAGTACCCTAAAATATTATGAGCTATAGGGAGCAACATTCATAGGGAAGTTTTGGACAGAGTTGTTTTACCTCTTATGTTTCAAATTGAACATGACCTTTAACTACCATCTATGAAAGTGATGGGCAAATAGAGAGTCAATGACTTGCTAGAGGAATACCTTCCATATTTTGTCAATGCCAACCAAAGGAATTGGGTTGACTACTAGATATCACTTAGTTCTGTTTCAACATCCAATGGAGCTCTTCCTCCAACAAGAACCCTATCAAGATCATCACAAGTTAGCAACCACTTTTACCGCATATAGTGGCCATATGATACACTAGGAGATGCCCAACAGCTTACTAGTTTACTAGAGATTGGAAGTAGAGCTTAGAAGTAGTGACGGCTTCTCTTCAGAAGCCTTCTAAGAGGTTAAACAAATGGGCAAATCAAAACCGCTAATCTAGAGAATACAATGTTGGAGATCAAATCCTCATAAAGTTTCTTCTAGAACGGGTTTGATTCTTCTAGAACAAGGATAGAAGGTTGATTTAGAGATACATCAATCAATTCCCATCATCTCAAGGATTGGAAGAGCAACTTATATGGTCGAGCCTCCTACATAGTTGAAGATCCATCCAATTTTTCATGTTAGTGTCTTGAAGCCATGTTATCTAGACATGGAAGACTCATCTCACAATGTGTCTAAGGAGTCACATGTCAAGATCAACGTCAACCTAAGTCAGGCTATGGAAGACATCCTTATAGATTGAAGAGTTAAAGATTCCACCACTAGAGAAAAGGGTATAGAGTACCTAGTTAAGTAAAGAGATTGAGGAGAAGGAGACAATAGCTAAGAGACTAAAGAAGACCTTAAGCCCATATTTGAGAGAAAGTTAGTCTTTTGAGCCAAAAGACCTCCACCACCAAATCTAAGCTCCAACACATATTGCCCAGGATATCGATAGAATTGAGTGGGGGGGAGATGTTAGGGTCTCTTTTTGGTAGCACACTTGTACTAGCATAACTCCATCCTTTTTTACATTATTGTAACATAGAGGGAGCTCTTTTTACTTGCAACTTAGGGCTTTACTATTATTAGGAAGTTTCCACTATAAGAATGATACCATTTTGATAGTTTCAATGTCTACTCCTACCAAGCCCAAAAATGCCCATAAAGCTCATTATGGGGGCATAAGTACTTTTTTGGATTAAAGTTCTTACTCATCACTCTGGTTTATCACAACCAAAGACATCTTACTATATATACAAAACCTCTATACACACTCAATTGTAGCCTTGTCATCTTGATTAATTAATAAAAGTGTGCTATTCAATTACGATTCTTACCTATATCCTTGTTACTTATTGTTACCTCTCTATCTTATTCTCGTTGTTGACAAATTCATACCTTATTGGCCATCATTTTAAGTAAGCTAGGCTTTTTTACCATTGTAGAGGTAGAACAGTAAATGCATCACATTTCATTTTTATGTTAGAGAAAACCCTTGACCATCACACTGAGCATCCCATGAAAATCGTAAATAGTAAAGAGCAAATACTATGACACTGGATAACTAAGTATGTCAAAATTCAATCAAGAAAATATTTGAAGAGAGAGGCAACTTAAGAGTTCAAGGATGAAATCCAATATAAGTACCCTAAGCTACTCTACATACTAGGTGAATTTCAATGATGGAACTTTTAAGGGAAGAATGAAAGATCCTAAAAAAAATAAATTAATACTATAGGCAATTAGGAGATTCCTAGCCCTAACCTTCCCTATAAATATATTACTAAACCTAATTTATTCTTTGCATAGAAAACCTAGAAAACTAAAGTACACCTCCTCCTCCCCCTCTCATATATAGTACTAATGTCCCAACTCTCTACCTATGGTACTTTGCAAATTTCACAAGTAATTTCAATGTAAGAAATCAAGCTTCTTAATTTAAGAGTAAGAATTCTACAATTTTCATTATAATACAGTAAGATTTTTAACGACTTTTTGTGACAATTAATCTGAGGAATCAAAGTGCATAACTAAAAGGATGGTTTAGGTTATGGCAATTACAAAAAAGGCCACAAACACCATTTTCATATAGAAGTTGTGAGATAATTAAGCTAGATTTTAATAAATTTTTTCTAACTTATTTTAGGTATTTTATAAGGAAAGGCAAAAGAAGAAGTTGAAAATGGTTGTGAGAAGAGGTTGCAATCATCACTTATTCATTTGTTCAAGATTCTTAACAAACTCATTCAGTAAATGATTTAAATCTTATTATATTAATGCTAAGGAAGAAAATAAAAAACAACCATTTAGGTATATTATCTTATTATTAGAGAAATATAATAACAAACTTAGGAACTCTATCATGAATCTTAATAAGTCCATTAATTCCTTGATAAATTAAAAGGAGAATTTAGATGTTAATCGAGAGATAGAAAATTTTGCAAAATCATGTATGTATGAATAACTAATTAATTTGAGTTATTGCTGAAGTAGAACTTTAGGTTTAAAACAAGTTTAAAAGGATTTTAAGCTTATATATCCAACCTAAGAAGCCTTAGGTTAAATTTTGAAATAAGAAAAATTGAATTATTGTGAAACTAAGAAAAGTAGTTGATTGAATTAAAATTCAACTGACCACTTTATGAACTCGATCAACTGAGTTTCTACATACGTCAACTAAGTTAAGTTGGCTGACCTAATCAAGAACTAGGTAACTAAATTAGAACATAAATAACTAAGATAACTAAAATTCTTCTTAATAAGATTTAGCTTATTTGTTTGGATCTCCATCAATGAGAATGAGTAAAAACAAGTTTTTAGGAATAAGAATGTAACCCTTAGTAGAAATAAGTTGTTAATGAATTATTTCATATACTTATAGGAATATGATCAAATCCAAAGATAATTTAAGTTGGTGACCATATGTAGAATTTTATGAAGGAAAATGTGCTTTTGACACTCATACAAAACTTGCATATATAAGGACATATTTATAGGCACCTCTTACATAGTTGGTAATGTTATGTAATATATTTGAAAATTATTACACCTACCACAAGTACTAGAATGATCTTAATTAACACTTCTAGAATTGTCTGTTTAATAAATCTAAAAATGTCTTAACTAAAACATATAGAAAATGTCTTAAATATCTAGAAAATTCTTAATACTTTAACACCCCCCCTAGAAAATTTTCTTAAAGACTCTAACCCTTGATCTTAACTAACTTCACCTTAAGAAGTGCCTTAGTAAATATGTCAGCACTATGATCTTTGAATGATAATGCATCTAATTGACTTCACCATTCTTCCTAGCTTCTCCGATTGCATGAAACTTTACATTTATGTGTTTGGTTCTTCCATGTTGTATGAGATTCTTTGCAATTATAATGGTTGACTTATGTCTACCCATATTAGACTAACATCATCTTTCAAAAACTTTCTTAACCAAATAGCTTGTTTTAAACCTGCTGCAACTAATATATACTCAACATCTATTAAGGATTAGACCTCCACCTCCAACTTCTTTAAGTTCTATGAGAAAATTGCACTTCTAAATGAGAAAGCATAACCAGAAGTGCTTTTAGAATCATCTATGCCTCTAACGTAATCACTATCTACTTCTCCTTGAAGTTCATCACTTTCTTTCTTAGCAAACCATAAGCCATAATCAAAAGTGCCTTTGATGCATCTTAAAACTCTCTTAGTAGCACCAAAATGAATTTAACTTGGTGATTGCATAAACCATGAGAGAAGACTTTCAAAGAACATTAAATCTAGCCTTGTAACAAATAAGAAAAGCATACTCCCATTTAGGCTTCTATAAATAGAAGCATCTACTTTACTACCTCATTCTTTGACAAATTCTCATTCAAAACTAATGGAGTAGCCACTGGTTTCCATCTTTCCATGAGAAATTTTTGGAGAACATCCAATGCAATTTTTTTTTTTTTTTTTGTGAAACGATGATTCTATCATCATATTGACAAATTTCCAACCTAAAAAAATATTTCATCTCTACCAAATTAGACATTTCAAAAATACTTTCCATCTCTAGCATGAATTGCTTCAAAAGTTTTGAATTACAACATATAACTAATAGGTCATCTACAAATAAGGAGACATTAACTTAAACTTTATGTTGAACTTTTAAAACATATAGAGTAGCTTCACTTTCACTTGTTTTGAATCCTTACTGTAGCAAATAGGCACCAATTATGTTGTACCAAGCTCTTAGTGTATGTTTTAAGCTATAACGAGCCTTGTGTAGCTTATAAACCTTCTCTTCACTTCCTAAATTTTGGAACCCCTTTAGTTTCTCAACATAAATATCTTCTTCAAGCACACCATTTTGAAAGGCTGATTTTCACTTCAAGATGATGAATTTTCCAGCCTATTTTTACTTCTAAAGCCACTAAAAGCCTTATAGTATCTTGCTAAGCCACTAAAGCAAAGGTGTCGAAAAGATTGATGCCATATTTTTAAGAATAGCCCTTTACAATCAATCTAGCCTTAAATTTGTTTAAAGAACCATCTAGGTCATATTTGATTCTAAAAACTCATCTAATGCTAATTACCTTTTGATTTTTAGGCCTATCAACCAACTCCCAAGTGCCATTATTATTTATCATTTTTTGCTCCTCCTCTATTATAGCTCTCCTTCCATTTTTTTTAGCAACTTCATTATAGCAGGTAGGCTCTTGTAATGCTATATCACATTTCTCATATATTTCATTAAGTAACCTCATACCTTTTACTAGAAGACCATCAAAGTGATCAACACCAACTTCACCTTCTATTTCTTTTGGATCCTAAGATATGGTTGCTCCACTTTGATCAACATCTCCATCTTTTATCTTATTTTTCTCCCAATTCTACACTAATATTTCATCAAACTTGATGTCCTTAATAATCATAAGTTTTTTCATCTTCAAATTGAAAACCCGATAACCCTTGTAGGTAGAGCTAGATCCTACAAATATTGTCATTTTAGCTTTGTTGTCTAATTTGTCTCTATTCATATCCAACACATGAATGTAACACAAGCTACCAAATATCTTAAGAAGCTCTACATTTGGTTTAACTCCATGCCAAGCTTCAAATGAACTTTTGTCCTTTACCACCTTAGTTGGAAGTCTATTCAGTAAATAGACAGTGTATTAATAGCTTTTGCCCAAAAATATTTAGGCATCTTCTTCTTAAATAGCAAACACCTTACCATCTCTATGATGGTTCTACTCTTTCTCTCGCTTACACCACTTTGTTGAGGAGAGTAAGTGATTGTCAATTGATGCTCAATTCCAGCTTCAACACAAAAAATGTCAAACTTGTTTAATGTTTATTCAATCCCATTATTAGACCTTATTACCTTAATTTTGCAGTTTGCTTAATTCTCCACCAAGGCCATGAAATTTGAAACACACCAACTACTTCTAACCTTTGCTTCATAAAATAAACCCAACACATTCTTGTATAATAATCTATAGACAAAATGAAGTACCTATTACCATTTAGTGAGGGTGTTTTTATTGGTCTACACATATCAGTATGGATTAACTCCAGCCTTTTAGAAGATCTCCGAGCCTTGTCAATAAGAAATGACAACTTACTTTGCTTCCTAAATTGGCAAACTTGACACACATTCCTTTCATCACAAATGATAGGTAACCCTTGAGTTAAATCTTTATGATGCAAGTGTTTAAGTCTAGTATAATGAAAATGGCCAAATCTCTTATACTAGAACACTTATTCATCAATGATAGCAATATGAACATGCAAATTAGCTTCTTTCCAATTAATTGAAAAACTTTTGTCTATCATCTTTATAGTCATCAACTCACAACTAGCATTATCAAAAATGATGCAAGATTTGTTTTCAAAATGTAAAGAATAATTCTTCTCTAGCATTTGTCCTATACTTAATAAACTTTAACTAATTTCAAGCACAAATAACACATCTATGCTATATTTGGTGCCTATTGGAGTTTCATCAACAACTCCTTTGCCTTTGACGTCAACTAAGTCTCTGTTCCCAATCTTCACTTTTGATTTATAAGATTGATCTAATTCCCTAAAATTGCTTAAATCTAGTGTCATGTAGTTTATACAGCCACTGTCAATTAGCCAAGCTTTTTTACAAGTACTTAATATACGATTTGAAACAATAAATAGCTACTCTTGCTATTACTAGTTTTCAACTATTTATACTTGCTGTCATTATTACCTTTGTTGATTGTTTTTATTCTTGCATACCTTTTCAACATAACCATATTGCTTGTGTGACCTACATTGCACACTTAGCCTGAACTAGTGATAATTCTCTAAGTGATTCTTCTTCTTACAATGATGGCAAAGAGGATAGCTCTTTTTACTATCTCTTTTAATTTCTTAAGCTTCATTCTTCTCCTTATCCTTGTAACCACTAGATTGCTTCTTATCCCTACCTTAAGGAGCTTTTCCTTTTTGCATTGTAAGAAAAGCCCCTTCTTTACTATCTCCTTACCTCATTGATCTTCTTTGTTTTTAAGTGCAGAAAGCATAGATAAGCATAGCTAAAGAAATTTTGGTTAAATCCTTTGAGTTTTCAAGAGAAGATATTTTAGACTCAAATTTTTCAAGCAAGTTCATTAGAACATTTTTTACGACCTATTGGTTATTAGATCCTCTCTAAGAAGTCAAATTTTGTTAATGACTTCCATAAGTCCACCAACATACTTCTTGATGGATTTGTCATCCTTCATTCTCAAAACTTCAAATTCTCTTTTCAAATTTAGAATTTTCATTTTCCTTATCTTCTCACTACCAACATACATTTCCTTAAGCTTATCCAAAGCTTCTTTTGGAGTTTCACAAGCCATTACCCTTATAAAAATTATATAAAAAACAATAGCATAAATGTAAGATAAAGCTCTTGGAGCTTTAGCTTCATCTTCTTCTTCATGAGCTCTAATTTGGTTAAGGGTTGAGTTGTTCCCCAAGTGCGCTATTTGCCTTTCATTTTCAACCCATTGCCACAAATCATGATCTCTCAAATTGGCTTTCATGTTAATAGCCTAAACTTAATGGATGTAATGTTAGAAGCCATGAGAATTTGAGGGTTTTTTTTTTTTTTGAAAAGAAGTCCTTTTTTTTTTTTTTCCAAAGAGAAAGCATTGTTGGTGTTTCTACTCTTTTTCTTTTTATTCATTCACAAATCCCTTAAGAGCATATAAAAGCTTTGATGCCATGTAGAATTTTATGAAGGAAAATGTGTTTTGATACTCATACAAAACTTGCACATATAAGGACCTATTTATAGGCATCTCTTACAAAGTTGATAATGCTAGATGATATATTTAACAATTATTATACCTACCATAAGTACTAGAATCATCTCAATTAAGACTTCTAAAATTGTCTAACAAACACATCTAGAAGTATCTTAACTAAAACATCTAGAAAATGTCTTAAATATCTAGAAAACTCTTAATGCTCTAACACTATCTAAGTATGTGATTTATCATTGTTTGTTAGATATGCATATAGGTTTAGATAATTAATCTAGTGACTATTTGTCTATTGATAGATGGGTGTTGTTTGTATTTGTGTTGAGGCTAATAACCATCATATAGGTAGGCCATAAGCCAAGTGTTAGCAATCTATAGTTAGGGATCTATGATGATATGTCTTGTAATTTGGGCATTAAACCTATAGGTTTGGTACTCTAGAGAGAAGTTAAGGATTACACTAGTGGTATGGGCTACATTATAGATAGTTACAATTGACTAAATGTGTAGTGATTGATATTAATGGTCACACTAATGTAAAGCAATTTGTGTAGGCATTACTACATACACACATACATACACATACACACACACACACACACACACATATATATATATATATTGCTTTCTCTAAACTAAAAATAAGATAATTAAGTAAGCTGTAATGTCTATTGATGTTGCATTAATATATTTTATAGGAATTGATGAGGCATGTCATGTAATTGTGATTGGTACATAGTATCACTTTACTACATATTTCTGCTCACCATGTACATGGCTTTATTTTTAGGTGTTGCTAATTTACATGAGGTTAATCCATATGATTATTTCATTATAACTTGTACTATGGTTGCAGGATTGAGGATAGATATCATAAAGAGTATGAAGATTAAAGAACATAATTCTATTTTGGAAAACTTATAGAATTTATATATGCTTTATATTATTAAAAATATTGGAGATATTAATAAGATTAATAATTCTCTTATCATATGATTTGGTCCATAAAATGATGATTTGTGAATAAATTTAATATTTTGAGAGTTTGGAAGATTAAGTATGATAATGATTTAATCATGAATTCTATATAACATTTCTTGAGCCTTGAACTATAAATAGGAGTTTGTGTAGGAGTTATCATATCTTAACTATCAATAACTACAAAGAAAATTTACTATTAGGAAAATTTTATATTTGAAACATAAATATGATGTTTAAGGAAGTCAATAAAGTTAAGCTTGAATAGCAAATTTGCAACACCTTGGAAAATTAAAAGTATAGCACTTTGGGGATTGGAAAGATTAGGGTTACAGAATTCAACCTAGCTTTAAAAAGCCTCTATTCAAAAGGCTCATCAGTCTTCTATTGTTTTACAGAATAGTACTCTCTCATAGTAAACCCTACTAATCCTAAAGGTAAGACATGGATTCCCAAGACTCTATTAATTTGTTGAATCCCAAAATTAATTGCAACTCTTATTGGTGGTGCAAGAGGAAGGCTTTGGTGGCAGAGGAGTTAACGTACAAGGCTTGTCACAACCCTAAAATTCCCAACAGTAAGTGATTTGATGTTATAGTAAAGCATAAGATTAAATCTAAAACCTTGATTTTGATTTTCAAGGCTCTAAATGATTGATTGGATAAGAAGGCTAAAAGGGATCTCTCTCTCTCTCTCTCTCTCTCTCTCTCTCTCTCTCTCCTTAAGGCTTCTACAAATATTAAGGTAATATCTCCTTTCCCTCATAGGGGATCATGGTTAGGGTATGTGGTTGTAATCCAAGACCTTGGAAATTTAAAGAGGAACATAGCCTAAGTACAAAGCCATGGTTAAGAGCATTAATTTGTCTATTGGATATTGTTTAGGTTCATAGGCATGAACCCTAACCATGGTCTTTATTGATGTCTTGCTCCTTCTTCTTAACCTAAGTTTAGGCCTATCCAGCCTACAATTCTAGTTATCTTTAAGAAGCCTATAATAAATCGTAGATTGATACTAAAATCATATTTATTCATTGTTTCTTTATAGATTATTCTTCTAAGTTGGAGTTTATCAAGTTCTATCATCATAATCTAAGTACGTGACACTAGGTGTTGCTTGCACTTGCTAAGCAAGTATGTATACTTGTATAAGAACTTAAATAGACTATTAACTTATCTTGCTTAAATATTGCTTGCTACTTGTATGCAGCTCAACCTAAGGGCCTAATGCGGCAAATCCCTAGCAAGCAACCCCAATAATCCTTGTAACATGTTTTCTCTTGTGGAGTCTCACCTAAAAATGATGTGGGGTAGATTTAGATTGATTAGACGAGGCTCATAGTAGCCTATAGTAGTACGTCTAACGTTAGGTTGCTATAGATGGGGCCCAAAGTAGCATACCTTGAAGAAGCATACCCACCACTAAGATATTGAGTCAGTTCATGTTGTGATCAAAGTTATGAGGACCTCTATTGTGAAATGTGTGCTTAGCTAATTTAAAGATAATTAAATTATTGTGTGTGATTTACCTGTCTGCATTGAATGTATGTGACTTGTATGGTTTGCTCATGTACATGTGTTTGTGTGTTATATACTAGATTTGACTCACTCCTTATATTTTTTTTTAGATGTAGGAATAAATGATGCATAAAATGACTAAATTTATGGAGATACCTGCTATTGTCTTTGGGATGGGAAGAGCAATGACTATGCTTAATAGTTGAGAATATTCTAAGAGATTTGATAATTAGGGTCTATAGTTTGATGTAGTATTAATTTTATTTAGTAATCAAATTTTTTTTTTTATTTAGAGGATGTCATGTTCTCATATGAAGAATTTAAATTCATGAGGATATTTGGAAACTGTTACAAGAATGTTTTCAGAGAGATTTTAGTTGTTTCTTATGGCTAACGTATTATTAGAAGTTAGGACCACATAGCGGTCTGTGACGTCTTGAGTCTGGAGCATTACAAATTTAATGGTATTAGAGCATAGATTTGTGATCTATAGAAAAATAAGGAAATCGATCTATAGAATGGTGAGATTGTGAGAGTAGGTAAAAAGTGAGTTAGATTTGACCTTATGAACAAACTTATGATATGTATTTGTGGTTCCATTGAATTGTATTATTTGATGTTATTATTTGTTTTGAGAGACATTTATTTACTTATTTTAGAGATAATTTATTTTGGAAGTTTTATTAAATTATTTTGAGAAAATAGATGTTTATAGATTTTAGTTTTGCTTAGCAATATGTCAAATTATAGCAAATGCCTAAGAAATAGCAACTAGAATTAAATATTTGTTCTTAAAGATAGATTGAATCATCTTAATTATTGTTCTCTTTTTCTTTTATAAGGTATGATCGTATAATAAATATTAAATAACTTGTACCATTACAAAATTAGATTGAAGATAACTTATTATAGATATGCTTTAATTGGCTAACAATTTATATAATTGGAAATAAATAAATATCAAAATACTAATTGCAAATAAGAAGTACTAAAAGATTTAGTAATTAATAAAATAATAAATATGTATTAGATTTGGTTGACTAAGAATGGTTACTCAATATACATCAAATTAGGAAATTATCAAAGTAAGGTAATAAATAAGAATTAAGGTAGGAGTATAATCAAAGATAATGCATAATAAGCATATTTACAACTTTTCTAATTTATCTATTAGTAAAATAATAACTCAAGAAATTAATAACACCAATTAAGAAAGAAGAAGTAATCAATGGCATCCCCAAAAGATACTAAAACAAGAAACTAAAATAATATTAGAAAAAGGATATAAGTAAATCAGCTTTGACCATAAGTATAATAGTTGTTGACTATAACACTTAACATATCTATTAAATGGATTAAAAAATTGCTAAAATAGAAAGATAATAGAAAAATATTTTTTTTTTTAATTAACATAAAAGCCTATCGTGACTAATTTCTTCATAGATGGCAACTCAATGGTAAACCAATGACTACACATAAACATAACAACATCGATAACGCAACTAAAACTAATTATAGAATATCTCAAACAATGAAATAATCATATCGCTATACCTTCCTAGTGAAGAGAGTGCAATAATAAAAATAATAAATATCCATCAATATTTATATTAGCAACAATGATAATAATAACAATAACCATGAAATCAATAATTGCAATAACCATTATAATAATAACAATAATAATAAAATGTTCTCCAACACAAAACTATCTAAGTAAATTCTCTATACCGAGATATAATAAAAAAATTAAGAATTATTTAGATTGTTATAGAATCTTAAACGATAATTGATAATACACCATTAAAAAAAAGAAAGAAAGAAAAGAGTATACAAATAATAAAAAGAAATAAATAAGCATAACATAAATATATATAAATATATACTCTATAAACCTTTAGTTACATTACATATAAAAGGAAGGATATAACAAAAGGAAATAGAGAATGAGTAAATTAAGATATACAATTAAAAATAGAAGAAGAATTGTGTTAAAAAATTTTATGTTGATAAATACTGGTATGTACAATGATAGTAGTGCCAACACTAATAATAACATTAAACCTAATATAAGGACCAATCAACTAATGATGAAAATATTGATAAGAATAATGGTAATGTATTCGTAACTATAGAATAACAAGGAATATATATACACACGAACATACCAATAACTACATGGACGTGTAAAAAAGATTTAATATAATAAATTTAGAACAACATCTCAAAATACTCATAATGAAACAAATAAGATAACTAATAAATAATAACAACAAAGCTGCTAATACTAGGAAAGAAAATAATTATAAGAACAAGAAATAAAATGAGTCATAATAATGATAATAAGCTAAAATAATAAGTACATAAATCCTTACAATGTATGATAAAAGTAATAATAGTCCTATCTATAAGAAATTTAAAAATAATATTTGAATGGAACATAACACCCTTTTGTACATACTTAAATTAGTAATTTAAAGGTATAATATATGCATACCTAAAAATAACAATTATTGTAAATAAATACAATAGCAATATTAAATCTTGAAATAATGAAAAGTAAAGAAACATAACTATAGAAAGAAATAAATTGAAGAAAAAAAAAGTCATTTAACTTATAACTTAATCAATAAGCAAAGAATAACTAATTGCATATGAACAAATTTCTAAATAATCAAATAGATGTTTTCAATATCTATTAAAACAATCCCTACAAAGAAAGTAAGTATTATAAGTGAGTAATAAATAAGAAAATATATTAAATTATTGACTAATATAAGTGAGTAATAACAAATCATATTAAGAACACTTAAATCGTAAGGACATGATTTAGATAATTAAACAATGATAGTAGGTATAACTCACTCCTCCTGCCTAAATAAATGAATAGTAAGGTGTAGTATAGGAAACAAAGAATAGCTCAGATTGAAATAAAAGAGAATGTCACAATATCCCCAAATAAGAAGACCACAATTGGGAAGCTATTAAAAAATAAGTAAATTTGGAGCTAAGAATAAATAAACAAAAGAAAGTTAGATTTTAAGTAATGGATTTTGAGAGAAATTTGAAAATAAATTAAGGAAAACCTAATAACCATAATTAGAGATCTAGAATCTGAATGATAGAAAACTTTTTAGAGACTTATTGAATAATTGAAACAAGTAGAATGAAGGAAAAAAATTGTGGATAGAAGCTGGATAGAGATAACCTTTGTGATTGTTATTTTTAAGAGATTAGCTTTGATCTAATAGCAATAGAAAAGGAGAAAAAAAAAAAGAAAATAGAGAAGAAGAGAAGAAGAGCTACTCTATCAATTAAAAGGATCATAAGATTAAAATAGCATTAATGTGAAATGGATTAGAATTTATATGAAGCGTTGTGGTTATGGTTTGTGCTGCTCTAAGGTGGAGAGAAAAAGAGGTGAAGTAAAGCATTGTGGTTATTGTTTAGCAAATTGAAAATCAAAATTAGGCTTCTAGATTGGTTTGTTAAATCCCAAAATTAATTGCAACTCTTATTAGTAGTGCAAGAGGAAGGCTTTGGTAGAGGAGTTAACACACATGGCTAATTGCAACCCTAGAATTCCCAACAGTAAGTGATTTGATGTTATTGTTAAAGTATAGGATTGAATCTAGAAGCCTAATTTTGATTTTCAATTTGCTAAACAATTTATTGGATTAGAAGTTTGCAAAGGGTCTCTCTCTCTCTAGGGTTTCCACGAACATTAGGGTAATATCTTCTTTCCCCTTGCGATATTGATCATTTTGTGAAATTGTTAAATTTGATTGTTATGCGGAGTTGTGAGGTAAGGTATTTTGATTGAGTGAATGAATTTATGGCATTATTGGCTAAGATTTCAATTGGAGTTTAAATCTAGGGTTAGGGAGAGTTGTTTATGGAGGAAAGAGATAAGAAGAATTGAGAGATAAGAACACGGCCAGGAATTATAGGCATAGTCTCAAACTATATTTCCTCTCACAAAATTTTAGATGCAATAAATTTGAGAAATTTAAGATAAGGGGATCACGATGGAGGTAAATGGCCATGATCTAAGACCATAGAGATTTAAAGAGGAACACAACCTAGGTACATAGTCATAATCAAGGGCATGAACTTATCTATTGGATATTGTTTGGATTTATGAGTGTGAGCCCCAATCGTGGTCCTTACTAATGTCCTGTTCCTTCTTCTTAACTTAAGTTTAGACCTACTCAACTTAGAATTCTAGTTTAAAACCTTTAAGATGCCTATAATAAATTGTAGGCTCATACAAAAATAATATTTATTCGCCATTTCTTTACAAATTATTCTTCTAAGCTAAAGTAGATCATGTTTTGTCATTAAACTCCAGGCACATAACATGGGTTGTTACTTATGCTTATTAGGCTAGTATATATACTTGTATAAGAATGTAAATGAACTAATAACTTATTCGATCTAAATATTGCTTGTATGTGGCTCAACTTAGTGGCTCGAAGTGGCAAATCCCTAAGAAGCAACCCTAATGATCCTTGTGATGAGTTTTCCCTTATTGAGTCTCACTTGGAAATGATCTAAGGTAGATTTAGGTTGATTAAATAGGGCCATTAATGGCATGCCCAACATTTGGTTATTGTAGATGGGTCCCAAAGTAGTACACTCAACATAGGACTTAGAAGGGTTCGAATAGGCATACCCACTACTAGGATGTTGAGTTGAGTCATATTGTGATGGGAGTTATGAGGACCTCCATTGTGAAATGTGGGCTTAGCTAATTTAAAGATAATTAAATTATTGTATGTGATTTACCTATCTGCATTTAACGTATGTGAATTGTATGGTTTACTCATGAGCATGTGCTTGTGTGTTATATACTAGATTCGACTCACTTCTTATATATTTTTTTTCTTTTTTCAAATGTGGGAAAAATTTATGCATAGAATAACTAAATTTATGGAGATACCTGCTACTGTCTTTGGGATGGGAATAGCAACAGCTATGCTTAATAGTGAAGAATATACTAAGAGATTTGATAATTAGAGTCTTTAGTATGATGTGGTATAAATTTTTATATAGCAATCAAATTGGTTTTATCTAGAAGATATCATGTTCTTATCTAAAGAATCTAAATCCATATAAATATTTAGAGACTTCTACAAGAATGTTTTTGGGAGATTTTAGTTATTCGTTACGCTTGACGTATCATTAGAGGTTAAGGATATATGGCGATTTGTAGCTTCTTGAGGTTGGAGCATTACAAAATATATGCATCAAAGCATACAAATTACAAGTCCCTCAATAGTACATTATCGAGTTAATATGAAACATAACCTCTATCCATTTACATATTCTTCCTAACATTTGTGTTCAATCCAGACTTCATGGTTTATCCTTCAATACAATTTCTTAACTAACCCATTAATGGACCTCTTTTAACATGTTCCTTACAATCTATTGAAGTTCCTTGTTATTGTTTTCTATAACCATCAAGAGCAAGCATTCATTGAGAGTAGCTTAGAGTATCAAAAAATTCACATGACAAAGTTAAGATTCCATGTTTTACTCCACTAATGAAGGGCTAGACCAATTTCATAGAATATGTACTACCAAGTCTTGAATTATAAGCTAATACTTGTTATTGCATTTTCCCAACATTTCTTCTTATTTATTTATTTTCTCTTTTTATTCTTTTTTCCCTTTTGACCATGTCTCCTTAAAATGGGGCTAGGTTAAGTGTAGACTCAAAATTAGGTCGAAATTCCAAGCTTCAATAGGTTCTTGCTGGCAACAAAAAAAAAAAAAAAAATTCCAAAAGGCGAGATGAATGTTGAGTGAACCTTAGATTGAGCGTGGTTAAGTGTGATGCATTAAGGAAGAGTTCATCTAAATTACGCTTGTTTTCTATTTGAAATATATTTCATGAGAATCATTATTATGTCAGATCTCCAATGACTTAGGGCTTGTTTGTTTTAGAGAAAATATTTTTTAGAAAACATTTTCCTTATTTTACTTTATTTATTAAGTTAAAAATGACCTTTTAAGTAGGAAATATTTTCCCTTATAAGAGAAAACATTTTCTTACTAAAGACAAAATCCTCAGACTTTTTAGGAAAACAACTTACGCCTTTTAAAACAAAAAGATATTTTCTAAACTACTTTCCACAAGTGTTTTAACTTTCTAAAAATGATTTCTACTGGATTTTTGTCAAAATCGACCTCTGTTATAAACATGTAAGGACTTTGATGAAAAAAATTAACTTAAAGTACTTGTTAATAAAATTTTAAAATATAAGCCTTAATGAATGTTAAAAATTAATCTACACATTATACTTTCATAAAGAAGACTTGCAATATATTCATGATAATATACTAATGATAGTTTATCTAAGTATGACTAAACTTTACATAAAATTCATACTAAACAGTGGAAAGTTCTTTTCAACATATTCTTATAAAGGTAACCAAATACGTGAAAGCGTACTATTTTTAAGAAAATATTTTTAATAGAAAATGTTCTCTATTTGTAAGAGATTTTCCTTAAAACAAATGTGGCCTTAAACTCGATGTATTTTAAAGTTAAGGTTATCTAAAAGGATATTGATAGTACAATATATGCTACGTGTATATATGTATATGTATATATATATGTATGTATATGTATATATATGTATACATATGTATATGGTCGGTAAATTCTAATAATATTTTGACTAGAGATATAATTGGGGTGAGTTTGGGATGGATTTTCTAAAACCTGAACCTACTCTACCTCCTTAAAAGTATTCCTAGAACAATGAAAACTCCTATAAGGTTTTGTCATTATAACCTAACTAGTTATGGAATTATGATAACTAAAACGCACCTTGACTCAACCCATGTACATGCTAACTATTATCTTTGTTTTTTTTCCCCCTATAATAACATTAGCATATGACTATCTGCTAGTTTACTACTATAGATACTGTTATAGGCCATAAATGGGACTTGGTAACAATCTTACCTTGTTCATCTTTAGGCTAAGATGGAAGAAATTTGATTAATTTTACAATTTTTTTATCACAACATTTAAAAAAGGAATAATAAATCAAAATTAAATTTATAATACCTATCACCCCTGCATAGTGAATGCAGAGAGACCAAGGTTTAGGCAAGCTTATATTGCTATGCATGTATAGTTGAAAATTTGAAGGAAACACTTCTTTTATCAAGACAAGGTATTACAAGGAAATAATCATTTGATGAGTACTAATCTAAAAAAAAAAAAAAAAAAAGAAGAAGAAAGAAAGAAATTACATGTTTATATTGCTACGAATGTATATTTACTAAATTTTATTTATATTATTTACTTGTAATTTTCATTTGATCGAGTTTTCCATTAGGTTTCTTTTTTTTAAATTCCATAACTCAATCTTATAAGCTATCAGGTTTTAATTCAATTCCAAAACCCGACCTTAAACCCTATAGGGTTTAAAGGGGTCAAATAGGTTGACTACATTCTTACAGCCCCACCTGATTGCATCTCTAATTTTGACACTTGACGGTATTTGCAAAATATGAGTGACTTTTTTTAAAAAAAATTTTGGTATTTATTTATTATTTGTATATACATGTGAACAATTTGGCTTACTTATTTATTCAAAAAAAATTTTATCTTAAATTCTATTTAAATCCCAACCTTCTCCTTTTTTTGTTTTCTATTTTTACCAATATAGTATTACAATTTAGGAGAATTTAAACTTGATTTATCTAGTTAAAAAACCAATATTCATGCTACTAAATTATAATAATTTTATCAATCTTGACATTATCTAAAGATGTATATTTAAATTTAAATATAGCTTAACCAAGTTTACAAGTTGATTAGATATCTCACTTGATTTTATAAGCAACTTGAGCAATCAAAAATCGGGATAACCTACGATTGCTTCCAAATGAAGACACAACTCCCACTTACATAACCGTATTTATGAAAACTAGGTCCGACATGCATATTAATTTGGTGCGCTCTAAAATAATACAACGATTGTCTAGTGACTCCATCACATTTACATAAAATTGTCAAAATCGTCGTACTTTCAATATCGTTGGATAGCTGTGTAATCACAGATTCATAGAATTCATCATCCAGATGTACATTTAAAAATTAGAAACCCTAATAAGCTTAAAAGACGTTGGGCCCCTAGAAAATAAGCAACTGAGGCCCAATGTAAATTAAAGCATCTAGGTAAAGCCTAAAACATACACGTACAATTAGTTCCTACATTAAATTAAATGCTACCAGCCCATTTCTATTGCCATTTTCAATAGCCAAAATAAAAGCTTGAACTTCGGCGGCCTCGGCACTCGGAGACATAAGCAATCAACTATGCCGATGACTACTACCAGCCTACTTTCGTCAGCTGCGACTAACCTCAAGCCCAGATTTCTTATTTGGCTCTGACCCACGATCCATCCAAACTAATCAAAACACTTGGTTATTTGGTATTAATGAAATCAGTGGAAAGTTATCAAAATAGAAGCAAGTGGAAATACAGTGTTTAGATATTACAAGTGAGTAAAAATGGGGAGAAATAAGTGGAAATATTTTTATTTTTAAAGCCACTTAGTTTCTCTCAATTTTTACTGAGAAATGGGTGGAAACAGTAGGAAAATCAACTAAAATTATAAAGTACCATAAGAGCAAAATTAAACATAAATTTAGGGATATTTTGGTCCATCATTAACATCATTTCTTTCCATGTCCTTCCATTTCATCTTATAAATCCAAATAAGAAATGAACACCGAATTTTCTTTCCTTTCCTTTCCTTCTCACATGTTTCCATCCATTTTTTCCCTTGCTAACATTACCATGCAAAGTGTAAATTTCAGCTCCTATAAACACCATCTTTTCCTCAAACAGTTCACCCATTCAACAACTATAACGCAGGTGATAGGAATCAGCTAGTCAAACTCAAGCCCAAGCCTTAGGACTAGAGAGCATGGCTCATCACATTCTTACCTACCAAGCTAGTATTAAGGAGTTTAAGGTTTTAACCAAGATCAACTTCTTGAACCTATCGAACCATCCCAAGCCATATACATTAATCTTGATTATGACGTATCAACTTGAGGAAGATCCAAGAGGTTCCTCCAACAACTCAGCAAGCTTATTCAACAATATGGCCAACTTAACTCCAAGGTATCTACTAAGGTCTAAGGTGCTTGACCATATGCCAATGTAATTTTGAGAACCATTCGATGACACTCAATTACTCGTAAGATTGATAGCCGAGTTCCTAATGCCGAGATACTTAGGAGCTGTTAACTAGTCTAATAATGATTCTACTTACTAAAGCCACACCCACTCTAGCTACAGCATGCATCCTCTAATATTTGTATTTATACAGAAGCAAGCCGCATATTCCCCTTGTATGTTATGGATTTACGCTTTTCTTAGTATATTCTCTTTAGTACTTTGCTATTTTAGGAAATGTACCCATTTTCATAAATTATCCTAACTTGAGGGTTGCCCTAAAATTTCATATATAAATACCCATTGTATTGTAAGCTACAATAGATGAACATTAACGCAATACACAACATTCTCTTATGCTTATCTTCTCTACAAGTTTTACTATACTCTTATATAATCCTTAAGTAAGGCTTAATGGTAAGTAATTTGACTAATCTAGTTATGCATCATATCAATTAGCTTAGTTGGTTCATGAAAGTTCTTTAAAGCATCATATCCTTAGAGTTATTTGTGAGTATGCTTAACTTTCATCCTCTTTTTTCATTTCCCATTTCAATGCTTCTATAGGTTGAAACTTACCCAATATCATTGCCCTTATTTGTTCTTAGCATGATGCATCATCTTAGTATCAAAGTGAAAGTTTATGAGGGAGAGTCGTTTTATTGTGGTTACAATTGCATTGTAAGTTCTATTATATGCATGTTCTATTGACAAGTGGGTGCAATGGTTGTGAGTAAAATTGTACAAGTAGTAGTAAGTGATTTACAGTGTTTAGTAGTACCTTCTTTTACCATGTTTTGAGCTTGGAAAACAAAGCAACTATTGGCATTTGAAGAAGCTAAGTTTGTTTGGTTTATAAACATGGGTATAACACATTGGGTTATAGTAGCTTAACTCATGTTATTGCTTCTACATTTTGTTGTTGATACCATTGATTGTTTATTGGTTGAGGCAAGTAAGAGTACAATTGAAGAGAATAATGGATCTGAGTGTGAACACAATTATAGGATATAATGAGAGTATTGTTCATCACCGAAGAAGGTAGACTCTAGCAACCCTTAGGAGTATAAATGTGTGATTTATTGAAATGGCTACCATGATAACTAAGTTAATCCATGTGGTTCATGAGTTAGTCATAGCCCAACCTATTGAGGTCTATCAAAACACTCCTCAAGTTGTTCCCATTAGTGGAGATGCAATGTATGAAGCTTAGTAGAATTCAAGATAGTTCCCAACTCGGAAAGTTAGACGTGGAAGAGTAGAACAACTTGCTAGAAGGAGGATTAACGTGAAGAATGTGGAGGAAGAAAGAGATGAAGAGTATTATGAAGTAAAATAGTAAGTCCATACACCTCGAGTTGCCACCATTGAAATTGCAAGTGTCGACCTTAGGTGGCATGGGTAATGTAGATGAATATCTCGACTAAGAAGAAAGGGTCAAAAGGATTTTTTTATTACTATCAGTATTAGGATTATGATAAGGTTAGAATGTCTACCCTTAAGTTCTCAGGCTATGTTGCGATGGGATGGAAGAATTTTTAGACAATGAGAAAGTAAGAAGGATATTGTAAGATCAAGACATGGCTAGAAATGGAGAGGGTAGTGAGAGCTTGATTTATATTGGACTCATACTTACAAGATACTTTTGCTTAGTTGTAGGAACCTAAGCAAGGAAGTCGTTATGTAGATAAATATGTACGAGAATTCCATATGCTCATGATTCGTTGTGATGTCAATGAGCTTGAAACCCAAATAGCTTCAAGGTTTATTAATGTTAGACAAGCGTACCTATCAAATTGTAGTAAGCAAATTAAGTCTAAATGTTGATTTATTAGGGACTTTGACTACTAATACTCACTAGATCTCTATTATCTAACCTACAAATTCGAGATTGAAAATGTAAAGAATCTAAATTTAATTGCAGCAATTACTAAATTTAAAACTAGTCAAGAATCATTCAAGAACTTAACAAGAAAGTAATAAAAGTATAAATTATTTCAAGATTCACAAATCGTATTTAGATTTTTGTTTTCCCTAGATCTAATATATAATTTTTCTTAAAGATAATCTAATTTCTTTCTTAATCTTTCTTGACTAGGAGAATTTTCTACTAAAATTAATTACTTTCTCAAGTTAATTAATCCTAACTATAAAATCACTTATTAGAATATGTTCTTAATAATATAACCTAAGATTATATTATTGTACAATGAATTCTCTATGCTATAATTAAAAATTCTAGAAAGATCTTCAAATTATCTCTCATCTTACAATAATCTCTATCAACTATGCCTAGATATAATCTTATAAGAAATCTCTCAATTCTCTTATAAGATATCAAACTCTAGATTACTACCTACGAAAATAATAATATAAATCATGAAGTATATATAATTGAATTAAGAAAAAACTAAAGAATTAATTTAATCTAATAATAATCATGTCACAAGAGTAGATCTAGGTTCCATAAGACCTAGATACCAAAGATCTACTCTCTATATATTATAAGATAATAATCTAAAATCAAAGTATAGAAAGAATTAGAAGTAAAAATCATGCATTCCACAAAAAGTTGAATCTTGAAGTCTTCTTATTGCCTTGCTCTTTTGAATGTTTTTGCTTTGAAAAACTCTTAAAAAGTCGCGTCAAAAGTTTTGTCTAAAAAACCTTAACGAAGCTTTATATAGGAAGTAAGAAAAATATGTCAACTACAAACAACACGACCGAAGACACAACCGTATTCCCTGGTGGTGTCCTTGACTGTAACTGGCTTCTCTTTCTCTTCTTTTTTTTCTTTTTTAATTGGGAACAACACGATTGAGGAGATGGTTATGTCGCTAGCTGTGATACTTGAAAATAAACTTCAAATTTGCATAAAAATGACATAGTCATGTCATTTAATTGTGTCAATCTTCAAACCTTCACAACTTGTTCATTTTAGCTCCGAATTGAGTGAAACTTATTTTTATATTCTCATTTTCTCACGTAGATCGTTTCAAAACCTATAAAATAAGTTTTACTCAATTAAATATCATTATCTAAAAATAAACTCAAATTATAAGAGAAAATTATGAAAAATCATCATATAAAATATATCTAATTTAAAGCTTATGAAACTTCCTTACACTTAAAAATTTGCTTATCCTCAAGTAAATAGATAAAAGAAAAATTAGGACAAGAATTCTTAAGTCAAAAATCATCACTGCTTAGGAAATCAACGAAATTTTACACTTAACTGGAAAAAATATTCAACTTACAACTCTAATCAATTTTCTTTAAATAACTTCCTTAATTCTTATACTCAATCTCTTTCTCAATGTCTAGGAAATACAAAGTACTATAGTTTACAAGCTAATCTATGTAAATTAAAGTTTACCCAAATCATTTAATCAATGATTCTCGTACTCAAGATCATATGTAATATCTCATCAATCAAGAAAGAGTCATAAAGATTTTAACCCACTTAATTAAAATATATACAACTATCTCTCCAATCTCACTAAGCACCATAATTTAGAGTAAACACATACTACATCCAATCATCCTCTAATCATCCCCTTAATATGTGCTTTCATTGGGAATGTTTCAAATTCATTGAATTTATATTATTAATTAAGCCCATTATTTAAGGACGATTGTGTTGGCAGAAGGAAAGGATCTGACTCTACTGGCAGACTCAGACCAATCCATACCAACTTAGCCCTCATATTGATGACGAGAAAGAACCTTACTCTTCTAAGGGACTAAGGCCAATCCATACCAATTTATTCTTTAAAGTTGACTTTGGCATTAGTAGTGGAAGTCAACCTCACTCTTTTAATGGACCAAAGTGAATTCTTACCAATTTTTCCTTTTTATTAATGATTATTCATGCTATTACTATTACTTTCTAGTTCCAACTATTTCAAATTTTTAGGGATTTCTTAAAAGACAAATTTCATTTGTTTGTTTACTAAGGATTATAGAGCTCTAAAGTCATTTAAAGGAAAGTATACATTAAAGTAAGTTTTGAAAATAATCATGACTAACTTCTAACTAGTGATGCTGTTATAACCCCAAGTCCTTAAAATCCTAAACTAAATAAGCTATAACTTTATTCCACATAAATTGTACTCATCAACTCTTCTATCGTATAAATCAGTCACCGAAGATCTAGTATTCAAATTACATCCGTTACTATACATTGGAAGTTGTCAATTTCCAAATATTTGCAAGTCAATAAAACAATAAAATTGAGTTAAATGCATGCGAAAAAAAATTGGTCTTCTAAGTAGTAAAAGTTTCTATAAGTTTCTATATCCCCTTTCCTAAACTTAAAATTGTACATTGTCCCCAGTGTACAAATTAAGTCAATCATGAAAATTCATCAATCAAAACAATCATAGGTAAAAAGTGGAAAAGGAAAAATGAATACTTCCTTATAAATTTGAGTAACACAATTCATCAATGTAAGAAGTCTGAAATAATCCAAATCAAATGTAGGCTCCAACATAAGCTTTAAAGTTTCAAGACCAATGCCTCACAACATGACTCACTAAACACAAAGAAAAGAAAAGCACTACAATAGTAAAATAGTCTAGCCATGAAACTCAGTCTACGAATAACTAATATAGATGAATTAAGAAAAGAAAAGATATCTAGTAGCTACATCAACTCCACAATCTTTCTAATCAGAGGCATCATTTGTAAAATCATCCTTGTCCTCTTCATATTCTTTATCCTCCTCCTATCCCTCATCCACTTTCTTCTTTCAAACTTGAAGCTTAGTTCATAGTGCTATGGTCCTACTCAAAGGAAAGGAAAATTCAAATCACTATTTTATTGACCAAAAGTTTCCTCACGCTTAGAATAAAGAATTATACCAAAATCATAATCAAGTGTAGAAGAAATGATACTATAACTCATTTAGGACTTTTATCAAGCACTTGTTATGCATGCAAAATGTAGTTGTGTTCTTGAAAAATCCTTCATATAATCCTCACAACTATTATTACAAAAGAGATTCCAAGCATACTTAAACTCTTAATTCCTCACTGACATGAATCGATAGAACTTGTATGTTGATTAAACACTAAAGCTTTAAGTGCTAGAATGAAGAACAAAACCTATAAAGCAATAAAATTCAACACTTCAACTAAAACATGCAAGAATCGCACACCTATAGTAATGTACCGCAACTGATACGATTGTAGCATAACCCGTGTCTTTCAAACCTAAAGATTAGCGCCAATTTTAAATGGCGTGATCATTTCAGTGATAATTAACTACTTAAAACCACACATGCATGCATATCCTTAAATATCACTAAGAAGTGAAAATAAAGTGAAATTTGTAAATCACAAGCAAGAATCATCCTCAAGAAACAATTTATTTATCATTAATTTGGATGAAAATCAAAGCAAGTGTTTGTTACTTTATGACTAGTAAGCATGGTAGTCTTGCTAGCTAGTTTGCATGGTAATCTTGCTAGCTAGTTTGTAGCTAGGGGTTAAGGGGACAATGTCCCCTATAGGGTTTCAAGGGCAATGCCCTAAAAGTTAAACAAGTTTTCGAATTGACACATGCAACACAATATCAAAACAAGTGGAGATCAAGGTAGTTACCTTGTTCTTGAAGTGAAGTAGAGTACTGATGATTCTTGGTAATGTGTAAATGTAGAAGAAAATGAAGTGTGTGTATGTTTTTGCATGAGAAAGTGTAGGGTAGAGAGTGTTGTACATGTATGTGGGTGTGAGACAAAAGAAGATTTGAGAATGAACTCACTTGTTATGACCTTAAATAATGGGCATGACATAAACTAAGATACAACCATGTCTCGTGGTAGTGTAACCTACTATCATCACTCAAAAATTTCAAAATGAGAACATCTGGAAGCAATATGGTTTGAGATAAGATCGTGTAACTTACTATTCACATACATAAGAGCTATACTAGGAGCGATACGATTAGAGATACAATCATATAACTAGTTGTACACCATTTTTTTTAAGGAAAATTAAATCAAGAAAAGTAACACTTATACTAATGACAAAAATTTAACAAAAGAAAAATTAAATAGAAGATAATTCCTAGAATTCTAATGTAAAAATTAAAGTGCAAATTTAAAACAACCAAAAATTGCGAAAATAAAGTATAAACTCGAGTTGCTTCCCAAGAGCACCATGTTTAATGCCAATAGCTCGATGGAATGCATAACTTACTTACCTTCATCCTGATGGAGACTCATTATGCAATAATAGCTTTACCCTTTTTCCATTGATCTTGCAACTTCTCTTCTTTAAGTATGTGGCTTCCTCCAGCTTTCTTCTTAACATGCCACTCATTAAACTCAAGTTGCTTAAGTTTTTTCTTTTTGTCTACTTTTCACTTAAATGGAGTGGTTGTTGATAGCTTCGAGGTGCTCACTACAAAAGTGTGTTCCCAATGATCTTTTAAGTTTTTGTACTCCAATACCGATGGCTTTATTTTGGAAGGCTCTAACTTTCCATCCCTTAGTCTAAAAAATTGTTCAAGCTCCTTGTTCATCGTACTAGACTCATTAAATCCTAACTAAGCTATAACATCAAGCTAATTAAAGGTTCTCACCATCTCTCTAACTCCCTTTTCCAAGCAATGGTTCATGGTTTCTTTGCCTCGTAACCACATCATCTTATATCATCACTGTTAATGAATATTCCAATTTTCTGTATTTTTGTAAGAAAACCCTCTCTAAGTTATAATCCCTCACTCTTACTTATTCTTGTTAACAGCTCTAGGTTAGTGGCGAGTAGATCTTAGTACTTTGCTTGTGCATACTATCAAGTGGAGGTTTAAGTCGTGTTATGTTCACCGATAAGTCATATCCAGTAGATAGCTTCATTAAGCTATTGAAGCTTCAGCCATTCCTTTTATTTGTTACTTTTCTTCAATATCTCAAATGACCCATTTCTACCCTTCAATAAGTCTTAGTGATAACTTAGCTCCTGGGCTCATCATAATTTCCTAGTATTAGAGCTTCAATTTGCAATTGAGTGCCGAGTAGTTGCCATGTTTGAATTCTTGTAAGTGTTATGCTTTACTTTATTTTCACTACTATGAAATAGAGTACATCATTAAGTATGGTAAGAAGCAATGTTTAGTAGTGTTGTGTGGAATCACTTATAGAATTAGTAAACCTACGTAGAGTCTCATGTTGGATTGCATGGTTGTTGATTTTGTTATGAAAATTTCAAATCTGAGTGTACAAGGGGAGATAACAAATGTTGAAAGTGACATGCATGGGCATGATCATATTGAGCAACAAACTCCTCAAAGTACTAAAGAACAAATTCAAAACCTCACCACCATTGTGGCTAACTTAGCTATAACCGTAAAGAGGCTTATGGTTGTTTGACCCCATAATAGAAATATCGAATATGGTCGAGGTGCATGAAAGCAACCTAAGGGACTAGGTGCAAAAATCCGAGCTAATGATGCCATGAACGCTTGACCTGTCCGAGTTGAATGACTTGTTCAATGGAGACTTGAGATGGAAGAAGTTCAAGAAGAAGAGAAGGATGAATAGTTTCATAAGTTTGATGAACGTGAAATCCAAGCTCCTAAAGGAATTGAGAACATTAAGGTACAAACTCTAAGCTTTCTAGAAGACAAAGTGTAGATGAATATATGTACTAGGAGGAGAAGATTGAGAAGATATTTAATTTCTAAGATAGTAAGGATGCGATGCACATTTGAGTGCCTTCTTTAGAGTTTTCTAGGAATGCAACCATGTAGCAGAAGAAGGTACAGACCACACATTGATAAGCCTAATGAGAGATTAGGACATAGAATGTGATGGAGCAAGTCCTGAAGAATAAATATGTTCCTAAGCATTATGAACAAGACACCTTTAGACATCTTCAAGAACTTAAGCAAGGAGGACGAACCGTGAATGAGTATGTTTGTAAATTTCAACTATTGATGATATAATGTGATGTTGATGGACTAGAATCTAGGACCATTACTAGGTTCTTATCCAAACTATGACTTAAGATCAAGAACATAGTAGAAGTGTAGAGGATAGGATCTTTGGATAAAGTTATATGAATTGCACAAAGAGTCAAGCGGCAAAGGCAGAATCAGCTCAACTGTTACATCCCTATTTAGCCTAAAATTGCAACACCTACAACGAACCTACAATAAACTAGAAGACAGGGCTACACACACACACACATACATACATATAATAACTTACTTGCATAATCGAAGGGTTTAATAGAGTTTAACCTTACAAGTGATACTTCACATATTTACACTTTTGTACAAACCAATTATCATAGTCTTTCACTTTTTTTTTTTCATAGCATTTATACATAACGACTATTTGAATATCTGATTATAAACAAGTCCTTCAAAGTAGTAGACTCCAACCTAAGAACTCTCAACCTGTAGTGGTGGTGCCTCTCCTATACGTCACCTTAGCCTATGGATACAATACATATCCACTCAGTTTATTATAAACTGACTAAGAGTAGCTAGAACACATAATATAGCACATGCATATCTAGTTGTTGTAACATATTAGTAGTGGATATTTAGTCAAACAATATGATACCACTCATGGGATCTCTACAAAAATGCATGCCATGCTTATGCACGTAAGCTAAAGCATCGATATCAATATCCAACTTTGAGCCTCATTTTCATCTAACTGGCTAACTTAGTTGAGCATCTAGATGCAATGTCTAAGAACTAAGTGGGCAACAAGGAGCTGTAATATAGGTTCTAGCTTGGATGAACACATAACGTTCGGTATCACACAAACAAATGGGGTGGATCCAAACTACAAGACGGTTTGAAAGATAAATGATAGTTAAACGTTGAGCAGGGGTCCCCATACACCGATGATGAATATAATGCACCAATGCCTCACATACGCTCCAATCGCACTCAATCTAATGCATAAGTGTAGCCGGAGGTCACTTGCCATTAGTCCATGCTCAATAGGCTAGATAAAAGTAGCTTCAGATTAAGCAGCAAAACACTTAGCTTAAGAGAGTATATCTAAAAATTTCAATGTGATAACTGTTGTAGCTATTACAATGTATAAGTATTTATATGACCCAATTAAAGTAAATCTTAGGTGAGAGCAAATTACAAAAAGATTCCTACTAGTAAGGGAAAAAGAGAATAATTTATAGTGGTATCAATGTAATCATGCAAAAAGAATATCCAGTGGTAGAAAAGATAGTATGAATGTCAAAAAGGATAGTGTGCATGCGTGGTTTATGCATTCTATGGTTACAATGACATTGTTAGCCAAGTAAGGGTGGGTCCTGATCAGGTCAGATTGGTGTAGGCAGTTCGGTAACTTAGTTGGTTAGGACTAAACAGACGTTGGAGTAGTGTTGACTCACTTTTTGGTTAGCCTCGGGTACTCAACTCCTAATAATTGCTAACTTGGCTTCAATACAACTTAGGTTAGCTATTTCTTGAATGTCGAGCCTGGTTTTTTTTCTCATAGTTTTATATAAATTAGTCTTTTTTAAATCAACCAATATTAAACCCTACTTGTTTACTACTGACCTTCAAAGAAGGTTTAAAGAAAACCGGTTTTTTTTTTTTTAATTTGAAAATTGTTTGAAGTCAATACCCAACTGAAGTAGAGAAAAAGAGTTAAGTTATAACTAATTTGATGAATTGGTTATAACTTAAATATTGGTCTAACGAGAAAACCAATCTTATAAACAGTTTTAGAAACTAGAGAAAAAAGGTATGGGGGTTAAGATTTTTAAACTCTTATGGGTATCGTTAACCTTCCAAATTTAATCTTAATCTTAAAATTACCTTTCAAAAAAGACTATTCTATCAAGCGAAAATTAATTTATTGGTTAAGTGAATCGAATAATTTAAGTAATCTATAAACATGGAAAAATGGGTTTTTCATTTTTTACCGTCGTCCCATAGGTGCCTACAACGTAGTTCTTTTCTAAAAATATTAGTATGTTGATTTATTTTAACTTTTAAAAAACAATCGAGTTTACGTTTTTACTTGTTTTTAAGTTTATCTAAGGAAATTATTCTAAAAGGTCTTAATTGGAGTTTATTTTCTAGAAATTCTAAATAAGATCCTAATTTTGAAAAAGTCCATTTATTTTATTTATTAAAAAAAATTTTCTAGATGGTAAAATTTTATCCATTCATTTATTTACTTATTGTTTATTTATTTTATTTGATCTATTTCAAAAAGAAAATACAAATAAAAATTGATTATTCTTTTTTTTTTTCATTTTTTCTTTCCTTTTTTTTTCTTTTTATTATTACTACACTTGCATGGAAAACAAAAACAAAATAAAAATAAAAATAAACAAATAAACAAATAAATAAAAATTGTGCAGACCGAGTCAGCCCAATTTGGCTCGAGGTCATCTTAAGGTTGGCTCGGGTCGACTTGATTGGCTTAGGTCGGCTTAGTCAGCTCGGTTGGCTTGGATTGGCTCTGGTCAGCTTGGAGTGACTCGAGGATTCGGATTAGAGTGTCTAACCTGGGGTTTTTAGGTATGAGGAATTCGATAGTTATGGTGGCGGTTTTCGCGAAAAATCACCATGGAGGTATCTATCTTAGAGAGAGAAAGGGGTTAGGCTAAAGAGGGAAAGTTTTTATTTTGCTTACCTAGAGTATTTCTAAGCTTGTGTTGTGTTGAAAGTGAAGGGCAAAATCCTATTTATATTGTGAGTACAAGGCTTAAGCTAGGAAAGTCGAGAAAAATGAATTAATTCGTTGAAATCCATTAGTGAGTTTTTGACCTGAAAAATGAAATTTTTCTTGTTTTTGAGCTCAATTTTGAATGCATAAATGATTGACTTTAGATAGATTTTTAGATGAATTCAAAAGTGGGCCACGTATGTTATATGATTTCACCATTAATTTGGTAAAATTGTGTAATAAATGAGATAAAAAATGGCCCCAAACTAAGCACACTAGAAAGGAAAACGGATTGGAATTCTAAAGCTGAATTTGCAAAGAAAGAGGGAAGGGGTGCAGGCTACGTATAAGGCATATGCTATGTAGCCTTATACGTGTAATCTAAAAATAAAAGGGGCGTACTAGATGCACCCCTATTCTCCAATCAGGGCTTTACCTTGTTTCCAAAATTGTGGACCAATTCTGGTCTGCATTGAATATTCCACTTTTTTTTTTTAAATATATTAAATAAATACTTACAATTAAATACTTACTAAAAGGAAACCCTATTTTAGAAGCAACTATATTTTTTCTTTTAAAAAGGAAAATATTCTTTTGTGCTTAGTGAGATTCAAACTCAAGTCTCCTTATATATTTATACATATGTATTACCATCAGGTCGTTAGCCTATGCTTTTTCCATATGTGCAATTTACTAGGTCAACCTATGTTAGATTCAAATATAAACTTAGGCCCAATAATTCTTATCTAAATTAAAGATTCTACTTTATCTAAAAAATTATTATTTTCTAAATTTCCTATATCCTCTATTTTTTCAATTTTTCTCTTTTGTGACTTTTAAAATTTTTATATATTTTTCTAAATTTTTCCATTTTTCTAAATTTCTTATTTTTTGTGTTTTTTCCTATCGCTCTATTTTTTTTTGTATTTTTCTAAAATTTCTTATTTATTCTAAAATATTATTATTATTATTTTGTTCTCTTTAATCTTCTTTTTTATATATATATATTTTTCCTAATTAGGACCCTTTAACCTATTTTAAAAATTTTGAAAAATAAAAAAAGGACAGAAATGGGGTGTCTATAGCTATTCCTTTTTGTAGTGAATATTGAGCAAAACTTTGCCACAAAAACAAAAGAGAAGTTATTTTTGCTCTAAGGGTAGATTTTGTCCTAAAAAGTGTTATAATTAGCTAACTATCCTATGGCTAATCTGTTGGGGATTTTGGTGAACAATGAAAAGAAAGAGAAGGTGCTCCAGGAGTTGGTCGGAAGATTAAAGCCTAGTCATGACTTTATGAGCTATCAAAGTAAGGTGAAAGGGTAAGCACTCCTTGAGCTAGCTAAAACTCTAAAAGACGTTGAAAACTTGGTCATGCCCTTATGAGCTGACTAACCAAGGCAGGCGGAGTGCTCATTGAGCTAACTAAGACTCTTAAGAGATATTCAAAATTTAGTCATGCCTTAATGAGTTAACTAACCAAGGTAAGTGAAGCGCTCTTTAAGCTGGCTAAGACCCTACAAGAATGAGAAAACTTGGTCATGCCACAATGAGCTAACTAACTAAGGCAAGAGCATCTCTTGGGGATTAGCAACCCCAACTTTTGGAATCATTTTGGAAGACCTAGTTGTGCTCTTCTAATCTTACTAACCTAGGCAAGCGAAGCATTACTTGAGCTGGCTAAGACCCTAAAGAGATATTGAAAATTTAGTCGTATCCTAATGAGCTGACTAACCATTGTAGGCAAAGTGTTCCTTAAGCTGACTAAAACCCTACAAGAATGAGAAAACTTAGTTATGTCATAATGAGCTAACTAAACAAGGTGGGAGCATCTCTTTGAGACTAGCAACCCTAAGCTAGGATCGAACTGAAGAACTTGATCATACCTTTTTAAGCTCATTAACCTAGGTAGGAGCATCTTTTGGGGATTAGTAACCCTAAGCTGGAATCGATCTGAAAAACCTGGTTATGCCTTTATAAGCTCATTAACTTAAGAAGGAGCATCTCTCGAGGACTAGTAGACTTAACTATTGGAATCGTTTTAAAAAACCTTAGTGAGGGAAAGCACCTTGTAAGCTTGCTAAGAGAACATAGTAAAGAGAAATGCCTTATGGGCTTGCTAAAGGACAATGAACTAATTCAAGATAGCATCTTCAAGGGTTGGCTAAGCACTAAGAGATAGTGCAAAAGGTGAGTACCTTATGGGCATGCTCAAAAGAATCGTAAAATATTGGTCATGTGGTCTAAATGCAATGAGATGTTTAAAAACTATTATAATAACAATGTAAGGAAGTACTTATCTAGTCTTGTTGATAACGCCCAAACTGTCTAACCTTTTCTTGAAATGGCCCATCAAAACTAATCAACTCATTCTTTGATCCTTTGTTGTTAACCTAACTAATCTTGATACAGAACTTCTAAGACTTTGCCAGCTCTTTTATAGAAATCACAGAAATTAACTCGATACAAAGTGCCACCTACTATTTTTGTCTTTCCAGAACTTTTCTTGAATCGAAGCCTTTACTCTTAACTAAAAAATATCTGCTGTGAGGTGATTGCTTATTTGGATTTAGCATTTTCATGAAAAATATACAATAAAAACTTCCCCATCGAAGGGGATTAATCTGTAATAAAGTATTTTAAAGAGTTTGGTCAATTACCAATGTTCTATATCTTACTTCTCAACTTCTCTTTTGTTTTTAGTGTATGGGTTCGATTAAAGGAAGCTGGACCTTTTAATGGAGAGAGTAGTGATTCCAACATCGAAAACTACCAAGGATAGCAACTTTGCTTGCAAATAATGAAAATTAGACCCTAATGACATTCAAAATGACTGGCATTTTCATGTTTTAAGCAAAAGTTTTTATTGACTTCTCATGGGTAGTACAACTTTATAGCATCAACATTTACAAGGTCTCTCAATTATAGACTATCCATTTGAGACAAAACTAAAGTGCCTTTTGATTATACCCATTTCACAACATAAGGGCCTCCATAATTGGGAGCAAATTTTCCTTTGGAGTCTTATACTTTGGGAAGAGCCTTTCTTAATACCATATCACCTTCTTTGAAGTTCCGAGGTCGTACCCATTTGTTAAAAGCCTGAGCCATTCTTTGTTAGTAATATTAATTATGGCATAGGGCCATCAATCTTTTTTCATCAATCAGATTCAATTGTTCGATGTGTTTCTTTATCCAATCAACTTCATCCAACTAGGTCTCCAATAATACTTTGAGAGATAGGATCTCAACCTCTATTGGTAACACTACTCCAGTACCATATACCAAAGAGTAGGGTATTGCCCTAATCGATGTTTTGATGGGAGTCCAATAGGCCAAAAGTGCGAATGGTAACATCTCATGTTAGTCCTTATGTGTAACAACCATTTTTTCGATGATTCTTTTAAGGTTTTTATTGGTTACTTCGACGGCTCCATTCATTTAGGGTCCATAAGGGGTGGAGTTTCTATGAATGATTTTGAACTATCGGTACAATTTTGTTATTACTTTGTTGTTAAGATTAGTGCCATTGTCGGTGATGATTATTTCTGGAGTCCTATATCGAGTCAAGATATCTCTCTTGATGAACTTGACTATGACCTCTTTAGTAATGCTTGAGTAAGATAAGGCCTCAACACATTTACTGAAGTAATCGATGGTGACTAGTATAAAACAATGCCCATTGGATGCTTTTAGAGTAATCAGGCCAATGATATCTATTCCCCATATTGAGAAAGGCCATGGTGTTGAGAATGTATATAGTTCTCGAGGTAGGGCGTTTATCTTATTTGCATAAGCTTGGCATAAGTGACAATGCCTGATGTATTTGATGCAATCGCTTTCCATTGTCAACTAGTAGTACCCTAGCCTCATAATTTTCTTAGTCAGCATGTAACCGTTCATGTGAAGACCACATACTACTTTGTGTACTTCTTTCATCAACATCTCAGCCTCTTTATCATCTATACACCTTAAAAGTGTGTTGTCAAAAGATCGCAGTACAAAGTGGACCCGCTTATTAAGAATTCAGTGGTTAATCTCCTAATTATCCTTTTGTCCTTTTTCTCGGCCTCTTTAAGGTATGTACCTTGTTGTAGGAACATTTTAATATCATGATACCATAGCTTCTAGTCATTCGTACCCTCAATTGCTAAACAAAATGCAGGCTTTTCTTCATTTTCAATAGTGAGGGGCTAAATCTCAATTCCATTGGATATTTGAATCATAGATGCTAAAGTGGCTAATGCATCAACAAATTGATTTTGCGTCCTCAATACGTAAGTGAAGGTGATTTCTTTAAATTTCTCCATCAATTTAGTCAAGTGCTAGTGATAAGGTACTAGTTTAGGATCCTTTGTCTTGTATTCTCCCTAAGCTCGACCGATAATGAGTGAAGAGTCCCCATACACTTCTAATTCTTGGATATCTTTATCTAAGGCCATTTTCAGTCCTATGATGCAAGCTTCGTATTTAGCAATATTATTGGTGTATCGGAAAATGAGCCTTACAATCATAAGGTATTGACTACCTTCAGGGGGTATCAGTATTGCCCTAATTCCACACTCAGACATGTTGGCTACCCCATCGAAGAACATCTTCCATTTTGGTGGTTCATCATCTTCTCCTTTATTAAAGCTTCCTTCAACTACTAAGATATCCTCATCAAGGAAATTGACTTGTACCTCTTGAAGGGTATTATTGGAGGGATTTCTTGCTAATTGATTTGCTAAAGCTTGCCCCTTAATTGAATTCTGGTTCGCATACGTAATGTTGAACTTTGATAGTAACATTTGTTACTTTAAGATTCTGCCAATTAGGACTAGTTTATTTGCCAAGTATTTTAGGGGGTTGTGCTAAGTCAACAATTTAACCTGGTAGTAGAGTATGTATTGTCTAAGTCGATGCATCATCTAAACTAAAGCACGGTAAGTTCTTTCAGTTTTTGAATATTTCTATTCTCGTTTAGTAAATTTCTTGCTCAAGTAATATACAGTCCGTTCTTTTCCTTCCTCATCTTTTTGGTCGAGCATGTACCTCATAGATTCTAGTAATATTGTCAGGTACAAAAATAAAGGCTTCCCGAGTCTCGAAGTTACCAAAATTGAAGGGTTCATGAGGTATTCCTTGATTGTTATAAAGGCTTGCTCACATTCTTCATCCCAATTTATCTTGGCGTTCTTTTTCAACAGCTTAAATAGGGGACAACATTTATCTGTGAGTTGAGATATGAACCGGGCTATATAGTTTAAACGACGCAACAATCCTCTGATTTCTTTGAGTGTGCATGGAGGGGGCAAGTCAACTATTGCTTTGACTTTATTAGGGTCTACTTCGATGCCCCTTTAGCTAATTATAAAACCTAATAATTTCCCTAAAGTTACTCTGAATGTATACTTTTCTGGGTTGAGCTTCAATTGGAATTTTCTCCACCTATAAAACAATCTCCTTAGATTATCTACATGATTTTATCCTTCTTTGGACTTTGTAATCATATCATCAACATATACTTCAATTTCTTTATGCATCATGTCATGAAAGATTGCTACCATGGCCTTTTGATAAGTTACCCCAACATTTTTTAGTCCGAAAGGTATTACTTTGTAGCAAAATGTGCCTCAAGTTGTAATAAATGTGGTCTTGGCTTTATCCTCTTCAGACATTGAAATTTGATTATATCTAGAGAATCCATCCATGAAAGAGAAAAGATGGTTTCTAGCTGTGTTATCAATCAAGACATCAATATGAAGCAATGGGAAATTATCTTTTGGGGTTGGTTGATTAAGGTCTTGAAAATCTATGCACATTTTGACTTTTCCATTCTTCTTCCTTACTGGCATAATGTTGGTTACCTACTAAGGATAATCGGATACCTCAATGAAACAAACCTCCAATAATTTTTTGACTTCTTCCTTAATTTTTAATAGTAAGTTCGGTCGGAACCTTCTTAACTTCTGTTTCTCAAGTTTGATATCCTCTCGTATGGGTAAGCAATGGAGTACAATTGATGAATCTAATTTGGGCATATCTTCATAAGACCATGCAAACACATCTTGGTATTCAGATACTAGTGCAATTATTTCAACCTTTTGTTCTTTCAAATTCCCTCCAATTTTCAATGTTTTGGTGTTGTCATCAGTACCAACATTAATCGTCTCAATTGGCTCATCAATGGAAATTCTATTCATTTCATGTTTTTGCCAGCTTTCTTACACGTCACTATGGTCATTAACATCACTCTCGACAACTAACTTAGTAGGGCTGGAGGTGATATCAATATTTTCATTACCTATCTACATGAGATATCTATGGCCTTTATATGAAGCATTGGATCTAGGAAAAAAGAAAAGTGTGCAAAGGAAAGAGTGTAAGTAAGGAAGAAATGAATAGAAAGGAGACTAATTCTTATTTAGAAGAAATTTCTTTTGAGTACAAAACTATAGAATAAAGGTAATTATTACAAAATTCTATAAAATACTAGACCGTCATTTATCCTTTACCCTAAGGAAGATTTATTGCTATATATAAGGATGGAGAACTAATTATTTAAGTGCTAGGACTTATCAGATGGGCTAGCTATTTTATCCTTGCTAGAGGTATCCTCTTTAGTAGGCTCTAAATTCTGAATTTCGACTTGGATGAAAATTTCTAATAACAGTAGGAAGGTCATTAGGGTGTGATACAATCTGTCACCTCTTTTACCCTTCGTTTGCATATTTCATAGCTCATCTACTAGAGTTGGGATGTAACCTAGCCCATAAGTTCTAGACTGGCCTTCTTTGAATTTTAGCCTCTTATGCTTCTCTTAATCAATAATCATGCATACCTCTTCGAACATTTAGAGCCTAAAGTCCTCTAGATCCTTAATGCCAATATAAGGTATGGCCGTTTCCTTATATATTTCGTAATCTTGGTTACCCAGAATCGTTATGCCCTAGCCATTGGAGATGAACTTAACCTTTTGATGAAGACTTAAAGGTATGGCTCCTGCTAAATGTATCCATAATCTTCCTAATAACAAGTTGAAAGTCCTTAGGATGTTTAAGACTTAGAATTGAATGTGGAAAGTTTGTAGGCCAATATCAATTAGTAAGTCAATTTCCCTTATAATTGCCTTCCTAGACTTGCCGAAAGCCTTAACTGTGGTCAAACTTGGCTTGATAGCGGTCGTATCAATGCCTAATAGATCAAGGGTGGCTAGAGGGCAAACATTTAAGGATGACCCATTGTCAATGAGGAATCTAGTTGTGATGATGTTGTTTACCTTTACTATTATGAATAGAGGCTTGGTGTACTAGTTACCTTCTTCACCTAGTTGCTCGGTAGAGAAAGAAATCTGATCCACAATGAGGTTAAAGTTGGTGATAAACCCTATTCTTTCAGCCAGTATTTCATAAGGGACTTTAACTTCCCTTAATGTTTTGAATAAAACTTCCTAATGTGGTTCCAACACCATCAATAAACTCATGAGAGATATTTGTGCTAGAGTCTTAGTGACCTGATCCATTACTTTGTACTCATTAGACATGATTATTTTGGTGAAGGTAAATGATCCTTCTTCATGTTCAATTGGTTCATTATTTGGCCTTTCCAATACGGCCTTTCCAATACAGCCTTCTTTTTCAAGTCTTCCCTCTGATCGTAGATTCTACCAGAGTAGGTAATCCCTTCTACAAGTGAGCTTAATTGCCCCTAATTTACTACTTCGTAGTTGAGAGGGGCAGTTTTATAATTTTTAGGGGTTATAAGCACATGGAAGGTATACCTTTTGGTCTGTAGAATTTACTTCTCTTCTTGTTTGTAGAATCCATAGATCCCGAGCTCTTAATTAGAATTGATCGTATTGATGGTGGGATCCAAGTCGTCAAATATCATATTAATGATGGGCCCATGATTAGGCAGAGGGTTGTTGTTGATGTTTGGAACTAGAGCCTCTACAAAGTTTAATTGGACTTTACCTTTGTCGATTAGATCTAAATTTTATTTCTTAATCTCCAACATGAATTTGTTGAATGGCCCACTTACCCAAGATGATATTGACACCTTACATTAGGGTAAAAAAATCTTGGCCTATACATTTCATTAGGAGCCTCAGAATGAAGCAAATTATCTTTTCTTAGTTTTTTAAGTACTTGACTAAAGGGAACAAGTATTTTGGTGAACTGCCTTGGAGCCCTGTTGACTTATGATTGGCTTCTAAACTATTGTTGATTTGGTAGAGGATTTTCCCTAAAAGAGACTTGGGCATTGGGCCTGGTATTCGAATTGAACATACTGACAGTAGCTTCTCTAGGCTTACTAGTGGTAGGTTTAACAAAAGGTGGTCTTTTATTTGACGGTTCTTGTAACTTGCCGTAGGAGACGGTACTTTCAATTTGGCACCCTACCGCTGCTACTACTTTTGCAAAACTGGAAGAGGCTTGCCTAATTAGGTGAGAGAAATAAGATCTCTCAAGAGTGTTGATAAAAATCGAATTTAGCTCTTTCTCAATCATGAGGGTAGATACCCTTGCAGGTAAGGACCTCCACCTTTGGGTATATACTTTAAAAGATTCATTATGCCTCTTTCTCAAGGCAACTATATCTATTATGGTCAATGCCACTTCAACATTGAACTTATATTAGTCATAAAATGCCCTAGCCAACTTCTCCTATGTGTTTATCTAGTTTAGGTCCAATTAGGGATACCAAGTCAAAGTAGGGCCAGTTAAGCTGCCTTAAAAAATTTAGACCATGAGCTAGTCATATTGCACATACTTACCCATTTTGTGTACATGCAACCAGGTGTGTAGCTTAGAGCATCTAGTCCCATTGTATTTTTCGAAGTTAAGCACTTTGAATTTTTTTAGGAAGCTTCCATAGTCGTAGGCAAAGAAGTCTATTATACTAGCCTCTTGAATCTATCACACCCTTCAAGCATTTTCATCTTTTCAGTGATTTGTTGAGTCAACTTCTTCTCAAGCTCTTTCAGTTTATCTTAATCAGCTTCAAGCTTTAGATTGATAGAAAATGAGTAAGTGTTCGACTCGAAATTTGGGTTGACCTTTGGAAAGACCCTTTCTATCTTAAAGGATTTAAAGGCCCGGTTGACATTGGAGTAGGCTTCTTCTGCTTTGAAGGGTAGGGCTTCAGCATTCTTTCCATATCGGGCTTTAGAACTCTCTTCATTTGATGGAGCCGTGGACCTGAACAAGGCGATCCTATCAGCAAGGAAGCTCAGTTGATTCACAATCTTTCCTACTATTTACTATAAAGAGTGGAACCTCAACTCGATGGGATCAATGATTTCGGGGTTGTTAGTATTGATGTTGTCATTTCCTTGGTCAGCCATTCTAGTTTGTGAGTGAGTTCTTATAGGACTTCTTTAGAAGGTTTGATGTTTAGGAGTTATCTTGGTGACTTGTTGAAGATCACTTCTTAACAAGTTATCACATGAATATTTTAATTTTTGAAAATATAGAACTAAAATGAATGAAATGAAAGTATGCCGCACGAATGAAAAGGAGGGGATCGGTGATTAACTAACAAAATGGCAAGTTATTTATTATTCTTGGAGTTTTATTACATAAAAGAAAAAGAAAAATACAAATTCATCTATACTAGACACTTTCTTCTGTAGGTCAGATGACACTTTCTTCTTCCAATTGCTAGGTTCGACGACCATTACTTTACCCTGCTTTTGACTATGCTTAGTTGGTTCCTCAAACTCTTGAAGTTTCTTCTAGGTCATCTTCATCTAGTGTTCTAAGGCAAGCAACCTTTGCTTAGACTCTCGAAAGAGGTTTTCCTACCTATCTTTTTCATCATAGAGGACTTCTACATGAGCTTTTACCCCGTTTATCTAGGTCACCATTTCAGAGCTAAGATTCATAAGGGAAGGTTAAAGGATCTTCGGTGCCTAATACTGCATCATGCTTGCCTTGTGACGTTGATTGTATAAGTACTCTTTAGTGACCTGATGTTTGTTTACTTCTCTTATGATTTTGCTCAAATTGGTGTTAAGGCTTATGGTCCCAGTATCCCACCAAGCTTTGATCTTGTGAAGTTTAGATACCTTTTCTATGGAGTGAGGCTCTTCGAGGTTAAGGGTGAATGGCTCTAGTGAAGGCCTATGAACTATGTCTTAGATTCCCTAAACTGTCTCACCTGCTGCTTAGATAGTAGCCAATACACTAACTTATTCTGATTAATGGTACAACATGATAATCTTTACAAACTAGTATGACCTTAATGTAATTACTCCATCTAATGGTCCATAGTATGTCGTTGACCTGGAAATCTTATGGAACTTCTATCTAAAGATGGGTAGGGATACCTTCAAGTAATTTGATCTTATCAACAAAAGAGTCAGTAAGATCAATCTTATTGGCAAATGCACCCCTTATCAAGTTTAACCCAAAGCATTTGATATAGCTGATGAACCATACCATTAACAATGCCATGCTTAACTTGAGATCTCCTTAATCTCTTTTCTTAAGGAAATTAAGGTTCATTATTTGTTCAGTAAATATGGCAGGAATTTAAGACTTCCCTTCCTAGAATTGAGCTACTAACTCTGTTACCCTAAAGTGTATAAGAAAAAATCTGCTTGGAAATAAGGTGGTAGCAAATACTGCTAATATATAGGCCTTGATCCGATTCTCCTTCTAATTTCCAAGAAACAAAGCCCATTTGTTAGAGTTGGGTTTGGTTTGGAACCAATGGATTAGATGCCATATCTTGATAATGTATTTGTAGCCATCATTTAGGGCCTCATTTATCTTAGTCTTACAAATCCTCAAGAATTTTGAAAAAATATAGGCTGGACTGAAGCTGAGCTCTAAAACATATATTTCATCTAATGGAGGGGCTTGAAGTAATTAGGTGGATTCTTCTAGAGTTAGATCGATTAATAGTGGCCCAAAATAGAATGCAGCTTATTTAGGTTCCTAGAAATATACTACCAATATGATGTTAGCATTTACCTTGGTTAGTGAAAGCATGAGCCTAATCTTATTGGAAATGAACTCTTGTTCTCTTGGATTAAAGGTTTGAAACCATTGGTTGAGTATGGGCTATGGGTTTGTGTACATAAATCTCTTTGGCGAAGACCTTAGCATTGGATGAGTTAGCCATTTTTGTGAGATTACAAGGAAAACATAAATTACAAAGGCAGAATATTTACATCAAAAGAAATTACAAAAGATTTCCTATGTATATGAATTCTAGGAAAAATACAGGAAAAGAAACTCTAGGTTTGTTGTTTTTTCTTCTTCTCTTTTATAATAATGCCACCTTATTAGTTATTCGTCAACCTTGAAAAATGTATGCAAGAAGGGTAGGTTCTAGAGGTCCTTAAACTCTGTGACCTCACATGTTTATGATAAAACGGTTCCTTGGTCACATCAAAGTTTAAATAAGGTAGCATAATCAGCTTCGAACGGTAGTTGCCCCACTAAGTCCAGAACTTACATAATGGCTCCTCATCCTACAGTCCTAAGACAGCCCGGGTTCAACTGTAACTATCATGCATTCATAGTACATAAAATAAATTCCACCCCTACCCAAAACAGTCAAACCATTAAAACTAAACCTATAGAAATGTTAGTACAATTATTATACAAATAATAAAAAATAAGTAAATAAATTGCACTAAGGTAATTTTTACAAATTAATTTTAATTTTGGAAAGTCAAATGGTTAATTAGTCTTCTTTAAACTGATAAGTATTAAACTCTACCTGTTTAATACTAACTCTCGACTAGGATTTAAAGAAAACTATTTTTTTTTTAATTTGAAAATTGTTTGGGGTCTCCACCTAACTAAAGTCGGGAAAAAAAGTTAAGTTATAACTAATTGAGTAAATTGGTTATAGCTTTGCTACTAGTCTAATGAGAAAACCAATCTTATAAATAGTTTTAGAAACCAGACAAAAAAGGGTCCAGAGGTTAGGATTTTTAAATCCTTAAAGGTACCATTAACCTTCTAAATTTAATCTTAATCTTAAAATCACCTCTTAGAAAAGATTGTTCTACTAAGTGAAAATCAATTTTTTGGTTAAGTGAATTGAATAATTTAAGTAACCAATAAAAATGGAAAAATGGGTTTCTCGCTTTTTACCGTTGCTCCGTAGATGTCTACGGGATCAGATGTACATAGTTCTTTTCCGAAAATATTAGCAAGTTAATTTATTTTAACTTTTAAAAAATAGTCAGATCTACGTTTTTACTCATTTTTAAGTTTATCTAAGGAAATTATTCTAAAAAGTCCTAATTAGAGTTTATTTTCTGGAAATTCTAAATAGGATCTTAATTTTCAAAAAGTCCATTTATTTTATTTATTTAAAAAAATAATTTTTTTAGGTGGTAAAATTTTATCCATTCATTTATTTACTTATTGTTTATTTATTTTATTTTATCTATTTAAAAAAATACAAATAAAAATGGACTATTCTTTTTTCTTCTTTTTATTTCTTGCTTTTCTTCTTTTTATTTCTTACTTTTCTTCTTTTTTTTTTCTTTTTATTATTATTACACTTGCATGGAAAAAAAATTAAAACAAATAATAAATAAAAATAAAACAAATAAATAAATAAAAATTGTATAGACCAGGTCAACTTGAGGTTGGCTTGAGTCAACTTGAGGTTAACTCAGGTCAACTTGGTTAGCTTAGGTCAACTCGGTCAGCTTGAGTCAACTCATAGTCGACTTGGTCCATTTTGGTTGGCTCGATTGGCTCTAGTTTGCTCAGATTGACTCAAGGAGTCAGATTGGAGTATTTAACCTAGTGTTTTTGGTTTGAGGAATCCGATGGTAGTGGTGGTCTTTGCCAAAAATCACCATGGAGGTGGCTATTCTAGAGAAAGAAAAGGGTCAGGTTAGCTCCAATTTTGCTTACCTAGAGTGTTTCTAAGCTTGTGCTGTGTTGCAAGCAAAGAGCAAAGTCCTATTTATATTGTAAGTACAAGGCTTAAGTTAGGAAAGTCAGGGAAAATGAATTAATTCGTCGAAATCCATTAATAAGTTTTTGACTCAAAAAATGAATTTTTTTCCTATTTTTGAGCTCAATTTTGAATGCATAAATGATTGAACTTGGATGGATTTTGGGACAAATTCAAAAGTAGGCTATGCATGCTATATGATTTCACCATTAATTTGGTGAAATCGTGTAATAAATGGGACAAAAAATTGCCCCAAACTGAGCACAATAGAAAAGAAAACGAGTTGGGATTTTGGAGCTATATCTATGAAGAAGGAAGGAAGGGGCACAAGCCACGTGCATGATACGTGCTACGCTCCTAATGCACGCATACAATCTAAAAATAAAAAGGGGGGCTGTTCTCTAATAAGGGCTTTGCCTTATTTCCTAAATTGCGGACCAATTTCTGGTCTACATTGGATATTCCACTTTTTTAAAATATATATATATATATATATATATTAAATAAATACTTACAATTAAATACTTACTAAAAAGAAACCCTATCTTAAATGCAACTGTATTTTTCCCTTCAAAAAGGAGAAGGCTTTTTTGTGCTTAGTAAGATTTGAACTCGAGTCTCGTTATTTATGCAAAAAATGGCCCCAAACTGAGCACTCTCTAAAAAATTATTATTTTCTAAATTTCTTAGATCCTTTATTTTTTTCAATTTTTCAATTTTTGTGACTTTTTAAATTTCTATATATTTTTCTAAATTTTTCCATTTTTTTTATTTTTCTAAATTTCTTATATTTTGTAGATTTTCCTATCTTTTTATTTTATTTTATTTTTTTGTATTTTTCTAAAATTTCTTATTTTTTATAAAATGTTATTATTATTTTTTATTCTATTTAATTTTCTATTTCTTTTGTATTTTTCCTAATTTAGGACCTTTTACCTATTCTAAAAATTTTGAAAAATAAAAAGGGGGAAAAAATAAGGTGTCTACATTTATTCAACACTCGAATTGGTGTGTAGCGGTGGAGTCGGTTCAGCACGTCAGTTGGTCACCTCGATAGTTTCCCATATAATGTGGAGAGCAAAGTGACTTAGCAAGTCAAACTGAGGAAGGCATTACTCCTTGGCACTCAACTTACCTTGGACAGCTAGGCGAGTCATCTAAGCAAGCCCACAAGCCTGAGAACGCTTGATTAGTTCATGATCCCTATCATTCCCTCTAGGATGTTTGAGATTAATGATGTTGAAGGAGTGTATGGTTGCAAATTGGCAATGTTGAAGGAGTCCAAGACTCCGTACCCCTTAGGTAATTCAATCATATAAGCATTAGGATTGATCTTTTCAAGCAGTTTGTAAGGTCCATCAGCTTTGGATGATAACTTGCTCTTCCTCAAGTTTGGGAATCATTCTTTGCTGAAGTGGATCTAGACTAGATCACTTGGTTGAAATTCTTGCTTCTTCCATCCTTAGCCTCGCTTCTCAAGCTTAGCAATAGCTTAGCTTAACTTCTCTACCTCCTTTTGGTGCATGCCTCTGATGGCTTTGACTCTTTCCATGGCTGGCAGGTCATCATCAAGCCTTAATAAGGGTGTTTGGTCCATCTAAAGCTTAAGATTATACCCATAAGCAACCTCAAAGGGAGACATGTTTGTCATGCTATAGGTAGTCCTATTGTAGGCAAACTCAATGATTGGTAGGCACAGATCCCAATCGACTAAGTTTCACCTAATAGCAAACCGTAGTAAAGTTCCCACTATTCTATTAATAACCTCGATCTATCCATCAGTTTATGGATGGTAGGAAGTACTGTACAATAGCTTAGTTCTCATTCGTCTCCAAAGTGTCCTCTAAAAGTAGCCCATGAACTTTGGGTCTAGATTCGAAACAATGGTTCTAGGGACTCCATGAAGCTTGATTACTTCTTATAAGAAAATAAAAGAGATGGCCGAGGCATCATTAGTTTTAGAACAAGGCACGAACCGTACCATCTTACTAAATCGATCTACGACTACTATGATAGAGTTCTTCCCTTGGGACGTCCTCGGCAACCCTAACATGAAGTCCATACTCAACTTAAACCATGGCTTGGTTAGGATAGGCAAGGGTAAGTAGTGTCCTTGCTCGGCTCGACTTGGCTCTTCGCCTTTCAATAGGTCTCACACCTTTCCAACACAAATTGAACATCTTTTATCATTCTTTGCCAAAAGAATCTTAAGGAGAGTACCTCATAGGTTTGGCGCTAACCATAGTGTCTAGTCAATCTTCCTCCATGCGCCTCGCACACCAGTAATTCTCACATAAAATAGGTCGGGATACATAGTCTACTCTTCCTGAATAAATATTTGTCCACCCTATAATAGTCCTCTAGTGTCCTTCCTTCCTTACATCTAGCATAAAGGGGACAAAAGTGTAGGTCTTCAACATACAAATTCTTTATTGTGGAGAAACCAAGTAGCCTTATCTACAATTTAATCAAGAGGGAATGTCATCTTAATAGGGTGTCGGCCACTTCATTATTCCTCCATTCTTATACTTCACAACATAGGAAAATCCCTCCATGAACTTAACCTACTTGGCCTGTCTTCGAGACAACTTTAGTTGGCTCTTTAGATATCTCAAGGATTCATGGTCAAATCTTTAGCATTTGAAACACTTGATCTCATTTGTCTTCTTCCCTAAACTGTGGCCTTTCTCAAACTTCCTTGGAACTTTCTTCTCCTTTGCTCGAGTAGTCTAAGTAGGTCGAGTCTCAATAACCTTACTTGGCTCCAATCACACAAGTCTACTAAGAACAGTTCGGTTACTACTAGGTCGACTAAAGGGTAGTTAGAACCTTCTTATTCAATGACTTTCTATCCTCTAAGCGGTACGGATTGCATCGTCAAGTGACCAAATGTCCATAGTTTCTAGGATATCCTCAATCTTGTACTTTAGTCTACCGATGAATCAAGATTTAGTTCGATCCTCTGGATTGCTAACTTCACATTGGATCATTAACATTTGGAACTCCTTAACATAAGCTTCAACAATTAATCCCCCTTGCTTTAGCTCTTATAATCTTTTAAAGGTATCTTGCGGATAGTAGCTCGACATAATCTCCTCCTCATGACTCTCTTCATCTCATCCCAACTCCTAACCTTACATTTTGCTTCTCTTATTCGGGTACCCTACAAATTCTTCCACCATAAGGCAACATAAGCAGTAAAGTCCAACACAACAAGTCTAACTTTTGCATTATCAGGTACTTCATGGCATTCAAATTATTTCTCAATCTTATTTGCCTAATCTAAGTAGTCCTCGGCATCACCACTCCCAAAAAAACTTGGAATATGCATCCTCAACCCTTCAACTCTAGGGGCACATACATTTCTCTCTTCAAGTTGATAGTACTTCTCTGCTTCGCCTTCCCCTTCCTCTTCTTCTTCAATTTCTTCAAGTGCTAGCCTTCGTCTAGTATCTTTCCCCATTCCTTCAACTCAAGGTGGTTAAGTTAGGGTATTAACTCAACTAAACTGACCATTTCCTCGCTTTTGCTACTTACATTCTCTAGTGGGGTTATTTCTAGCTTATTGTCTATCTTCTTATATAATAGTCACCAAACTGGCTACCAAGTTGGTAAGCCTATCCAAGCAATCATTCACTAACTAAAGTGCGAAGCTTCCTTCTTGCCCATAGGCATGTTGAGTGCCACTTTCTTGGTTTCCTAGAGTTCCCTAAACACTTGAATATGAAATTATTGGTTAACTTGAAAAAATGGATGTTTAAAACACCACTCAAAGTTCTCTCTATGAATGACAATAGCAAAACAATAACTACTAGTCCCACTACTATGACAACTACACATAGAGAATAAACAAACAACCATACTCTATTTTTACGTATAGTAAATAGGGGAAAACAGAGCACAAAATTTTCCTGAATAGTTCTCAACTTCCAAACTCCTATGTTAACAATAGAACTTTTAACACACGAGGATAGTGACAAACCACCCAAAGAACATAGTAAAAGAATCCTACTTCAAACATAACTAAGCTCTAATACCAAGATGATATTGGTTTTAGCGTACAAGAATACATGACGTTTAGTATCGCACGAACCAATGGGATAGGTCCAAGCCATGAGATGGTTGAAAAGATAAATGATAGTTGAAGGTTAAGCAAGGGTCCTCACGCACTAACAATGGATGTAACGCACCAACACCATAAACGAGCTTAGGTTACACTTAATATGATGCACAAGTGTAGCTGGAGGTCACTCACCAGTAATCTATGCTCAATAGGCTAGATAAGAGTAGCTTGAGAGTAAGTAGCAAAACACTTATCTCAAGAGAGTATATTTGAAAATTTCAATGTGATAATTGTTGCTGCTATTACAATGTACAAGTATTTACATGACCAAATTAGGGCAAATTCTAGGTGAGAGTAAATTAGAAAAAGATTCCTACTAGTAAAGGGAAAAGAGAATAATTTACAAGAGTATTAATGTAATCACACAAAAAGAATATCCAGTGGCAGAAAAGACAATATGGATGTCAGTTAGCATTTTGGCAACTCGGTCAATTAGGACTAGATAGATGTTGGCGTAGAGGTAACTCACTTTCTGGTTGGCCTCGAATGCTCGACTCCTAGCAACTGTTAGCTCGGCCTCGGCACAGCACAAGTCGGCTGTTTCTTGATTTAACGCTCAGATTGGTGTGTGGTGATAGGATCAATTCAACATGTCAACTGGTCACCTTAGCAGTTTCCTAGATGATATAGAGAGCAAAATAACTCGGCAGGTCAAACTAGGGAAGACAATGCTCCTCAACACTTAACTCACCTCGAATAGCTCGGCGAGTCATCTAAGCAAGCCTATGAGCATAGGAACACATGATTGGTCTGTGATCCCTATTAAGTTGCTAAGAAGTAGGACTCCTAACCTGTGCCACAAACAAGGAATATCATTACCAAATTGGTGATGATCACAACAAGGAGTGATCAAAGTGAAACATTCAAGCATATGCAAACTAATATGCTTTAAAATTCCTACTTTCCAAAGCCAATCCTTGTTTAAACTCATTTTTCATAAAATTTCACACATAGGCCCTTTTCATGTCATGCCATCAAGCAACATGCCCGATCTTCATATCAACTATAAATTTAATTTTCTTTATTCTCATTTAAAGTCCTATTGTCTCAATCTTTAACCTTGTGTCGAGTTTGCTTAAGTGAACACCTTAAAGGTTAAACCATTTACTAATGTTTCCTATAGTTTAAATGTTCCATAGCAGATATCATCTAATCAATACATTCATGGCACCTAATTCTGAAGATTTAAACTAAGCATGGTCAATCAATTACACGTATAAAGACATCACATAATCAATAAACATCATTCTATGATTCAAAATCAAGCTCAATCAATTAAGCACATTCTACTCAAACCACGTAACTTGTAACCTAATGAGTAGACAAAAGTCTACTCCTAAACACATAATATCCACTTACTTGGTATTAGCATCCTTTACCTTTAGTAGTGTCTTCGAGCTTCTTATTGTTCAACTAACTTATGATTAAAATTTTTACTTAGTGTTTATTCAAGTTATATAAATGATTCATTAAATCTTAAGTATGTTTGTAAGTTAAGGGCATGTACCTTAGCTTTTTAGGTAAGAACATTTCATTAGTGCTTAGGACTTTCTACACAACCTTCTACATGATCCTTTTGTTAAGGTCGTTACCTTCTAAACAACCTTCTACTAAGGTAAAGTTCTCATTCACTTCACTAACAATACTTTCTACATAAGGTTAGTCCTAAGATTGAGGTTAAGAAAGTTTCTTCTGAAGCTTCTACTAAAAATTCATCTTTTGTTTTCACTTCTTGTTACACTAAGGAATCTCTTACTCAAGCTTCTCCTTAAACCTACTTTTAGTTTGCTCGTTTGATATCTTACCAAAAACCTTCTACCAAAGATCCTACTAGCTATCACATTAAGGTCCTCATATAATATATATAGTTTATTCAAAGTCAATTTCTCACCTAGTATTAGGTTACCTTTTACAATAACTTCTACAAGACTAATTAGTGCCTAAACTCACTAAAACTTCACATAACCATTAAGACTTAGCAACCTTGAATACAAACCAACAAATTGACCAATTCCGAAGATAAATTCCAAATTTAGATCAATTTGTAAAGACCCATGCATGCTCATTTATAACACATTATCATTTCAGTTTTGCAAAAATGACACTTTTAAGCTTGTAAAAACGTAATATATCACATGTTTGATTCCTTTTGTCTTTTGAAAACTCATGCTATCATGTAAAATGTTATTTTAAGTCCAAAAATATGAATAGGGATCAAATTTGACTAAAAATACTTGCAAATCTATCAATTCACCAAAATTTTCAACTTTGGCAATTTTTGATAAATCAAAATTAATAAAAATCTATTGAGTAATTTTGGGAAAACTTTTGACATAGTTTAAAAATAGACATTATGAGGTGCCTATAGAAAAGTTTCAGCTTGAAACAACATTGTTTACCCTTTTGAAAATCATATCAAAGATTTACTTGAAATGGTCTGTTTCTTAAGAGCGATATATAAAATATGTATATTTTGAAAAATCAATATTTTTTCATGAAAGTATACTAAAAATAACCTTGTAAATCAAATTTTCATAATTTTTCATGAAAGTTTGTTATTTTTAATATTTTATCAAAAATCAGGAAAAAATCGAGACTTACCTCCTTTCAAGATCTAGCTACCTTATGCCACCAAGCATTGATTTTCATCCCTAATGGTGGTAGCCACCTATTTATAGGTGGTCATTTGCATTTGGTTCCACATATGCTTAGAGTCCATGCTATTTTTTCTAATTTTCTTATTATTTTCCTATTTTCTCAAAAATTCCAGATTTTGCTCCCAAGTTTTCCTAAGCTCTAAATCTATCCAAAGAGTACGAAATAAGTGGATTTGGTGTTTATATAATAGGAAGTATAGGAGACAAACTTGTCATGTGTCAAGTGGTTTTTAAAAACCATGTACATAAAACCATGGTCTCCCCTTATTTTGTCTCCTAAAACTATTGGTGTTTATGGTTTTAGATTTCAATTCCATGTGCAACACTTGGTCTTCCCAAAAACTACCTAGATTATTTTATTTATCTATTTCCTTAATTCTTTTATATTATTCCCTCATAAACATAAGCTTTTGCAAGTGGCTTACAAAGCTCTACTCCCATACATATTCATTTCACATTTTATATGTGTTTAATATATAAATTATATTTGCTAAGCACATATAACCTTTAAATAGTATTCTAAGCCTAGTCATAAGCTTCACTATTTAAATGACTTTTGGTTTCGGTAAACTCGAGACTTTATTTAATTATTTCTTATGTACATATTTTTTTTCAATAGTCCAATTTCATAGCATAATTTCCTTTAATTTTCATATCCCAACCATAAACTTTTTCTTAATTTTGTTAATGTCACCCAATGCACTAACTTTAAGGGGTTCAAAATTGTGGGGTTTTACATCAACTGAGCTACCATTAGCTAAGCTGATGTGCCAAGACAACTTGTCTCTTATTGACCTCAGCATGACCCTAGGACAAATTGGTGTAGCACAAATCTAATCCAACCTAATGATAACCAACGTAAGGCTAAGGCCAAGGAGCTCAAGGTTAAGAAGGACTATGACCAAAGCTTAAGATAGAAGACAAAGGAGATTAAATGTTTTTGATGCCTTAGTTTTGGACATGTTGCTAATCAATCTTCAAACCGACATGTGATGACTACAAAAGGCAAGGGACCACAAGTTGAGGTAAAGAGTCAAAGTGAAGGTGAAGAGGAAGTATCTATTGAACATTTGTTGGATGAGTTCCAAGAGGAACCTGAAGCCTTAACTCGACCTAAACCTAGGCAATACCTCAGCATGGCCATTAGAGGATTTCTTAGTACCATTGCTATAGATGAGAGTGAGTAGAGGGAAAATCTTTTCCATAGCAACTACTGTATGAATGGCAATCTATGTATCTTAATCATTGATAGAGGGAGTTGTACTAATGTGGTGGTGCAAGGAGTAGTGAAAGCTATAAAGTTGCTAACCTATTCTCACCTTCAACCTTATAAGATCCACTAACTTTATGAGAAAGGTAGACTTCCAATTAATGAGCAAGTGAAAGTATTGATATGCATTGGGGATAGATATAAGGATAGGGTGCTGTGCGACATCTTGCCTTACACATATTTCTTGGTCGACCTTGGCTATTTGACTTAAGGGTATTTCATGATGGATGCTAGAATACTTACTCATTTTAGAAGGACGATAAGAAGGTTATACTTACCCCTATAAGCCTTGAAGAAGTTTAAGAATCACCAATTAAGATCTTCGAGTCCTCGTAGAAGAAGTCCTTAGTGATATTATCAAGACCCGAAGGGTGGCTTTGTCATGGTAGGTCACCATATATCATACAAAAGACTATAGATTGGTTTCCCCTCCAATCAACAACTTTTTACATGACATATAAGGCAATTACTACAACCAATTACCCAAGAGTTATGGAGGCAAGGATAATATCAAAGTATATACATATTAATATAAGATTTCATAAAGTATCATCATATAGTAATACAATACTCTAAGTCTCAAAATATTAGTAATAAAGCTACAGTAATAAAGAGAGTTAATTTACATTACTACTAAATATCATACTACGAAGTATTAAAGGTGTTCTAGCTAAGAGTTTGCTTCATATATTCACTTAGCTCTCTTCCTTAGAATAGCTAATCCCAAAAGTTCCAAACTAACCTTGGACATGCCTCAACCAAGTACTATAAATAAGTCCTCCTGCAACAAAAGTCTATAAGGGTATAAGCTATAAAGTTTAGTAAATTATCCCTCAACCATACAAATAAGCAAGTTATGTAACAATTAGTTATAAATATATAAATACATGAACAAGTAGAATGTCACACAAATACATATAATTGACCAAGTACTGTATGCAACTTAGATTTAACGCCCTCTGAAGTCAGAATCGAAGATTATACGGCACCAATCAATTGTGAGTACCATACTTGAACTCACATAACTACAAAACTCTAAGTTTCATATTCAAAATAAATTAGTCTATTTCGATTCTAATTTTAAAAACTGAGTTCCAAGTATGATTGCGAGTAGGCCTCTATAATCCACACTCATCCCTAAACAAAGGCCTCTGGACTTGACCCTTAACTAGGTGATTGGTACCTCCAATACCTATTAATCCTGCAAGTTAAGGTAAAGTTATATTGTACAAGTATACCATACTAAAACACTTTAATCATAATTATATAATCAATCCTTGCATGACCTTTCGCTACCTCCGTGTAATGTGACGGTCAAAATTATTATTTATTGTAATGTATGGTTATGTATGACCTAGTTTAATTTAATAAAGTCAAGTGTACTTAAGTCTAGTTATTAAGTGACCAACCGATATCCCAGTCAGACAAATTCGCTATAATTACTATAATGCAACAAACAATTCATTTCCATAATTTAAAGTATTTTCATACAACAATCAAATATCAATCATATGTAAATCCCAAACCCTACATATAAAACAATTTATTGATAATATTTAAATTTTATTGTCTATAAGTATAAACAAGTATGAAATCATCAAGAGTATTCACTCAGCCATATTATCAATCAAGGGTCATAATAATCCACTAAGAAATCGATTTCTGTATCGGATTACTTGGTGATGAGGTAATATGAAAGATAGTAAGTGTCTAGGTAAGATAATTATTCTATATCAGTATTTAGTAAAATCTACCTAGATTTATTATTTATTTATATAAAATTCTTAGTTTGAGCTTTGTCTTCAATCATGTATAATTTTTTCATTTTAATTCCAATTTTTATAAACTTATAGTCAATTTTTATCGTTTTCGAACGTACTTTTGCATAATGGGATTTGTTTTGGACGTTGTAACCCACATTTTTCATTATGGGCTTGAAATATCACGAATTTTGTTATTTTGACTCAAATGTTTATATTTATTATTTTAAGCTTTTCTTTGTTAATTTATGATTTAATTAATTTCTAAAATTTATATTTTTGAAATATTTTTATTTTTGGGTCTATTTTATAATAATTCCTTTATTTCGTTACTTTAAGCTTAAATTACTATTTATATCACTTTTTATCATAATTGTAATTTTCTAATTAATTAATTATTATTATTTTCTTATTATCTTTATAATTTGCGGTTTCAATTAGATAATTAGGAATGCTGACATGGCACCTTCCTATTGGCTTATGTGGCAATTTTCTTAATTCTTTTAATTTTTACATTTTTCCTAATTTTTAATATTAATATATATACATATATATTATTATAATTTATTAAACATTGCAAATTAGCTCCTAATTCTTCTATTAGAGGTCATGGTCCATATATACATATATATGTATAATTATTCATTAGCTTATTTTAAGGAATTAATATATTAGTATACATATACTAGTATCTTTTAGGTATGTATTTATACTTATACTTGTATTATACTATATATATGTTTAGTTAAATTTTTAGTTAACAAGAGGATATATATTTATAGTCATATATATATATTCAAGTGTATATTGTTAGTAGTACATGTAAGTATTTATATGTACTAAACATATAGATATATATATATATATATATATATATATACCAAGTAAATATAGCATATATGTGCATAAAGTTAAATATAGTTAAATATATACATATATAAATATATAAACATAGAGAAAAAGGGTTGTATATACAACCAAATACATATTCATCTAATTTCTATTACAAGATGCTAAAATACATATATTTTCTACAACATTTTCCTTAGTACATAAGATGCTAATAACTACATAAGAAAATATACAAACTAAAATTACAATGAAAAATTAGAGTAACATAATAAAACTTGAATCACTTGATCTTGAAGTCCTTAAGGTTGTAACTTTCTTTTCCTTTTTGAAATTGATATTAAGGTGATGTTGGATTATGAAATAATTTATGAAAGTGTAGTAGAGTGGCAGTTGAGAAATTTGAAAGGAAAAAAAATAATAAAGAAAGAAAGTGAGAAAGAGGAAGAGTGTTTTTGATAAAAAGAAAAGTTAAGGGGCTTTGTTTGTGTTTATCATTTAAACAAGTAAAAGAATGTTTCTAGATCCTATACATAGCAGCCAAAAATAAGAAAGAGAAAAAGAAAAGTAAAAAGAAAGGAAAAGGAAGAATAAAAGATAAGATAAGATAAAATAAAGTAGATGTGGACTTGCTTTTTATCTTATCTTATTAATTGAATCCAATTTCATCAAATGGAAAAAAAAAATACACACACACACACACTTAGCAACAATGAATTAAAGGGGAAAAAGTAGGGAAGAAAAAGAAAAAGGAAAGGAAGGAAGGAAGAAAAGAAAAAGGAAGAAAGAAAAGAAAAAATTAGAAAATAATTTGGTTGACTTTTCTAAAAGTATCTCTAACTTGTGGATAATATTTAGGATGAAATAATATGTAACCTGGGTTTTCCTCAGACTCAAGCAAGTACATCATCTCCTCATTCTCTAGTATATCACCAGGAATTTGTAAGCTCAAAAAATTTCTTCTTTCTTACCAATGGCTATTCAACCCATGACCCTAAGCAACAAATACCTCTAGTATCGTATGAGGTCTACCCACCAAAGTCAAATCCTCACAAAGAATCCGCAAACGTCGCCGATAACTAAATAGTGTCTCGCCCCACTGCTGCCTAAAGACGACCCATCTAGTCATCAATTGGAGTGTCGATTCCTAATTCAACAAGGCTTATATTAGATCTTAAAATAGAATTAATATAATTCATATAGTTTAAGCATAAAAGCTTAAATACTTAGCCTGGTTTTACCCCCACTCAAACTCACTAGGTAGGTTATCTAAATGTCTAGGGTCAGTGTTTTAATTGCCCTATTTGTACTCATGCTCTGATACCACTAAATCTGTCATAAACTGGGGACGGCCTAATCGTGGCAGACACCGTATACTGTACGAAGAACCCCTGATTGGTTACGCTTCCAATCAAGAACTCTTCACACAATATATAAGGCTCTACAACCACTAGTTTCCAAAGCACATCCAGATTCACATGATATCATCACACAAACATATTTATATAAAATTTGAGTTATAAAGCTTACAATACATAGTGTTTAAGTATGTCTAAGTCTATAATAATAAGATAAACAAAAGTACATGAGTAAGAGTCTACTTAAACTATTCTCTCTCATTACACAGGACAGCTCGCTCTTGCCCAAGTCTCCAGGCTAACTTGTGGCATCCCTCATCCTGTCACTGCGAACAGGCTATCCTGCCACAAAAGTCTAAAGGGGTGTAAGCCTAAGCTTAGTGAACAAAACCCTCAGCCACACCACAAGCAAGTTATAAGTACATTATATTTACGCATATGAATGAATGATCAACCAGAATGCCAAACAATACGTATAATTAACTAGTTCATATACGTAACTCAGATTTAACGCCCTCCGAAGTCAGGGTTGGAGTATACACGGCACTAATCAGATCCAGGTATTATACTAGAACTTACTTTACTACGGAACTCCACGTCCCGCACTTATATCAAATAATTCTTTTATTTTCAAAAAAACCTAAATTCTAGTATAATTGTGAGTGGGCCCCCGTAGTCCATACTTACCCCTAAACGGAGGCCTCTAGACTCGACTCTTAGCCAGGCTGTTGGTGCCTTCAATGCCTAGTGTTCCCGCGGGCCAAGGTAAAGTCATTTTGTACGAGTGCACTATAAACCCCAAAGTTCAGCCAAGTAACCGTAGGATTGAACTTAGAACCCAAGGTTTAGGGCGATCGGTTAAAAGATCTGATCAAACCCAAATTCTAAACTATTAAGAAGAATATTAGTAAAAATGACCCTATAAACTTAAATTTAAGAAAATAAGAAATAAAATAGGAGACTATAAAATTTTCAAATTTTAAGTATAATAATTGCTAATTACTGAAAAAGCAAAAAATGTAATCTAATAACTAATAAATTACTAGAGATAGATTATATGTATACTAAAAATTTTAGAATGACCAAAATAATATTTAGGAATGTTCACGTGTACCCCACATGTATTTACGTGTAGATAAAAATACGCGTAATTACCTAAATTGGCCAAAAACTAAGCAAATAATTAAAGAAAATTATAAAATAATTATGGAAAAATAAAAAAAAATCAGAAGATGATAAGCTGAATCAAGATAAGGTCGTGGCAGGTCCAAAGCTACAAAATAAAATTTAGCCAATAAAAATTGAATAACTTAAAAGCCAAAAATCAAGGAATTTGGACAAAGTCTTGTCAAATTAATGCATAATAATTACAGAAAATGTCTATAAATAGCAGAAAAAAATCACAGAGCTCATTTGGGCAGTTTGGAAAGTGAGAAAATTAGGGAGAGTCAAAAATTGAGAGAAAAATTCGGTTTAAAAAAAAAATAAGAAAAATTATGCAGATAGGGTATTTAAAGGGAACCCTTACCAGACGAGCAGCTGGAAGTGGACGGCCACCACCACCACACGGTAGTGGCAGCGCCCAGGCCGGCTGACAAGGCCACGGTAGCCCGCGGTAGCCGGAGCCACCCAAACTGGTGAGTCCAATTTGCAGCCCGATTCTTGTGTAATTTTTTAAAAATAGTAAATATTATGTGAAAATTATGAATTTTGTTATTTTGGGATATTTTTGTATGTAGTTTGTAGGAAAAATATTATTTTGATGAAAAAATGTCCCGTAATATAAGGTCCTTAAGAAATCATGCAAAACCGAGCACATTTCGATTTAGAAATAAATGACCTTAGGAGTGTAGTTTAGAGCTCAAATTTTTTCTGTAGGATGCTCATGTGATATAGAACAGTGCTATGAAGCCATTTTTTTTAAATTAATTTTCGAAAATTTTAAGTTAATTTTTAGCCTTAAAATGATGGAAAAATTAGGTAATTTGGAGTTAATTAGGTGATTAGGATATTAATTACTGATTTAGATAGTAATTAGATGTTTAGGGATGTTAATTTCTGATGTGGAAAACCAATCTTAGTCTATGGAGTGTTAAGTGTAAGTAATGAATGTATTATGTGGTAAATGTAGAAAATTAGGAATATGTAGAATTGAAAATTAATAAATATGAAAAAATTAGGGTTATTTAGATAATATTAGAGTAAAAATCAGAATAATATTAAATCTGAATTAAGATTGAATTTTAGGTAATTATATAAAAAAGTAAGATTTTCTCACATCGGAGATAAATCCGATACCCTAATTAGGACTAGCGTGTACCGAATAGCTTAGAATACTAAATTAAGACCTAATAGGATATTTGGATACTCGAGCTTAATGTGATTAATTTCACATTAGGATTCGAGAATGTTTAGGATTTAGAAATCGAACTAAAACCTAATTTAAAAATCGATGCAAAAACCGAACTTGAACCTAACCCCAAACCTAGAATAATTATAAAAGACTTAATACCTAGATAATTAGGCATATTAAACCTTAAACAAAACCTAACAATAAGCGTTATATGATAAAATGAACTTAGAATATTTATATGAAAAGCTGAAACCATGTCCGTGTTATAGGGATGATCGGCGATAGCCTGAGCAAATCGGACCTCGAGTGAGTGAGCGAGGAGTCGAGATAAGTTGGGATTAATACGATGCTATATTTTGGAGGCTTAAGATTATGCTTGGTTGTGCTTGTTAGATAGTTGAATGTGTGTATGTGCTTGATTATGGGTGATGCTATGATTCTGTTTGTTGCTCTGGTAAGTATTGTATGATTTGTATGAAATGATTGATCACCCTAAACTGGACTTAATCAAATATATGACCAGTAATCAAAATCGGACATGCATGGCAACCCATTAGGGGAACTTAGACTCTCCGGCCAAATACCGACCCCTTTGGAAGGAATAGCGTAGGATTGCATAATGGTCCTTTCTTCATCCTCAGTCGAACTAAGTGATAGGAGAGGAGGTCGCGGCGAGGGTGAAGTCAGTGATTCGAAGGTAGTCACGGGAGGAGCGAGGTCTCCATTGCACAAGCCTGGGTTTGGTCGTGAGCTGCTGTTGCATTAATGGCAACTCCTCAACCCGGATTAGAGCGGGCGCAATTTCTCTAATCTCACGATGGGCCAGACAACGTCGTGCGATGGCGTTTGCTTGCACATACATTGCATCTAATAAGTGATTGAAAACCTTGTTGTGTTTCTGATATAGTTTTAAGTCCTCCGTCCTAATTTACTGAGCTGTGGTTGCTCACATCCCTATAGACATCGTGCAGGTGCTGGCTAAGAAGCGGCAACAACTACTCTGAAGCTAGCAACTGCTGGATCCTGGGGAATGAGGAAAAACATTGAAGAATCAACACATATTTTACTTTTCATTTCTGATTAATGTAATAACTAAATTATAGCGATTATATATAACTTTTCTCACTTTCTTAGGTAAATGATTTGTTTAAATTACAAATTGTCTACTTCAAAGCGAGTTAGTCGTAGACGCCTTGTGTAGATCAGGTCTAAGATAGCGGTTGTAAGGCCAACTTCTATCTTAGGATGGTTTACACGGCGGGGGCTGTTACGACTCTACCACTTCGGGGCGTAACATGCACCGTACAGAACCAAATAAATGAATAATATCAACTCCCGAATGGCCTCTCTTTACCTCCGTGTGATGTGACAGCTGGAATAGTATCCATGCTATGCATGTTAATGCAAGTCCTAATTTCTTTTTATAGGCCGGGTATAATTAAGTTCAAATTATGCTATGACCATCCAATTGTATACATAATCATTTCCTATCCTACCATGCAACAAACATAGCATTATCAATACTTAAGATAAGTTCACAACTCAAGACATACCAGCATATACAGGCGTTTCCCAAACCCCACACAATAGTCAATTAACAATAGTATTTAAGTCCACTATCTACAATTACAAAACAAGCATGGAATCATTGGGTAAATACTCACTCGACCATGGCGATTCGTCTTAATCGTAGTAGTCGATCGGGAGGTTCTCACTCACCTCAGGGTTACCTGATCATTACGATTTGATAAGGCTAGTAAGTACTTGAATTAACTAATAATTCTAAACATTTAATTACTTAATTCTACTTAGATTACTATCAACTTTTACCCGGTTAGACTTTATTATTAATCGTATATAACTTTTTTGTTTTATTTCTGATATTTATGAATTTATAGTTGTTTTTCATCATTTTCGGACGTATATTCACACGGTAATGTCTGTTTTGGATATTAAGACCCCTATAAATTTATAGAAATTTTTAGTTATGACACTTAAGTATTCTTTTTACTTACATTTATATCCTTTATTCCTTAAATTCTTATAATTAAAGGAATTTACTTTGCTATTACTAATTCATGTACTGAATTAGGTATAATCTAATTTAGAAGGTGTATTAGGATTTACTGATTTTAGTACCTAATTACCTACATTTTTCTTATTTTCTAAACCTATGCTGATGTCATCGCTTACATCATCTTTTATTTATGTCATTGCTTATATCATTATGTGCTTATGTCATCACTCACCTCATCATTTGATTACATAAGCATCACCTCATGCTTATGTTATATGTACATATCTTATGTACATTTTGTTTCTTACTTTATACTTATGTACATATGCCTTATACATACATATACTTATACATCTACCTACATTTATACCGTATTTATACATGTATACCTACTCATATACCTATACGGTTGGATACGTATTTTTATACAAAAATTCGTATGCCTAATTTTCTCTTAAGAAAACCCTCCCAATTTCATCTTTTTGTATTTCTATGTATGTATTTAGTATAGTATACACATATATAGTTAGATATGATCTTAATTCAAGTTATGTACATGATAAATACTTATGTATAAAGGTTCACATACTTGTATTCCTTTGGTATTTCTTTATGTACACATACCTAAGAGTACATACACATGTATTTCTTCCCTCTCCTTCATGATTCTTTACTTTCTACACTTAAAGATGGAAACTTTGTTCCATCTTCTTCAAGACAACACTAAACATATAAATACTTATCTAATCTACCTAATTAACTAACCAATGAATAATATAAACCAACATAAAGTAAGTTAAGTACATACCTTTAGTTGTGTTGGATTTAAGGAGACAAAAGTGAAGAAATGAAAGTGAAAGGGGGAGGAAAAGCTTACGGCAATGGAGGGCAATTTTTGTTTTGTTTCTTTTGTTTGATTTTCATAATGGAAGACAACAAGTGGTGGGGTCTAGAAGGGGGAGATGTGGACGGCAACAAATAAGGGGAAGGGAAAAAGAAAAATCAAAAGAAAAGAAAAGAAAAGCCATCATTAAGGAAGAGACATTTTCTTTATCTCTTTAGTGTATTTTGTTGACTTTTCAAAGTATTGACTTTAGTCAACATGTGTTGACTTGGTCAACCCTTTGACTTTGGTCAACATGTGTTGGCTTGGTCAACTCTCCTTAAGCATAAGTAAATTTGTGTACATAATGTAGTGATTAAGGGAAATTAAGGAAAAAATGAAGGAAATGAGGGGAAATGAGGTATTTGATGAATTGATTAGTAAACATAGTTGATGAGGTCTTACTTTAGGTCTTTATAGCTTATATATCTCATTTGATAAACTACTTTGGATAACAAATGCAAAAAGTACAAGTTTGAGTATTAAAGTTCACTATATGTAACCTAATTTTCAACTATAACCCTAACTCTAAGTGAGACTATCTTAATCACATACTTAAGGGATAACTATAATCTATGACTTATTATCTTAGTTTCTAGTGGATTACTTGAGGATTTGAATCATATAAGCATGATTGAGGGTCATCTCTAACCTTTTACAAATGATTTGGCAAAATATGAGCATTATATTATCAATTAGGGTCTTAAGGTGTATCATGTTGGATTAGTGTACATATGTCTTTAAGATAATAAATTTTAGGGTTTCTATCACCTTTGAATAAAATCTTTAGCATTTAGAAACATTTAGGGTAGAAAAGCTTCTTACGCGATTGAGTAATTCTTTTAGGGTTTTCACTTTCATTAGCCTTGTTAACTCCTAAATTGTCTAATATAGTTGAGTCTATTACAAAAGCTAGGTTGATAATTTTAGGGGTTTACAATAGTAGCCCAGAACACGGCTTGGTAGTCTTGCCTAAAATCTTCATATCACGTATATACCTATGATATAAAAATCACCTTATAAGTTAGAGGATGCAAGCTTTAGCTAGAAAGTTTCTAAGAGTGCTTATTCATTTTACATACATCTACTTAACTATATATATATACATATATATCTATAAGTGATCTAGTAATCCACAGTCACTAGAATCGCAGAGAGTCAAAATCACCTACCAAACAATAAGAAAAGGTATCTAAATTCCAATAATTGTAAAGCCACTAGACACTTTTAAGAGTTTAATTCAACTATCTTACTTGCTTTTCTAAACTTATCATTATACTTTCTCAACCTGCTAGAGTGGTTTGCAGTCAAATCCTAACCTAGCCCCAGCTTTGTAAGACCTACAAAAGAAACTATTGGGAGGCAAACTATATCCGCCTTAGTAAGTAACCTTCCTACCTTACCATTGGACAATAATAAGCAAGTTATTTATCAAAAATATGAATGCATGTACAAGCATATGCAATGCAAACAGTATACACAGTCAGTCGATAACTATATATAGCACGGTTTTAATGCCCACAGTTATCTGGGTTGGAAAGTATTTAGGCATGTCAAGACCTAGGTATTTACATCCAATAAAAAATCTCTTAACAATATAACCATCCTCAATAGTAGACATGACTAGGCCTTAAGCAGAAGGCGGCACTCTTCGAAGCTGAGTAGTTCCTAAAGGTAGAGATAAGAACATGTCATATGAAATACGCCATACAATAAACAATCACAACACATAATATCAATATGGATCCATCTAAGCAAGATCTTCTGCTCTATCATGTGGTGCTAATGCCCTTTTGACTCATGTTATAAGATGTAATGCATGTCCAGTTTAATTAGAGATTGAATATTTATTAATTTTAGATTCATGAGGTAGTTAAGCAAGTATATTCCAAACACTCAAATGCCCTACGTTCTAATGCAGCAAACAAGAGTGTTTGAAATATCTTAAAATATTTTCCAAGCATAGGTCAGTTAGAACAGCTACACACAAGTTCCTATATACCTTAACATGCATCAAGTTTAATTATCATATATAATTAGATAGTGCACTAACTACAAGCACAAAATAGAGTAAAATAGGGGATGATATACTCACTCAGTCTTGAAGTTAAGTATTCCCAATAGTCTTTGATAGTCTTGAACTTGGTATCCTAAATCACCTGAGTAAGTTAACTAAAGCAAATAAGACTCATCTTAAACATAATATATTCACTAGCTTCACTATAATTTCCCTATTCTTACTTATTTCATATCTTAGTGACAACTTTCTCATTTCAATTTTGAATTTCATGTTCTTATCATCAATTTTCATCATTTTCAAGTGTTCTTTCATTTAGTGAGGTTATTTTTGGGATTTTAGATCAGCAAGGTTTCAATTTAGGCCTTATAAGTTCATGGGCCCAAAGGGTAAGTTTGACCACTTTAGGGTTTAGGCCTTGTGAGCCTAAATGAGCCATTTTTACTAGTTTAAGGCCATTGCCTAGTATGGGGCCTATAAGGAATGGCTTTAATGGGCTTTTGGACTTAATGGACCTTTTACATTTTATTTTATAAGCCTTTAAATCTAGAGATCAAATCTAGTCATTAAGTTATTGGGCTCTATTCTTGGTTCTTTTAAAGGCTTTTAGGCATATCTTGCATTTTAGGACCTTAAGCCTAACTCCACTTATTATTTTGGGTATAGGCCCACTAAAGGCCTTAAGATAAGCCCATTTTCTATTAAGATTCAAATCTAGTTCTTTTCATTTATTGGGGTCCTAATCATCATATTTCTAAGGTCTTAATCACTAACTAAGCTAGTTTAGGGTGGCATAATTTGTATTTTGGAACCCTAAACTTGATTCTAACTTATTCCAATGGGACAAATATCTCAATGAGTCCACTAAATAACCCATTTTCCTAAGTGTTCTAGATTTAGTTCATTTCATTAATAGGGTTTCTAACACTATTCCCAAAGCCTTAATTACCAACTTAACTAGTTTAGGCCATTAACTCATTATTACCTTACTTGGTTAATTAAGTCCTAATCCATAGTTAACAATAAATTGTCATGTTATTAAGCTAATAAATCAAAATTTACATATTTAAAACTTTCATGAAAGTAGTGGCCAAGTAGGGTTCTTCTAGGCTTTCCTTCAACTTTTTCTATCCAATACTTATTCTAGTGTGTTTCTTTGTTTTAATAACCGTCAAGCTTGGTTTTTTTTCTCTCAATTTGTATAAACTAGTTTTCTTCAAACTGATCAATATTAAACCTTACCTGTTTAATATTGACCTTCGATTAGGGTTTAAAGAAAATCGGTTTTTCAATTTAAAAATAGTTTAGAGTCGCCACCCAACCGTAATTGGGAAAAAGAGTTAAGTTATAACCGATTAGATGGATTGATTATAAGCTACTAATCTTTCAATAAAACTAATTTTGTTAAAACGATTTTTCAAAACCAATGATCTAGATCTAGGGGCTAATTTTTTAAACTCTAAACGGGTGCTACTTTTAATCTTTCAGAATTTAAATTTACCTTTCAATATACCCTTATAATGAAATCTATCTACAAGCTATAATTGAAATTATGCCTATTTACAAAAAATAAGCATTTAAAGAATTAACTACTAAAGGGGGAAAATAATTTTTTTCATTTTTTAAGTTACCCCATATATATGGGTGCCAATGTACCCGTTATTTGGGATCAAACTTCTATAGTTCGTTCTGAAAATATTATTGGATTGGTTGATTTTAACTTTTGAAAAAAAGTTCAAGCTTATGTTTTTACCCGATTCAATTTATTTAAGGAAATTATTCTAAAGGGCCCTAATCGATGTTTATTTTTAGAAACTCTAAGTAGGATCATGATTTTGAAAAAGGTTTATTTATTTTATTTATTAAAAAAAACTAATTTTTTTCTAAGTGATTTATTTATTTATCTATTATTACCTATTTTATTTCTTAAAAAAATAAAAATGAACTTTTTTTTTCTTCTTTTTTTTTTTATTCCTTCCTTTCTTTTTTCTTCTTTTTTCATTTTCTTTTTTTTCCTTTTTTCTTCTTCTCATTTATTATTACATTTACAAATAAATAAGTAAAAAACTAAATAAAAAAAAGGCAACAAACCAAATCAGCTTAGGTCAGCTCGGTCGGCTCTGATCAGCTTAAGTTGGCTCAATTCTGCTTAGTCGACTTAAGTTGGCTCCAGTTTGCTTCGGTCGGCTCTAGTCAGCTTTGGTTGGCTCTAGGCGGCTTCGATCGACTCGAATTGATACGAAAAATCAAATTTGGAGTGTTAATTCTTAGGTGTAAGGAATCCAATGGAGGTAGTGGTTTTCACTAAAAAACACTATAAGGGATGCTATCATAGAGAGAAAGAAAGCATGTTAGAGAGAGGAAGCTTCTATTTTTGTTTTTCTAAAGGGTTTCAAAGCTTTGTTGTATGTTGAAAATGAAAAGGAAACCCCTATTGATAGATATCATGGCCGAGTTAAAGATGGAAAATATTAAATACAATATGATTTTCTTCCAAGTTTGGGTTGGGTAAACTTGGACAATATGTGATGCCAAATACAAAGGTATACGTATAGGAGTGTGTTGGAATGTGTCCAACGCATGTAGGAGTGTACCTACCACACTTAGAAGTGAGTTAGTAAATGACGTGGCTCGTGACGTAGCGATGAAGTAAGAAAAGAAAATAAAAGATGCATTTTGCACCTTCTATAGATTGAACCTAGAATCTCTAAGTCATATGCAATATCAAGTTTAAGTGCTTATCCAACTAGGTTATTGGTTTTTCCTTGTTCATATATGCAATATTGCACATATGGACTAATTAATCTAGCCTAAATTCAAATCTAAGCCTAAGCCCAATGACCCTCTCTTTATTTTGTTATATTCTGCTAAATTATCAAAAAGATTTATTTTTTTCTTCAATCTTCTATTTTTTGTATTTTTCTAAATTTCTTATTTTTTGGGTTTTTCTCATTTTTCTATTTTTTTTTTTCATTTTTCTTAATTTAAGACCCTTTACCTTGTTGAAAAAATAAAATGGGGCAAAAATTAGGTATCTGCAATCACATTTCTCCTTATTTAAAGATAATAACATTACATAATATAGTGAAAGCAAGATGGATATTCACTAAGGAAGGGGTAGCATGTATGGTAATTAAGGTTTCATGAAGTTCTATTAGCATCTTTTCAAGTTATCTACATAAAACTATATTATATACTTTTAGAATATAAGTAACAAACTAATTAAGTACACGAATGAAGATATAATTGTGAGGCTCTAAAATAATATGTACATGATTATAATATGTTTATATAGTATTTATAATCCTAAACTCACAATATATCGTAGATAAAACTAGTGTAAATAGAAAACTTAAGTTAGGTGAGTTTTATCTTAAGTTGGTCTATACGAGCTCGAACTTTTTCACTTAAAAACGAAGTCGAAACAACCTTCTTCAAGGGATAATGTTTGTCGACAAGAAAGTGTAGTGTGCATATGACATTTTGGTTATGGTGGTTTACGATTTGGAGGCATATGTTGGTGGTAAGAGCAAAAGGCGCTGATGTATGCAAGGAATCCAAGAGCACTTCTTGGTTTTCCTTCCCTCTTTCCTTAATTTTTATTTAGGTTTGTAGAGAGGGTTTCTTAAGGTTTTCTATGTATGAAGAATGGAATCAAATGAGGGTTTTTGAAGGGTGAAATGGCAGATATTGAATGTGGATAATAAGAGACAAGATATGGCTATTTTGGGATAAGGGTACATAATCTTCTCTTAGTGCTATTGTACCTTATTTGCTTTTTGCCAAATGAGGGACGATTTTGTCTCCTAAAGAACAAGTGTCCTTTAATTGCCAATTGATCCTTTGTCATTTGTTCTTCATTAAGTTTAACTTGTTAATAATTAAGATGTAGTGAGAGTTGGTAGATGGATTAAAGGATAATTAAGCTAATTAATCGCAATTGTACTTAATTAAGCAATTTAGGCCTAATTAGGGCGTAATTAGGGTCTTGCCATATTTTATCACTTTAATTAAGTTTATTGACCTATATTACTTCGTTTGTTAGAGTCCTTTATTATTCAAGATCAATTAAGGTTTTTAGATCACGCATGAGGCTTGTGATTTAAGGTTTCCTAGCAAATGGAGAATTTATTTGTGATTAACCAATAGTTTAGGGAAACACTTAGGGTTTATTAGTTGAATTAGGGTTTTAGACTTCCAATTAAGGTTTTACTTAGTCTATTGATATTTTCCAATCATTTTAAGGTTTCTTACATATTAGGGGTTTTACACATATAATTAAGGTTTCAGGATTTTACTATCTTTAGGGTCTTTCAACTTTATCACTTAAGGTATATGACTTATTATTTAAGGTTGAATGGTTTAATTTATGGATTTTATTATTATGTCATTTATTATTATATATTGAGCAGTTCTAGGGATTACTTATTAACTCTTATATTTAACTCCAAGTTCGAGTCCAAAAGTTTACAAAGTTCATATTATCTCCTTAAGTATAAGGTTGGCATCATTAAGGGGATATTTTCATATAAGTCCTTTGTCTTTATATGATTAATTGCTCTTGAATTATAGTTAATTATAATGTAAAACCCTAATTAGTGAATTAAGGTGTAATTATGTTTCTTAATCTTGATTAATCATACACTTAACACAAATTAGGTGCATTTTAGGGCTTAATGTGTTAAATTAAGTTGGTTAAGCCCATTGAATTATCTTGTCTAATTATTTTAAAGAATTTAGATGATTTATTATTGTTTGAGTATGTTTTAGAGGGTAGATTAAATTTAAGGGCAATTAAGCAATTAGTCTCCGTTTAATAAATAGTTTTACTATTTAATTAGAGTACATTAGTTAGATTAAGGTTTTCAATCGTAGATTAGGGTTTTACAATTTAAAGGCTCATACGTATTAAGGTTTTAATTAGGATTTAGTGTTTGAAGGTTCATTTAAGGGTAATAGTATTCATTTTAAGGTTTTGAATTCATTGTTAGGGTTATTTATACCAATATGCATTTTTGGTTTAGCTTACCCTTTATCGTTTTCTAAGAGCTCTCCTAGACTTCGAGTATCAGTCTCTTTCTCATTGGGGTTTTGGGTTAGTTTCGATAGATTCGGTTGACCTTGGGAGTTAACATTAGCTTTTGGCATTTGTTGATAAGATTTTAGGGCTTTTGAGTATAGGGGTCAAACTAGGGTTAAGACTGTCATTTAGGGTTTTAGGGGTTTGCAATAGGGTTTTTGAGCATAGCCTCTCAAGTTCAGCATTGGTTATCTTGCCAACACTAAGGGTATCTTTCGAAAGAACTTATTAACTTATAACCCCTGTTCTAGGAATTTGTAGGATTTACATAAACACAAAATGTGTAGTAAAATTAAATTAAAATAATTAAATCAGTATAAAACTAGCACACATATATATACATAGGGAATCACAAATAATCATAAAATAATAGTCAAAATCTTATAAATTTTGTTAATTAATTTGTTACTCTTTACATTAATAAATATTTAAGAGTTATCTCTATTCATTTTTTAACAATTTTATGAGATTATGTGTGTTAGTCGATAATCCTATCCAATTAGGGCTTTATTACTACTAAGGTAAATTTATATGTTTTATAAGTTTAAGGTTTTGGTTTTAGAGTTTTTATCAAGCTCAAGTTCAATCTCTTGTATTTATGCATATATAGGGTTTAAGGTTTTTGTATGTAATTAGGTTTTCAATCAGTATATTAAGATTTTCCTCATTCGTATTGTATTCGACTTTATACTTTAGTAAAGTTTTAGCTTATTTCTCCTTATCAACTCATGAAGTTATCTAAGGCACTTGGGTCTAACTTAGGGTTTAGACCAAAACTTTACAGGGTTTACAAATCTCTAAAGCTAATTCTTTAAGGCAGTTAAGTTGGAAGAATGTATCTTCTTGTTGACAAGAAGATTGCTTGAGGTGAAAGGGGTAAGAACATTGTCAACTAAAGTGTAGGCCTTGCTTCGAAAGTATGCCAATCTATTTCCTAACGAGCTACTTAAGGGGTTACCTCCTATCAAAGGCATTGAGCATTATATTGATCTCCATCTTAGAGCAACATTGTCGAATTGACCTACTTATAAGCTCAATCTCAAGCAAGTAACTAAACTTAAGAAGCAAGTTGATGAACTAATCGATCAAAGGTATGTTAGAGAAAGCATGAGCCCTTGTACTGTATCAACTGTTCTAGTGCTAAAGAAGGATGGCTCCTAATAGATGTATATTGACAGTTAAGCTATCAACAAGATCACTGTCAAGCACAAATACCCAATACTTCCACTGAATCTCATGTTGGATGAGCTAAATAGTGCTCAAATCTTTTCAAAGATCAATCTAAAGAGTAGATACCACCAAATTCAAATAAGACCAAGTGATGAGTGAAAGACAGCTTTCAAAATGTAGGATGGTCACTTAGAATGGTTGGTTATGCCATTCGAACTTACCATTGTGCTGAGCACTTTTATGGGGCTTATGAACCATGTATTGAGAATGTTTACTAATGATATTCTAGTATATAGTACTGACCTTCTCCCTTACGTCAAGCACTTACAAGCTGTATTTAACATCCTTTAAGCTAAACACTTGTTCAATAACTTGAAGAAATGTGTGTTCTATCAAAATAAGGTTACATTTCTAGGGTATGTTGCATTCGAAGGAGTCTGAGTCAACGATGATAAGGTTAGAGCAATTCTTAATTGGCCTACACCAACCTATGCAACAAACGTACAAAGCTTCTATGGTCTAGCTTCGTTTTTTTTATTTTTTATTAGAGACTTTTATTCTATAGCTATACTATTAATAGAGCTAACCAAGAAGAACTTAGAGTTTAAGTGGTTGAAAAAGGGTCAAAAGAGTTTTAAAGAGATATGGTCCAAGTTGACATCTACTCCTCTGCTTGCATTACCAAACTTTGATAAAGTCTTTGAGTTGGAGTGTAATGCCTCAAGGGGAGGCATCGATGCTATCCTCATGCAAGAGTGTCGACTTCTTGCGTACTTTAGCGAGAAGCTCAGTAGTGCTATTTTCAACTGGTCTACACATGACAAAGAGTTATATGCTCTTATTCGAGCACTGTAGGATTGGCAGCATTACCTACTACCTCAAGGATTCATCATCTATATGGACCATGAGTCCTTTAAGCATTTGTGAGGTCAGCAAAAGCTCTCCTGATGTTATGCCAAGTGGCTGGAGTTCTTAGAAACTTTATGCAATGTGATTAAGTATAAGAAGGGGAGTTTTAACAGTATGGCTAATGTTCTATCAGGTCAGCATGTACTTATCACCACCTTACAAGCTTCAATACTAAGGTTTAGTACTCTACCTAATCAGTATGAACAAGGTCCTTCCTTTAGACCCATGGCAGTGAAGTGTAACTATGGAGGAGTTATGGATGGGTTTTACTTAAACCAAGGGTTTTCTAATGAAGGAAGGATGTATGCGTGTTGCCTATTTTAGGGAAAGGGGGATACACGACCTATTGAAAGAACACTTCTATTGGCCAAGGATGATGAAGGATGTTCACAATGTTCTCAAAAGGTGTAAGGTATGTAAGCGTGAAAAGGATTGGAAGGAACCATATGGGGAGCACACCCTTACTTATACTTGAGCTGCCCTAGATCAGCATAAGCATGGATTTCATGCTTGGACTACCCTGAATAGCTCAGAAACATGACTCCATCATAGTAGTGGTCAATCGGTTTAGCAAAATGAGCCACTTCATCCTTACCATAAAACCAATGATGCTTTATATATTACTAACCTCTTTTTGTAGAAGATTATGCAGCTTCACAAAGTTCCAAGAAGTATTATTTTAGATCAGGATACAAATTTCATAAACTTCTTTTAGACAACCTTCTAGGAGAAGCTCGGCACAAAGTTAATGTTCAGTACTTCCTACTACCCCTAGATAGACAACCAAATCGAAGTTGTGAACCGAACAATTGGAAGTCTACTTTAAGCCATTGTTAGGAAAAACTTATGTAAATAGGACCTATGTCTACTGGTTGTTGAATTTTCCTACAATTGATATACCTACAACTTGATAAGAAAATCACCCTTCAAGGTCATTTATGGATTCAACCTAAATTTTCCAATACATGTGATCTGTATCCTAACCTCTTGAGGAGAGAGCTAATCTAGATTATAGGTAGCTAAAGAGTTCTAGAAGTTACATAAGAAGGTCGCTAAGCAACTAGCCAAGAGAGTAGCCTGACAACAAGAACAAGGCAACAAAGGTTAGAAAAGTATTGTTTTCAATCCTTGAGACCATGTTTGGATTCACCTCAGTAAGGAGAGATTCCCTACCAAGAAGACAAGTAAGCTATCACTAAGATCAAATGTCCCTTCAAAGTTCTTCGACAAATCAACATCAAAGCCTACAAGCTAGAATTACCTGAAGAATATGGAGCATTGCCAACCTTCAATGTCACCAATTTGACATCATATACACCTAAAGATGAAGCTGAACAAGATTTAAGGGAAAATCTTCAACAACCTTAGGGAGTTGATAGACCGCCAACCTTCGGCCCTTTCACCTAAGCTTACCTATGTGATTTACAAGGATTAGTCAAGTGAGTAATCTCTTTACACCAAGCTTAGGATAAGCTCCTTTATCAAGACAACCCATGGATGAACACCTTCTATAGCCATCTCAGACATAATTTATTCTACATCAATACTAACCCTGATGTTGAGCTATTGATACAAGCTCCCAAGGCTGACCTCCTGACCACTCCGAGTAGACCTATCAACCTATTTACCTCACCTAGTAGTTAGGCTTCAACACTAAATTACTTTCAGAGTACGACTCCAATCATGATGACTCACCTATCATAATTCCTAAAAATTGTATTACATTCCTTTTGTTGTCCTTTATCGTATTTACCCCTTTTAGCTTGTATTAAGAATCTTTATTTTCATATCACCCTTTTTGTAATTTCGTATACTTCATTATTTCCTTAAGAGCTTACTATAAATAGTCCCTTTGTATTATAGACACATTATCATATATCATCACAGTTAATGAATATTCTAATTTTCTATGTTCTTATGAGAAAACCCTCTCCAAGTCACAATCCCTCACTCTTACCTAATCTTGTTAATAGCTCATGGTTAGTGCCAAGCGAACCTTAGTCCTTTACTTTTACGTAATATCAAGTGGAGATCTAAGTCTTGTTGTATTCACCGATAAGTATATCCTATAGCGGCTCTACAAAGCTACTGAAGCTCTAGCCATTCCTTTCATTTTTTACTTTTTTTTTTTTTATATCTTAAAGGACCCATTTCTACCTTACTGTAAGACCTAGTGATAACTTACCTTCTAGGCACATCACCAATACGACCTATTGTGCCAATGTGAGAAGTTTCCACGACTTAGCATCCTTTTATAAGAGGTTCATATAGACTTTCAATACAATTGTGGCCTCGACGATTGAGCTTGCAAAAAAGAATGTTGAGTTTAGATGGGGAGAGAAGGAACAAAGGAGATTCAAGGAGATCAACGCTAAACTAACCTTTACCCCTATGCTAGATCTTACAAATTTTGGCAAAGTTTTCAAGTTTGAATGTGATGCATCAAGCATTGGCATGGAGTAATGCTTATATAAGACAACCAATCTATTGCATACTATAACAAGAAACTTAGAGGAGACACCTTAAATTACTTCATGTATGACAAACAATTTTATACCCTCAACCAAGCTTTAACCATTCATTACTTATTGCCTAAAGAGTTTGTCACATATTTTGACCATGAGTCATTGGAATGCTTATGGACCTAGCTAAAATTATCAAAACGATAGGTGAAGTGGATTAAATTTTTGGACGGATTTCTTTTTTTTTTTTTTTTTTTGTTATCAAGTATAAGTGTAGCAAGATGAATGTGGTTGCTAATGCCTTATCTAAAAGACACTCTTATTTCTAACCCTCAAATAAGGTTATTGGGTTTTGGAAGCATGAAGGAGCAATTCAACAAGATCCTCATTTTGTTTTTGTTTATGCACAGTGTACAAATGGATGAAGGGTAGATGATTATTTTGTAGAGGAAGGGTATTTATTTTGAGGTAGTAAACTATGTATGCCAACCTACTCCCTAACGGAATTGTTTGTAAAGAACGCCTATAGTAGAGGACTCTCCAAACACCTCAACGAGAAAAACACTTTTCGAGCTATTGAGAACTCAGTTCTTTTAGCCTAAGATGAAAAGAGATGTCCACCGAGTTGTGGAAAGGTGCGTAACTTACATAATAGCAAAGAGCACATCCTAGCAAGGAAAAGCAATGCATCAACCCATCCCAACTAGACCTGATCGTACATATTCCACACTATAGGTAAGTGCACTTAGTCAAGTTATAGTACAAATTAAAATGGATTTTGAGTCTGAGTATCAATCCTACAAGGAATGAAGTTACGTGAGTATATCTAATTATTTCTATTAAGTATACTCTTTTAATTTATTCAATTACCTAACTTCTTTTAATAAAAGATTTCATTGAATAAACTGAGATATAATTAAATAAACTAAATATGGAAAACAAGGATTGCAATGAAATAAGATTTTAAACTAACAACAAAAATAAAGAAATTAAAGTAACTAACTACTAACGAAATAATTAAATAACTAAATAACATAAAAATAACAATCAATTATAAAATGTAACAATAACATAAAGTAACATAAAGCATGGAAATATAAATATAAGATAAAATCAATAAAGTCATGAAAATATAAAAATAACATAAGAGCATGAATTAATTAAAAGCTAGCATTTCCTTTAGTAAATCTTAATTGTTGTTTATTGCCTAGTTATAGGGGATCATTCTATCTTAATTACCTTATTGGACCATGGAGATTCCAAATCCTATTCCAATCGAAATTAGATTCTAAATCAGTTGGATTGCATCTCTAGCTAATTCCTAGCCTAAGAACCTACTCTATCCAAATTGCTTCTGAATAGAGAATTTCAAGATCGCATAAAGTTCTTAGATCCAACTATTAGGTCATCCTAATTTGGAAAGGTTAAATCCCTAACCTCTTAGCTTACCTAATCTCTTCTAATTACACATGTTTGTTTATTTTAGGCCTCACAACTCTACAGCAAACTCAAGCGTTAAATTAATACTCCGAATAAAATTAATCTAACAATAATAAATGTAATGTAAGTAGATTGTAAGAAGCAAAATTATTGAATGAATTTCATAAATAAAGATCATCCTTTGAATAGCAGGTTCAACAAAGATTTACTAATTTTATTGAAATAAAAACATAAAAACTAAAAATAAAGAAAGAAACATGATGGAGGAGCCCACTTGTAATATTCTAGAACCTAACAATTGCATAAGGGGCTCTCTTTGTATCCCTAGGCTTAAGAGTGTATTTATAGGCAATGCTCCTAAGATTATAATGAGAACCTAACATAAATAGAAAATTGGAATTCACAATGTCTTCACACCCCTAATACAAGGTTGTGGTGGTAGCTCATCATTGTGCTTTCTATGTAAAACTTCAAAATTCAAAATAAATTCTTTTATGAGAGGATTATGGGTAGTGACCACAGGTGTGGTCCGCAGTCGTAGTCATTCCTAAAATTCTATTCTTGCTCAAAATTTCTCCACTTCACTCCATTATCAGTACTTTTGCTCAAAATTGCCTTAAAATCCTCAAAATTTTCATAAGGTACATCAAGGTCTCTACAAATTGAGCTCAAATTATTACAAAATTGGAAAGAATGAAGTCAAAATTATTGCAAAATTGCTATAGAAAATATATGCTACTTTTCAATTATCAAGACCTTAGGTTAAATTGAGCATTGACTTTGTTCTCAACCTCCCTAGAATGGCATGAGGTAAACATTCTATAATGATCATGATAGACAAATTCTGAAAGATGGCACACTTTGTACCTTATGCTAAGACTAACAATGCTTATGGCTATTTCTTTTCTCTTTTTGTAAGATTTCATTAGATTACATGGCATGTTTAGAAGTACAGTCTTTGACAAAGAACCAAAATTTCTAAGCTCATCTGGAAGACACATTAGCGTCCACTGGGAATCAATCTACACTTTAGTATCTCCTATCACCTACAAACTGATGGCTAAACTAAGGTAATAGGAATCAGCCTCTAACTATATCTAAGTTGAAGCTAACTTGTCCTAAGCCAAGGTTGATTAACTCTTGTCAAGGTTAAGTAGGAACTAGAAGGACAAGAGGAATAAAAGAGTCCAGTTGGCATCAAGTCTATTGTTTATCGTGAAGCTAAGAGACCATATGGCCTAATACTCAAAATCAAAGAACCATTCGATACGGTATGGAGAGACTAGTGCCCACTAATTCTAGAACTCAATAATTATGGGCCGACCTTTCTAGTGTCTTAGCCAAGCAATGAGAAACTTCAAGGACTTCTTCTCAAACCTAGACATCCAATTGCCGACCACACTTGGTTTAGATCCTACTCCTTCTAGGACATGCCGACTTCCCCCTTAAAACATACAGTTTTGTATTCTTGTATATGTTTATCTTTATTTTATTTATGGGCCCAATTCTTTAAGATTTATGGCCTAGTACATTATTTACAATTTTTCCACTAGGGTTTAGAACTTGCTATAAATAGCAACATTTGTAATTAGCAGGGATCATACACATAAAACAGAAAAGAATTTTCCTCTTTCAGCAAGGTTATACTTGAGCTCTTAGAGCTTACGTTTGCCAAATTACTAAGTGCTAAATAACTCATTAATCTTTCCTATGTTCTTATCAATCTTGACCCTAAGATTGTGGTGAACCCTCATTTGAGCCAATTAGTGAGTCGCATCTAAACCTCATTTGAATCTCGAGTGACATTTAGTGTTCATAAGTTATATCGAACCCTATTTCAAGCTCAAACCCTTGATTATGTTTGTGTCTTGATGCATGATATCCATACACATTCACTATCAAACCCCTATTTCACTCCCTATTCTTCATACCCATTTCAACCTCAAATACTCATCATTGTTTTGTGACCCACTACCATATCATCTTGGTATTAGAGCTTTGGGGAGACACGTATGCTAGTGTTCTTCAAAGTTTGATTCATGGTTTGAACATTTTTTATAATCATTGTTCCATAGTATAGTGTGTTGTTTGTGTTTTTAGTAGTCATGGTATTGTGCTGCAGTTGAGTCCAACGGCATTAATTTTAGTAGTTGACTTTAGTTAATGTGGAAGTGTTTGTTAGTAGTGATAGCTATAGAAGTCGAGTAGTGGTTCTTTCTAGGTTACATTAATTGTGTTTTGTTGTTTGTTCAATTTTCTCTAGAAATTACTGTATGGACAAGAATGTCAGAAGATAGTGTCAATGAAAGTGGTGATAACCCTCACGGAAGTTTTAGGAGATGTATTGACAACTTAGAATATCAAATTCAGAATCTTACTGACTCTATTCAAGAGCTTACTAGGTTAGGTAGAGGCCACAAACGTATTGGCTGAGGTGAAAGTGGGGAACAAATACCCACCAGTAGAATTGGCTCCAATGAGCTTGATAGTGATAAGAGATAGCTAATAAACGTTGCCAAGCCAAGAAGAAGAGAAAACTAACCTATGCCAAGAAAAAGAAATGATAGGAGTATTGACTCTAAAGCAAATCAAGGAGCTTAAGGAAGACAGCCGAGGCAGAGAATGGATATGGCCGAGTAGAGCTCCAACAGAAGTAGTCGATTCGAGGTGACCGACCAACTTGGAATGTAAGGGATGAAACCCAAGCACATGGTCGAGGACTTGATAATATAAAGCTTAAACTGCTAACTTTCAGTGGAAGCTACCAACTAAAAGAATTCCTTGATTAGGTTCCCTGAGTCGAGAAGTTGATTGAGTGTTATCAGTGTGATGATTAAACAAAGGTTAAGCTAGCTTCATTATCCCTTGTTGAATATATAAGGCTTTGGTGGGATAAGTTGGTTGCCAAGCGAGAAGCTAAAGGAGAAGGGATGAATCAACACTTTGTGACGACTTACTTCAAGTAGGAGATGCTCCATGCTTTCCAGTACCTTAGACAGGGTCAAAACACTGTTAAGGAGTACTTACAAGAGTTCAAAATTCTAATGACGAGATGCAAGATTGCCTAGCCATATGACCACACCATTCCTAAATTCCTGAATGGACTCCGAGATGACATTGCCGACGTAGTTGAATTGCAACTGTTTAATTCATTAGACAAGTTGATCAATCTGGCGCTGAAAGTAGAACATCAGAGAAAAAGGAGGCACCAAAGGCTAACTGACTGACCTTAACCAATCAACCCTGAAACTGACAAGTATGCTAAGAGAAGGCCAGAGGCGAAGGTGGATAAAGGTAAGTCTAGCCAACTTGTTCATGTCGAGATGAAGAGGGTTGAGAAAGAAAAAGCACTTGGCAACAAGGCTCAAAAAGTGAAGTGCTTCAAATGCTTAGGCTATAGATATACTGCATCCTAATGCCCGAATAAGAGGGTCAAGGTCTTGAAAGGTGAAGGACCCAATGCTCAAATAGAAAGTCAAAGTGACAGGAGTTCGAAAGACCAGTTGATAAAAGAAGATGTCTATCCCAAAAATCTAGATGAACTCATAGCCATGATAAGCAAGTAAGCCACCCTAAAAGTAGAACCTGGACAATAGGAGAATTTATTTCATATACGGTGTTTAGTGAATGGGAAGACCTATTCCCTAGTAGTTGATTAGGGTAGTTGCACCAACATCGTTTTTGCCGAGCTAGTAGAAAAGATGAGATTGCTGACCTACCAGCATCCCTAACCATATGGACTTAAGTGGTTCAATGATAAGGGTATGGTCCATGTGCATAGGAGAGCTCGGATAGCATTAAAGGCTAGACAATATGAGAATGAGATCGACTTTGATGTAGTGCCTATGAATGCCGTAGATTTACTTCTTAGCCAACCTTAGGAGTATGATCAAAAAGTGATCCATGATGGCTTCCTTAACACTTACACAATTCCAAAGGATGAAAAGAGCTATTGCTTAACCCCTATGAGCATTAAGGAAATCCAAAGACACTTAGCACCCATGGTGAAGAGCAAAGGGAAGAGAAGTTTGTTCAGCATCTCAACCTATGCTTAATATCTAACATCAAGGACAACTTCCTTTCAGACCTACGATAATGATAGGAATCAGCCTCCGACTATATCCAAGCTGAGGTAGACCTATCCTAAGTTAAGGCTTATCAACTCTTACTAAGGTTGAGTAGGAACCAGAAGGATGAGAGGAATAAAAGGATCCACTCAACATCAAGTCTGTCATCTACTAAGAAGCTGAGAGACTACACGACTTAGTACTTAAAACCAGAGAACCATTCAATACGATACGGAAAGACTAATGCAAACTAATTCTAGAACTTAGCAGTTACCGAGCAAACTTTCTAGTGTCTCGGCCAAGTAATGAGAGACTTCAAGGACTCCTTCCCAAACCTAAACATCTAATTGCCGACTACGCCCGGTTTGAATCCTGCTCCTTTTAGGACATGTCAAATGACTACATATTAACTTCCCCCATAAAACACATAGTTTTATATTCTTGTATATGTTGATCTTTATTTTATTTATAGGCCCAATTCTTTAGGGTTTAAGGCCTAATACATTATTTACAGTTTTTCCACTAGGGTATAGGACTTGCTATAAATAGCAACATTTGTAATTAGCAGGGATCATATATATAAAATAAAAAAGAATTTTCCTCTTTCGAGCAAGGTTATACTTGAGCTCCTAGAGCTTACGTTTGCCAGATTATTGAGTGCTAAATAACTTGTTAATTTTTCCTATGTTCTTATCAATCTTGTCCCTAAGATTGTGGTGAACCGTCATTTGAGCCAGTTGGTGAATCACATCTAACCCCCATTTGAATCTCGAGTGACATTTAGTGTTCGTAAGTTGTATTGAACCCTATTTCTAGCTCAAACCCCTGATTGTGTTTGTATCTTGGTGCATGATATCCATATACATTTACTGTCAAACCCCTATTTCACTCCTTGTTCTTCATACCCATTCGAACCTCGAATTCACATCATTGTTTCATGACCCGCTATCATATCATGAGGTCATCAATCACACCTTTGATTATTTACTCCAAGCTACCGTAAGAAGGAACTTGAGTGATTAGTATGTTTGCTTGCCCATGATTGAATTTTATTACAACCGATATATTAATAGTGCCAAAAGTCAGACTCCACTTGAAGTCGTCTATGGTTTCTACCATGAGCTACCTACTTGACCATGTACCAATGCCAACACATGACCAAAGAGACTCTAAAGCCAAAGATCGAGCTCAATCTAACTAGAGAATTTACCAAAAAGTAACTCAACAATTGGATCGAGTTGCATAGAAGCTAAAATAGAAAGGGCAAGGAAAGAGGATTAGGTAATTTTAGTCCGATGATCTAGTTTGGTTTCACTTAAGTCGAGAATGATTCTTAAATAAGAAGAAGAGCGAGTTGTCTGCACGACCTAAAGGACCACTTAAGATACTCCAGAAGATCAACGATAATGCATATTAACTAGAATTACCTGAGGACTATGGAGTATCTAATGTGTTCAACATTACCAACCTAAGTCCTTATCACCCTAAGGAAGATGTTCAACAAGAGGGCCATTTGAATTTGATCCCATATCCTAATCAACCCAAATGGGACAATAGGAATCAACCATTAGAACCCCTCACTTAAGCTTAGGTCCAAGGTCTAGAGAGCATGGCTTAGCACATCCTTACTTACTGACCTAGTATTGAAGAGTTCACGGTATTGATTAGGATTGGGTTCCCCTACCTACCAAACTATCTTGAGCGGTACACATTGATCTCAATTATAAAGTATCAACTTAAGGAGGTTCCAAGAGGTTCCTCTAACAGCTTAGCAAGCTTGCTTAGCAGCAAGGCTAACCCAACTCCAAGGTGTCTACCGAAGTCCAAGGTGTCTAACCGTATGCCAATGCATTCTCAACAACCATCCAATGACACCTAACTACTCACAAGACTAATAGCATAAGTCCTCGTATTGAGCTACTCGAGAGTTGCTAACCAGTCTAACCCCAGTTTTACCTAGTGAAGCCATACCTACTCTAGCAGCTACTAGTGACCCCTAACGTCCATACATGTATGAATGCAAGCCACATATTCCCCTTCTGTACTACGAATTTATCCCTTTCCTAGTATATTCTCTTCAATACTTTGTTGTTTTAAGAAATGTATCCATTTTTGTAAATTATCTAGCTGGAGGGTTGCCTTAAAGTTTCGAGTATAAATACCCATTGTATTATAAGCCACAATAGATGAACACTAATATAATACATGCATTTTCTCTTATTCTTGTCTTCTCTATAAGTTTTATTCTACTCTTATCTAATCCTTTGAGCAAGGCTTGGTGATGAGTGACCCGACTAGTCTAGTTGTGTGTATATTAACTAGCTCAATTGGTCCATAGAAGTTCCTTGGTGCATTATATCCTTGAAGTTGTTTATAAGTTTACTTAACTTTCACCCCCTTTTTCCATTTCCCATTACAACCCTTTCATAGGTTCGGACTTATCCAATATCACTACCCTTATCAGTTCTTAGTGCAACGTATTATCAAGTACATAGCATATCATCTTCCTCGAGCAATTCGCTCTATTGCCAACATGATGTCTAGTCGTTTCTTATGCAAAAACTGAGTCAAACAACTTATTGTTTATATTCCTTTCTAGTTCCAATATCAACTTACTTATGTTTTCTCTATAAATGTAATCTTCTTACTCCAAGCACTCCTTATTTATAGATTAAGACATCACAACAATGTTTGTTCATTTCTAGCAAATCTTCTATGTAGTTTGGCTACCTTGACATCTTGTCCACATTCATAGCTATTAAAACCTAGGTTGCTCAACACATAATCCTTAAATGGTGTTTGTCATAACACATTACCATTCTCAGAACAAGCTATCATTTTTTTCACCATACTCTACTTCAAATCCTTCTTTTTCATCTTTACAATGCTCTTCTTAGGTAAAGAAACTTTAAAGGTCTCAACCAATGTACCTACTATGCTTTTATCAATAGAAAATCTTAGAATAATAAACTAAACATATGATGTCTAATTGCAACAAAGGATTATGCGCTTAATAGTTTCTTACTCATTACATAAAGGACATAACCAATCAATAATTCCTCTATATTGAAACATGTTGACCATGGTGGATATTGAATTTAAAAGAGACCTCCTGATGAGCTACCAACCTTGGATCCTCTTACTCGCGTACGACTCCAAGGCCTTCAATCCCTCACCCAAAGAATTCTCTTTCAGTAACCTACCGATGACAAGAAACTCTATGTAGAAGAAGGGTAGTTGAATTCTTTGACGACTCCGGAAGGTTATACCTTGCTTCATTTTGTCTCTTATGCCAGTGCCAACTATTCGCTTGTCGAGAGCTCTATGCCAAATGATCAAACTTTCAGTTACCAAGAGACAATTGCCAAATGTTGAGACATTCTTCTTTGGGCTGAGTACTGTTCTTCCAACTACTTACCAGCCCTTGTTGCACCTTTTCCTCATCTCAACAGTCCCTAATACTATTGCATCTTAATTCTATGCAAATGTTGTACCTAGAGGATCCTTACACAGAATCAATGTTGTGCTGCTAACTATTCATTTTATCTAACACAATACTATGTTTCCCTTTTTGTCATTTGTCCCTTTTATCCCTTTTCGTATATACTAGGAATCCCCTTTTTATGTACACCTTTTTGTAATTTCTTTATTTGTATTGTTATCCTTGTAAGCCAAAGCATCTTACTTTAGAAATAGACACCAAATATTTTGTTCTTGCGAGACACCCTTTCAAGTTCATTATAATACACTCTTATCTAATCTTGTCGAGTAGCTTAAGGGTAGTGGTAGATGAATGTTGACACTAGCTTGTACGTTACATCAAATAAAGTGTCAAGTCGTGTTGTGTTGGCAGGTAGGTCATATCCTCCGAGCAGCTTCATGTCGGCTATTCTAGTCTATCATCGACCTACTCACTCATTTTTTCTTCAATATCTCAAAGGACCCATCAGTTTCACACTATCTACAATAAGTCCTAGTGATAACTGAGCTCTTAGGCACATCACCTCTATAAAAAGAATGTCCAATCTTAGGTACAATTCTTAAATTCCATATTTTTTCTAAAGATTATTTTGTACAACAAAGATAGAAGAATGCTTCACTTGATGTATGTCTTTCCTTACAAGTTAGGAAAAAAATCGATCAATTCAACTTAATATATACCACAACAATCATGTAGCTATATCCTTCTACTAGGTTTCCCCTCTCTAATGGATTTCTTACTAACCAAAACAGGACACTAGTGTTACAATCCATGATCCACCATATCTAATGACTTGCAAACCCCATTTTAGCTAAAATTTCTTTGAAAATATTTTACTCAATCCTGTCATATGGTTTATTTATATCTAGCCTAATAATACAAAAATGTTTTATTCACTTTCTTCTTATTCTTCAAATGATTAATCATCTCATGTGTAATCGTTATGTTATCTTAGATCAAAACTCCTAATGCAAAAGAGCTTTAATTTTAGAAAATGGACTCACTTATAAAAGACTTAAGCCTACTCAGTAAATTTTTTTTTTCTTTTTTGGGTATAAATTATTGCACAAACTAATTGACCTAAATTAAGTTACTTGTATTAGATTTCAAACTTTTGGAATGGGAACTAACTTGGTATTATTGAAAGAAAAAGGAATTGTACGATATAGCAAAAAGAAATGCTCAGCTACTATAGTTACTAAACACCCAATGTGTAATAGGTTTGATGGAAAATCCTAAGATAGCCATCTAGACTTGGAGCTTTAAGTGCCCCTGGCTACAACACTGCTTTCTTCACTTCTATGATTATTGGCAAACATAAAGAGCAACATTATCATCATTAGCATCACTTTGTCTACCCAATCCAAACAATTACCTAAATTGTGTCATCCACTAGATTTTATAACACACAAGCATATTTCTAATCACAATTTTTGTTCCTCTATATGTCCATTGTCATATTCTAGATGAAAATTACATTCCTTTGCCTTCTAGTAATAGGAGTATGATGGTAAAAATATGTATTCCTATCACTTTTTCACTTTCCCATAACTAATTTATTTAAGCTCATATCTTTCTTCATCTTCAATAGCTTCATCAACTTGTCTAGACTAGATTTTAGCAAGTCTTGCTTTATTTTTTCAACCAACATCTTATTATTTGGAAAAATGCATTTACTTCACCAAGTTAATGCCATACAACATTCATTTAGCTTCCTCATTATGCTAGCAAAGTAATTTTTAGAGTTAATAGAGAAAGATGAAAATCCATTAGAAAATCAAAACTATGCATAGCTATTAGCGCACAATGGTGCATCTCATGATATGGATGGAGAGAATTCTCTTCAACAAGCTTAATAATTTCCCCGATATTTCTACAATGCACACCACATATTTTCAAACTTAAATTTCTATGAATAATTAGAGTTCACAATTAAAGCAGTATGGTTGGATCTTATAGAAGGTACATGAATCACTTGAGTTTTGGGAAAATTTTCTATCCACTTTATGGAGCTAAGACAACCATCTATCCTTTCTTAGACAAAAACATCATTAAGTGTATTATTTGACCAAGTATTTCTTCAGCTCACACAACATAAATCTTGAAGATTTGATTTCCAAACTATGTTTCAAAAACTGTTATCTACCTTTTAACCCACTATCCTTACCTACTCTTCTCTGAATCATCCAACATTTAATTAATATCTCCATCACATAATTGTAGATCCATGACCAGTTTTGAAATTTCAACCAAAGCACTCCATAACTTGATTTTTCTATGGTGCATAAGACCAAGCAAAATAGTCCATTAATGAGCCATCATGACAATGAGCTTAACTATGTATGAATCATCTACAACTTTCAATTGCTCTAATTGATATGCCACAAAGCTTTGTTAGGATAGGTCTAAGCCTATGGAAGGTACGAAAAGGTGAATGGAAAAGGAGTGAAGTAAAGCAATTCCTACAAACAACTCCATGGACATAACATACCAAGAAAATTTTGTAGACCACCTAAACTCAACTAATATGACACACAACTAAGTCTAGAGAAGTCACTCACCACCTGGCCTTACTTAAGGGATAGGATAAGAGCTAAGTGAAGTGGGCAAACAAGCTCTATAAACCTCGTGAATCTAGCTTTCTAAGTATAGATGATTTCTTGAAGTCAATAGTGCTAGTGAGATTTAAAACCGATTAAAATCTTAATTCAAAACCTAAAGTGAATATGAAAACCTTAAACTAACAAATGAACCTCTAATCACATACGAAGACCCTAAAGCGAATATGTAACTACAAAAGTTAACCTTAAGTATATATAACTACAAAAGTTAACCTCGAATCTCATCAAAACTCTAAGATAACAATCGAAGACTTAATTGCTTATGAATATATTAAACCCTAAATGTGTAAAAATACTAGAGATTGTACCTAAAAGTAATAAAAACCCTAAAACTATAACTTTAAGGATATAAAAGCACTAATTCACCATAATTTACCCTAAAACCCTAATTGATAATATAGCTTTAGTATTATATTAAATTATTAGTAAAAGATTAAAGATAACCTTCAATCATTCATAAATATTTATAATACTAAAGTAATCCTTTAGAAATTAAAATATTGCATCATAGATCACATTCAACTTCTAATTATATAACTAGGTTAGTATTACATAGAGTTAAGAGTTTAGTTGATGCTTATGTTACATGTAGTAAATATCAATACCCTAAATGACACTTTTCATAATAATTATACTAAGTAGCTTACCAAAGGATGTATATAGGATGTAAATACCTAAAAGAAGATCTCATTAGTTATTTTTACTAATCATTTCAATAAACCTCATATTTCCTTTTATTTCCTTAATTTTTCTCCTAATTTTTCCTAATTACTTCATTATATACACTAAATGACATGTAATTTTGAAAGTTGACCAAGTCAACACATGTTGACCAAGGTCAAAAGGTTGACTAAAGTTAACATATGGAAAAGTCAACAAAGTGTCATTTTCACACTAGAATCTTCTCTATCTTTCTATTGATTTCTTTTCTTTTATTTTAGATTTTTTTCCCTTTTTTCCTCTTCCTTTGCCATCCACTACTTTTCCCATTAAGGACCCCACTTGTCATCATTTATAAAACATAAAATACATAACCCAAAACCCCTTTTCTTCTCCCATTTCTAAACTGTCACCTTCTTGTCCCCCATTCTCTCAAACTTTTCAATTTTACTTCCATATCTCAACTACTTTTCATCCACTAGATAAATTAATACCTCTCTTACATATTACAAGGAGCAAAAGGTATGTTGTTATGTAATTTTTATCTTATTTAGTAGTTAGATGTATAGGTTAGGTTAGTATAGGAAGTTTATGTGATATGTACATATATGTTATTGAAGGAATAAAGTTCCAATTTTTATGCTTAGAAGTGTAGGAATCCTTAGGTAACTAGAAAAAGAACACTTGTACATATGCTTAAATATGTGTATATAAGAGTATACTTGATAAATACATGTATGGGAACTCTTGTACATGAATAACCATTATGTACATAACCTAAAATGAGGTATATACTAGTTATACATACATATACCTTACTAAATACACCCTTTAAATGTAAAAATATGAAATTTGTAAAGCTTTCTTCAGAGGGAACATTAGGCATACGAAAATATGTATAAAAATACATATGTCACTATGTGTGTATCGGGTCTATGAACTAGTATGCATATGAGTACACAAGTATACATACTAGTATGTTAAAAGTATAAGTATGTATATAATATATGTGTAAAGTATATGAATACATAAGGATAAGTAAGCATATGTAATGGATGATATAAGCAAATGATGACCTAATCAATTGATGACATAAGCGATGATGTAAGCATAAGCTTATAAAATAATAAATTATAAGATTACATAAGAATATAACATATTTATGTATATATATACTTAGGAGTCGAAAATCCTTGAAACCCTAATATACTTCCTAAATTGAATTTCACCTAATTAAGTACATAAATTAATAAATACTTATGTAAAATCATCTAAGTGTAAGAATCTAATAGCTAATGAAATCATTAACTGCTAAATTAAGACATAAAAACTAGCCAATAAGAACATTTAAGTTTCAATAGTTAAAATTTCAATAAGTTTAGTTCATATCGTAAAACACTGGTCTTAACATCCAAAACGGGCATCACCGTGTGAACGTACGTCCAAAAATAATGAAAAACAACTATAAGTTCGTAAATATCAGAATTAGAATAAAAAAGTTACTAAACACATAAAAGAAGTCTCATAATTTACAAATATAAGAAAATAGTTACTATTAATCCCGTTGAGTATGGTAAACTCTATACACATCATACTTAGGTTATATGGGGGGAAACTAAACAAACTACAATAAACTTTTAGTTAACTAAGAAGTCTGACTTCTTAGAATACTTATAAGGTTTACTATCTTTTAGGCGTTTAATATCGAGTTCTAGAAACCTCAAAGCTTGGAGAATGAGCAATAATCCAGGTGAGAGAGTTCTAATGACTTGCTACTTGCTTATACATGTTACTTGTATGATGTTTTGCTGCTTGTTGTTACTGGTATGTCTGAATGACTGCTTTGCTTGTTTAATATCATCCATGTGCTCATCTTATTAAATTGATAAATATAAATATCAAACCAAAATAACCGATTATACTTGTCGCATGTCTATGACCCGGTAAAGGTATGAAAGGAGAGTGCTAGTTTTGCAAACATCTTAAGAAAACTATTTTTGGAAAAAGCTTTTCTACTCTTAAACATGTTTTTTTTCTTTTTTATGATCTCTATAAGGGCTCAGGGAGCCATAAATAATATTTTAGCGTTAAGGCAATGTTAGCATAGGATCTCCAAATGATAGCGAGAGGACTCACTTTATTATGCTTGTAAGGCCTTAGATAATTTTGATTGTGAGAGGACTCGCATATTTGTGCCGAAGGGCCTTGGATGGTGGATAGTCTTAGTTTGAGATCCACCTATTTGGATTGAAACTCTTTTCTCGACTAGGGTAATAGTCGAGTGTTGCCTAAAGGGGTAATGCCCCTAGGCAGCCTCATGCGGATAAGCTAAGGTGCCTTGTGCAAGTAAGTACAGGGGATAATCAAAGTGTAGACGACGTAATTCTACACCTTCCATAGTTCCGAACTCCTACGGATGTGTTGCTTGCATTCATCGCACTTGCATTCATTTTGTATGTAGATAGCTTGCACGTGTGATAATAATGTGTGATAACTTGCTTGAACGGTAGTGGTGAGGAACGAACTCACTTAGCTGTTTTATGCTCATTCCCCCTTAGTTTCTCTTACAGGTTTACTTGCGATGTGATTAGGATGAGTCACGAGTGCCAAGTGCGAGATGAAGATATGTATATTAGTGATAGAAGTAGTTGAGTACCCTTTAGATGATATATAAATATCCTTTGTAGAAAATATTTATATGTTAGAACTTAATATAATTTAATTTTTCTTGCAATTTTATAATGTTGGTATATCCTATCTTATTATTTGGTAGGGGATACTGATTCTCTACAGTTCTAAGAAACTGTAGGTTGTCGGACATCCATAGTTATTTATATTTTGTAATACATTAATTGATTAAAAAAAATTAACAACCTTAGCGATTAATCATTTAGAGTCTTGTAATCTCTAACTTACAAGGCGATTTCCATATCATAGGTACACATGTATTATGGAAATTTTAGGCAATCCTACTAAGCCCCCTATAAGGTCTTGATAAGCTCACAAGAGGAAGATAATCTGTATATTAAGGATAAGGTTATGCGGCTCACAATAGGGTATTATACTTGAGAATCTAGGGCTACATGCTATATAAGGAAAAGAATAAATGGATACATCACAAATTGAGTGAAATACAAAGAATAATTAAGGATACAAAAGTAACTAAAGTAAGAGAAGCTTCTATAGGCAAATTTCTTTATGTCTTAGTGGGGGGATATGTAGCAGTCATCCATTAGTTGCTGCTCTTGAGGAAAAGACATATTGTCATAACCAAAATGGATGAATGCTAAGTTGATCCTGTCATAGTTTTCAATAGGATTAGCTAGCTCGGACTTTAGGAGGATTAACACTTAGTAGAGTCTCATCATGTCAAGGGTGCTTGGGGCCAAGTGCTCAGTGCTTGGGGGCCAAGTTGTTGGATGAGCTTACCTAGTAGTATGAATAGGGGTTTGAGGCATTGAGTTGTTAACTTGCCAACTTATTAGACAAAATATATGGTTAGGAGCATCTCAATAGTCACAATAAGAAGTTTGGTGTGAATAGGAGTTCAAAATCCTCAAGGATAGATTAGGAAGAAAGAATGTGCCTAGTCATGCATTCAAGTCCTCAAGCTTAAGCTTTAGTCAAGGGTCTAATTGGTTGATTCCCATCATCTCTTCTAAGTCAATTAGGATTTGAGATCAAATTCGGATGATCTCCTTACTACTTGCTTCCTTTTGATTAGTAGTGGCATAAGTCAACAATGTTGAACACTTTAGAAACTCTAAGTGTTTTAGTAGCTCTAGTCAATAGGCATTGTCATTGATCATTTGGAGTATCTTGAATGGTCCTTTGGCTTGGGTAGATAATTTGTTCTTCCTCCTATTTGGCAGCCTTTCTTCACTCAAGTATAACTAAACTAGGTCGCCAGGCTAAAATTGCCTTGTTCTCCTTCTTCATTCTTTCTCTTCTAACTTTCTAGTAACTCGATTAATCTGCTGTTCGACTTTTTGGTAGATCCTCTAAAGGGATTAAGCTTAATCTCTTTCCTCAAAATCTTTTTGGTCACCTGTAGACATAGGGATGTGGTTGAAGGGTAGCTCGAGGTGGAAACCACAAATGACCTTAAAGGGTATTTAGCCTGTAGTGCTGGGGATAGGCTTGTTGTAAGTGAATTTTACCATAAGTAGGCAGATATCCCAATTAGTCAAGTTCCTTCCCATTGTTTCTTAGAGTAGTGAACCTAAAGTGCAATTGAGGACCTCCATCTGGCCATCAATTTGGAGCTAACATGATGTACTAAATAGTAACTTGAATTCTAACCAATGTTAGACGGTTCTCTAGAAATGGCACTGAAACTTTGGGTCTCAATCTGACACTACACTCCTCAACACATCATGCAAGCAAATGATTTCCTACAATAAGAGAAAAGCAATAGGTGAAGCATTGTTAGTCTTAATGCATGGCATAAATGATGCGATCTTACTGAATCTATCCATAATGACCATAACAAATTCTTTTCCTTAGTCAATCCTGGGTAGGCCAAGGATAAAGTCTATGCTTAGATCAATCCATAGTCTAATTAGGATAGGCAAAGACATCGCTCTCCTTTATTCAAGTTGAATTTTTGCCTTCGTGGGTCACACATCCTTCCCCTACACGATGGACATCTCTTCTCATCTTAGGCCAAAAGAACTAAGCAATCAGCAACTCAAAGGTTTTCTTTTCTCCAAAATGTCCAGAGATTCCTCCACTATGAGCTTCTCTCACTAATAACTCTCTAATAGAACAAGTTAGCATATAGAGCTTGCCACCTGAGATAAGTATCCATCTTCTACATGATAGTCATCTACCATCCTCCTTTCTTCACATTGTTTATACATTAGACTAAAATGAGCATCTCTAGTTTAAAGGTCGGTAAGGTATGCATGCCTCCATGACAAGCCATTGGCAACCATATTCACCTTGCCATGCTTATACTTAATTACAAAGTTGAATCCTTCCAAAAACTCTACCCATCCAGCATGCCTCTTTAAAAGCTTAGACTAACTTCTCAAGTACCTTAAGGACTCATGGTCACTGTAGATGATGAGCTCCTTAGGTAAGAGATAATGTTTCCATACACAAAGAGCTTAAATTAGTGTTAGGAGTTCCTTATCATATACTGAATAGTTCAATTGTACTCCTTTGAAACTTTCGCTATGGTATGCAGCAAGTTGACCTTCTTGCATCAATACAGCTCCAATGCCTACACCTAATGCATTGCTTTCTAGCTCAAACCCTTTCTCAAAGTCAAGTAGAGCCAAAATTGGGGTAGAGATCAATCTCTTCTTTACCTTGGCAAAGCTCTTCTCTTCATTCTCTCCCTATTTGAACTCTATACTCTTCTTTGTTAGCTCAATGAGAGGGGCAACAATTATAGTGAATCCCTAGATAAAACACTAGTAAAATGAACCTAAGCAATGAATTGCTTCTTACCTTAGCATAGGAGGTCAAAATTAGCCATTCAATAATAGCTTAGATCTTGTCTTTGTCTAATCACAAGCCTCCACCATTGACCACATATCTAAGGAACACCTCTTCTTGATAGAAACAACACTTTTTTTATGTTACCAAACAATCTTTAGGCTCAAAGCACGTCAAACATGGCTTGGAGATGGGTAGTATAGTTGGACATGCTGGGATTATATGCTAAAAAGTCATCAAAATAAACAACAACAAACTTTTCAATCAAATCCCTCATCACATATTTCATTAGTCTCATGAAGGTACTCAAGGCATCGAATAAACTGAAAGGCATGACCAACCACTCATATAGACCATGGCAAGTCTTAAATGTTGCTTGCCACTTGTCTCTAGACTTCATCATAATTTGATGGTAATTAAATTTCAAGTCAATCTTGCTAAATATTCATGCACCATACAATTCATCTAACATGTCATCTAACTTGGAAATGGGATGCCTATACTTGATTGTAATTTTATTAATGGCTCTACTATCTACATACATTTGCCAGGATTCATCCTTCTTCAATACTAGTAAGGTCAAAACAACGCACGAGTTGAGAATCTCTTTAACATACCACTTTTCCATTAGTTCATTAACTTACCTTTGCAATTCGACAACCTACTCAAGTTTCATCTGATAAGCCAACTTGTTAGGGAGAGTGGCACTTAATCCCTTAGATCGGGTGCAGTCCTTCTAGCAACTACTTAGGAAACAACTCAACATACTCCTCGAGTAGCTTATTGACTTCTTTTAATAGCTGTACTTACTCCTTCAGCTCTAATAACCTTCAATTAATAAGGTCAGCATGTCAGACTGTACGACTTCTTGGAGGTTAGAACAACAAAGAACTATAGTTTTCTTAGATCCTTGAGTTAACTTAGCCTATAACTTACTAACTTGACTTGGGGTCTTTAGGTTTAGGATAATCTTTCTTCTATCCTTCACAATTGTATACATGTTCTTATACCCATCGTACATGACTCTTCAATCAAATAGCCAAGGCTGACCTAATAGCAAGTGCGATGCATAGATAAGTAGTATGTCATAGAGAATCTCGTCTAAATAGTTCCATATAGAGAGCAGTAAGAGCACTTGCTAATGACATGGAGTGCTCCTTTCTTATTTAGCGAGTGCAATTTGTACAGCTTAGTGGTTTAAGCCTTTGCACTATGCCGATAGATAGAACATAGTGTAGCTTTCACTATCTACAATAAGTGTACACACCTGATTCTTTACCTTATGGGTAATGTAGAACAAATTTTCCCACTATTCTTCCTCAATAGATAACTCGAGGTTCATGGCACATCGGGTAACTAAGGTTAACTTGTCCAATTCCTTAACAAACACACCCTCTTCAACAAACCTATCAACACCTACCTCGACATTCTCCTTCACTTCAACCTTCTCCTTAGACTCTTCATCCGTGTTGTCTACTTCTATAATTAGGCCTTCTACTTTAATGACCATGGTACGACGGTCGAGACATTAGCAGCCATGTGCCTAAAACCCTAACACTTGAAGCATTTGATCTTGCCCATCTTCTATCCTAATGTCTAACCCTTCTCTAATCTCTTCAATGAGTTCTTTTCAATAAGTCAGGTCTCAAGTCAAGCAAGACACCAGTTCGCGTGATCAGCTCAATATTAAATTGGCTTAGTGATTACCTTACACAGGTCAGCTGGTTAAAGCAGGTCAGATCAACTAAGGTTAGCTCAATCTATTCCTTCTCTACTATCAGGACCCTAAAAGGGGCCTAGTAGGATTACCAAAAAATTTCCATGTCACATATGCACTCATGATATAGAAACCGCCTTGCAAGTTAGAGATTGTAAGACTCTAAATGATAAATCACTAAGATTACTAATTTTTAAGTAATTAATTTATTATAACATAACATATAAATATAAATAACTATGGATGTCTGATATCCCATAGTTCCTCAGAACCACAGAGAATTGGTATCCCCTATCAAATGATAAGATCGAATAGAATAAACTTGAAATTCAAATTTATTGAAGTTACTAAATCTAAATATATAAGTACATTTAAAGTCTCAAATAAGCCATACAATCTTTCTCTAATTCTAACCTCTAGAACATCTCAATATTTGTACTCAATGCTTAACTCTTAACCCATGCCCAATTATCTATCAACCTGCAAAAGAAAAGCTATTGGGGAATAAGCTATAAGAGCTTAGTGAGTTATCCCTCATACCATACTGACGATCAAGTTATCAAATAAATTATTATAATCATATGAATGCATGCATATGCAGTATGCCAAACAATATATACAGTTGACTGGTGCTGCATATAACATCGGACTTTAACGCCCTCTAAGATAAGGGTTAAAGATACATCGGCACCAATCACAACCAGGCTTTAGCACTTAGGTTTTTAACCATAACTTTGAATTTCGTATTTCACAACATACATTTCCATTTTTGAAAATCCAGTACTATGCAAAATCCTAAGCCTAACGGTGAGGTAGCCTCTACAATCCACCCTCATACCCTATAGCGGAGGTCTCTAAACTCGACCCTCAACCATATGGTTGGCGTCTTCATCGCCTAGTAAGCCTGTAAGTTTAGATAAGGTCATGTTGTAAGAATGCATCATACAAAAACACTTTAATATATAGAAACAACCCCCACAAGGCCTCTCTTTACCTCCGCGTGAAGTGATGGTCGGAATAAGTAATGCAATGCATGGAAAATGCATGACCCTTTTTATTTAAGATAAGCTAAATATATTTAAGTCAAATTATGAGCCGATCAATCAATATCAGCAAACCATCCAAATCATGTAATAATCAATCATATAATTAAATCATCGATTGTCGTATTTAACAATATTTCTCACAGTAATCAATTAATATCAAGCACATGCATATCTTGAAACCCCATGCATCAAGTTATTGATATTCAATTTAAGTGCACTAACTCCAAGCATAAACAAGTATAGAGTAATCGGGACTACTCACTTGGCTATGACGTCTCGTGCTAATTGTAGTAGTCCTCGAGAAGATCCCAACCCTTGTCAGGACCACTTAATTATTATAAGATAAAAATGATAGTGAGTAACTGAATGAACTAGTTATTCTAGGTATTCGTTCACCTATTTCTACTTAGGTTTCTATTAGTTTTCATTTGATTGAACCTTATCACTAATCGTATGTAACTTTTTCATTTTATTTTCAATATTTATGAACTTATAGTCGTTTTTCATCGTTTTCAGACATACGTTCACATGATAATGTTTGTTTTAGATGTTAAGACCCATGTTTTACAATATGGACTAAATTTATTGGAATTTTAACTATTGAGACTTAAATATTCTTATTGCTCATGTTTATATCCTATTTTAGTACTTAACGATTTAATTAGCCATTAGATTCTTATACTTAGATAATTTTACATTGTTATTACTAATTTACATGTTTAATTAAGACTGATTCAATTTAGGATGTGTATTAGGGGTTTAAAGAAATTTCGGCCCATATGTATATGTATACATATATATATCATGTCATCTTATAGTTTATTATTTTATAAGCTTATGTCATCACTTGCTTAGGTCATTACTAAGGTCATAAATTGATTAGGTCATCGCTTAGGTCATCATTTGCTTACATAAGTCCTTACTTCATATTTGAGTGTCTTATGTACATTTAAATATATGCTAAGTATACACTTATGCTTTTACTAAACTTATATGTATACTAGTATACTTATACATATACTTATACATATATCGTATTTATACTTGTACATATAGCTATATATACATACGATTACATACGTATTTTCGTATGCCTAATGTTCCCTCTTAAGAAAGCTACATAAATTCCATATTTTTATATGTTATGGGCTTATTTAACAAGATATATGTATGTATAGTTAGTATATTCCTTCTTTTTAGTTATGTACATAAAGTATACTTATGTATAAGGGTTTCCATACATGTGTACATCAAGTATATCCTTGTATACACATACTTGATCATATGTATATGTGCTCCTTTTTCAATTATCTAAGGATTTCTTATACCTATACTAAAGACTTCACTAAAACCCTTACATATACACTTCACATGTACTCATTTGTTGTATGTACATAGGTATTTATATATGTATACCTAAGTATTTATACACTCCTAAGCATAAGTATGGAGTTTTCTACCTTCAACACATATATACATATTACACAAAGTTCCTACACTAACCTATAATAGACACTAATTCACTTGTTGAAATAGAAATTTAAATGGAATTTCAAATGAAGTCATACCTCTTTCTTCTTTTAGATAAGGGTGAGGAGTTTACTTATTTAGTATATGAAAAGTTGTTGTAGTATAGAAGTGGGTTTAGAAAATTAGAAAGACAAAAGGGGAAAAGGAGGTGACGGTTTTGGAGATAGGGGGAAAGGAATTTGTTTTGTGTAATTTTTGTAGTTTAAAATGAAGACAAATGGGGTCTAGAAGTCCCCATATGTTGGACGGCAAAGAGGATAAGAAAGGGAAAAAAGTCCATGTAAAAATGAGTAGAAAACTTTAGAACAAAGGAGAACTCTCTAGTTGAAAATGACCCATGTTGACTTTGTTCAACATGTTGACTTAGTCAACTCTCTTAAAATTACATGTAATTTGAATGCACATAATGGGGTAATTGAGGATAATTAGGAGAAAAATTAAGAAAATAAAAGGAAATATGATGTTTGTTGAAATGATTAGTAAAAATAGTTAATAAGATCTCCCTCCAAGTATTTATATCCTATTACATTATTTAGTGTGGTACTTAGTGTAACTATTATAAAAAGTGCCATTTAGGATATTAACATTGACTATATGTAATAAAAACATCAACTAAACACCTAAATCTATAAAATACTAACCTAGTTATATGATTAGAAGATGGATGTGATCTATAGTGCAATATCTTAGTTTTCTAGTAAATTACATTAGTATTGTAAGCACTTATGAATAATTGAAAGTTATCTTAATTATTTGTTAATGATTTAGTATGATACTAATAATATATTAGCAATTAGGGTTTTAGGGTAAATTATAGTGAATTAATACCTTTATATCCTTAAAATGATAGTTTTAGGGTTTTCATCACCTTCAGTTGCAATCTCGAGTGTTTATATACATTTAGGTTAAAAAAAAATTATATGCGATTGAATCTTCAGTTGTTATCTTAAGGTTTTCGTTTTAACTAGCCTTATCAACTCTTAGATTTTTCTAGCACACTAGGGTTTACTTTGGGTATTAGGTTGAAAATTTTAGGGGTTTACATCTACCTCTCCACTTTCTAAGCAATTCTTATGGCCTCTTCAAGAGTGGTTAATTGTTAAAGTTCTACCACTTCTGAAATCTCATATCTTAATCAAGCGAGAAATCTATATACTATACGAGCTGCTGGCTCACTAACCTTACATTAGATCATGAGCATCTAGAACTCCCATACATATTCGTCAACAGTTCAACTTCCTTGTTCTAGCCCTTAAAGCCAGGAAAATGTGTCTTATAGTTAAATGTTTGGCACAAATCTCACTCTAAGAGTTCTCTTCATCTCGGGCTAAGTACTAACCTCTCTATATCCATCTCTTCTCCGCATAGCCTGGAAGTTCTTCCATCACATAGTACAATATCTTGAGAACTCGAGGGCGGTCATTCTACCTTTTCATGGTCTTCGTATTAGTAGTAGTTAAAGACTCTGTCAACCTTCTCCTAATCAAGGTACTCATCGGCATCACTTGTACTACTGAAGCTTAGAATTTAGAGTTTCATGCGGTTGGAAGCTCATGGTAGGTCAAGAATGAACTATTAGAAGGTAGAAATTTTTGGACCATTATAGTGCCTTCACAATGCTCTTAGACTTAGAATAAATTGCTGCAAGCTAAGATTTAGATCTAACTGCTCTTTCTATGGGAAGTTGGCAATGGTCAAAAAATTTCTATGTGACATGAAAATTGGCATCCCAAAGGTCCCTTGGCATCTTAGCTTAGAAAAAGAACTATGTACAATTTGCGTTGGTGGAAGGAAGTTACAGTAAGTTCAATCATTAAAGGGAATGAGTGATATTAGCCTATTAATGAAATTTGGTAGCAAATTAGATCTTTCATCGCTTCAAATCTCTTTCCCAAACCGGATTATCCCAACTGGTTTGTTTTAAAACATGAATTCTCCTGTATTTTCTTCATCTGTGAAGCCTATAACCATCTAAGAATGCATCATGCTAGGGTGGACTGGCATAATATAGTACAGAACAAGACAAATCTCCTTCACCATGCCTTCATGATGTGACTAGCAATACAAGAGAGATTGCTTACACAAGACAAATTGATGTATTGGGGCATAATCAATAGAAATATTTGCTATTTTTGCAAGAGCGAAGAGGAGACACATATGCATCTTTTTCTAGGCTATGATTACACTAAAGACATTTGGTTGGAGATCTAAAGACAGTTTATGTTTTGTGCTAATGATATCTTCTCGATTCTTCTATGATAGAGTTAGCTTTATTTTTTGGAAGACATATTGATCTTAGGCGATGAAAGCTCCCTTGAGTTATTATTTATCCTCTTTGGAAAGAGAGGAATACTAAAAGGGTAGGGGCTATCCCCTCTTCTAATTTAGTCCTAGTTAGGAAGATTTTGTGTTTTCTATAATTTTCTTATACAGTTAGGCTATGGTTTTTGTGTATATTGATTTATGGTCATGGCTAAGGGATCGATCCATTTAACTCTTTTGTACTTAGTTGGTGGATTGATTCTTTGAGTTTCCTATTCTTTTGTATATTTCTCTCTTTCCAATTATAAATTAGAAACACAAAAGAAAAAAAATCTAACATTACCTTATAAAAAATGCTCATAGTACACAAGCTTTATCCTCAACCTTGAAGTACTCCTCCCTATCCACTTCTTCCATGTTAGCCAAGCCTATTCTTCTTTGAACCTGTCTTCCCACTCCTCCATCTGAGTGTTCATGAGCTAAGAACTATCTCCGAACTACTTGAGCGGCATCGTTAACTTTAGGAACAACTCAAGGAGGGCTATAAATTACCTCAACAGGTTAGGAAGCTAAATTATGAACAGCTTAAGTTAGTTCTACAATCATGTTCATCACCTCATCAATTTACTCATCGATGCTCCTAGGGATAATCGGAGTCTATCTACCTTAGTGAACAATACCACTCTCATTATCTCCAATAACATTGCCATTTACACTTGAATCAATCATCTTCCTCTACTACAACCTCAAACAATCTTCAACCAACAACAAATATTCATACTCCAAATAACACAAACCCAACACAATGACCAACTCCTCAAACACAAAACTTCTCAAGCATAGAAAACTCTTACTCAACAGTTGCTTTATTTTTCTTACTCAAAACAAGGTAAAATAGAGAACTACTTGACAATAGTCATATACGATAATACAGTCGATCCTAAACTATTACTCACTATTGTAGCACTTACTCATCAATGTACATACATACGTATAGTCATACCCACAACACAAAAACAACCATAACAAAACGTACAACATAGTAACTTACTGCATATGAACCTTTGCTCTAATATTAAGATGATATGTCACGACCAAGGTCATACAAGGGTAGCAGTACCAAGATGGGTTAGAGCCTATGGAAGGCATAAAAAGGTAAATGAAAGAGAAGTGAAGTCAAGCAATTCCTATGAATAGCTTTGTAGATATGACACACTAAGAAACTTCCATAGATCGCTTAGACTCAACTATTATAATGCACAGCTAAGTCTAGATGAGTCACTCACCACCTAGCATTAATCAAGGAATAAGATAAGAGTTGAGTGAAGTAAGTAGACGAGCTCACAAGAGGAAGATATTTTGTGTACTAAGGGTAAGGTTCATGTGGCTCACAATACAAATTGGGTATTTATACCTAAGAATCTAGGGCTACATGCTATATGACGAAAAGGCTAAAATGGTACATCCCAAATTTGAGTAAAATACAAAGAATAATTATGAGTACAAAAGTAATTGGAGCAAAAGAAGCGTCTATGGGTAGATTCCTTCACAACTTGGTAAGGTACATGTGGCTATCATATGTTAACTATTGCTATTGGGGAAAAGACATACTGTTACAGCCAAAATGGACGAATGTTGAGCTAATTTATTTGCAACTATCAATAGGCTTGGTCAACTCAGACTTCGAGAAGAATGATACTTGGTAGAGTTTAATCATGTCATAGGTGCTCAAGGGTTAAGCTGTTAGATGAGCTTACCGAGTAGTTAAAAGAGGGATTCGAGGTATTAAGCTGTCGACCAATAGAGTGGTTGGATAAAGTATAAGATTAGGAACAACTCAATAGTTATAGTAGAAGTTAGACGCAAATGGGAGTTTGAACTCCTTGAGGGCAGGTTAGGAAGAAAGAATGCACCTAACTATGCATTCAAGTCCTCAAGCTCGAGTTCTAGTCAAAGGTCCAACTGGTTGATTCCCATCATCTAACTCTAATATCCTTATCCACCATAAAGACAATCCACTACTTAATCCCCTAGGAGGTGCACAAAAGCTACCGGAATATCGCATTCTTCTTATATGCTCGAATATATTTTTGTTCTCTTTTGTTTCTATTAATAATGTAATGCATGGTTTATGTTTCTTCACTACGTCTTTTAGCTAACAAAATACTAAGGATAGCCTAAAACCTTGACAATTCCAAGAGAGGTAAATCAAGGCCCTTATAAGGCTAACTTAATCTAACCATCACCAAGAAATTGCCTTATCAATTTAACATGTATGCCATATGACTCAAATGACTTTTCAATCGCAATACTCTTAATTCCTTTCCTTACCCCACACTACTTAACCTTTTTAGTCGAATTTTGTTATTCGAACTTCCTTTTTAACCCTTTTGACCTTACTTGATTTTCCTATACATTCACTTCAACTACAACATTAACAATTTAAAATTAATTTCATGACCTATTAGCAATGGCCCTTTTCTAAAATTAAGCCTATAGAATGCATCGGCAAGATCATTAATACTTAAAGTCTTCAATAGAGCTAATTTTGAAGATTTAAAATGTATCAAACCTAAGCTTCTACCAATAACTTACTGTCTTTTCTCATCCCCTTCTTCATCTAAAGGTGAAACAATAAAATACTCCTTTTCTCTATTACCATTTTATATATAGTTGTACTTTTCTTTTATTGCAAGGTTAGAACTATATGTTAGAGCAAGTTTTGGATTGTATATGTGGTTTAGGCTATGTGCGTAATGGATAGATAGCTATGCTTTTTTAAATTTTAGGTATAGATTAGAATGTATGAAAGTGGCTAGGTTGGTTTTGTGTGAATCTGTAAGTGTGTTGTGTGTTTAAAAGGATGAAACCAGGTTTTGTATGAGATTTGTTGATGAATGTAATGATGCATTTTCTTTTACAATAGTATCCTAGTTAGCATGTTCTCACTCCAACTTTTATCTTCCACTCCCTTGCATTTCATTCAATCCATAATCATATATAAGAAATGCACACAAACTAGATCTATGCACCATAGATTCATAATTTTTTGTATGAACATTGTTTACCTATAAGTCCTAGCCTTCTAGAATCAACACACAACACAAATAGCCTCTAATACATTAAATATAGTATTTATTGCCAGCACTATGATTCACCTAAGTACTCATTCATAGTGGTTTTTTACAATCAACTTTTACTTTAACTCGTAAGAAACAACGTATAGCCCAACTAAGTAATTTGATAGCAATTAACTTCATTACCTAAACAATAAGACCCCATGTTTGCTTACATTATTCATAAGCAAATGATCTATTTGAAGTTTATGAGCCTAATATAAAACAATATAAATTTAAAACTAATATCCTCAAATCTTAAGCATAAACTTCATTCCTCCATAACTAAGCAATAGCCCATGGCCCTTCATGGATGATTTCTTTTGTAGTTTTGAAGCTATCAAATGCAAACAAAAATAGGTTTACACCCATCACAAAAATTTTAACTTTCCTAAATTCTCTTTATGCTCTCTTCAAGATGTTTAAACCTTACATTCTCATTGAGGGATCTTTTTGCTATTATTTTTTCCAATCATAAGATATTTCTTCTCATTAATTAGCTTTATGTTTTCCTACAAGTCCAAGCTATATTGAATATCATCAAAACCTGCTAGAACCCATTAGAACCTTACTAAAACAAGAAGCATTAGACATCGATCTTGTTAGCAAGCCTAATATAATACAACCTTGCTATCTAATGACTAATATCCTTCCTTCACCAACCATTTATTCTTTCACAAGAAATTATAGCTTTCTAAATATTCTAGATCATGTATTTAATATCTCCTGTTACTCTATTTCTCACTTTTATTTAGATAAGGTATGAAAAGTCTTAACTTTGTATATTTCTCTTGTGTTTTAGGGGTGTTTACTCTCTCTACTCTTGCATTTGATTTTAATACTCACACATATAAAGCTCACTCACCAATTCTTAGTTATTCTTCATATTTTGCAAGGTTAATGGTGATTATTAATGGTGGAAGTGATGAAAGAATAATGAAGATGATGGAATGTAATGGTAGTATTCGAAATTGTGAATCTCCTTGATGTTAAAAGTACCTAAATGCTTTTTTTTTTTATTGTATCAATATTCTTGCTCCAACTTTGACCTTAAAAATTTCCTCTCTCCTCTAAAGCAACCTTATCCTCATGGTTGAGCTAAAAATTGGCCCAAGTGGGAAAAATCTATAGACCTACTTATAAAATCCAATGGTTATGTAGTCCAAACCCTATGTCTTCTCTATTCTTCTTGATCGGTGTATTATAAATTGAGGTCCTAAAGAATATTTGTTGGTCATGGGTCAGACAATGTTGATGAAGTGGTAACATATCTAGATATGTTGTTAGTAGAATTTGATAACTTCAAATATACTCCCTATGCCACTAATTGAAAACATAAAGCCATAACTTCGTCTTTAGTTGATCTCCCCAATTGAAGATGTATAGTTTGTCATGTATATGCCTATTGATCACACTCTAATGTGACATGATGTCCTTGTTACATAAAATACACAGTCAGCTAACTATAATTAATAGTGATAGGTCCCAAAACTTTGTAATTACCATGCCACTAATACAGATTCTGCTCCTTAAACAAGGAGAACATAAAATGATGTTGTGGATTATAGTCCTTACATAAGTACCAATACATTATCACATTGGCCTTCACATGCTAAATATTATCTATTCCCAATCATTACATGAAATTTTGGGGATGGAATGTTTGGTAAGCCTAAATTTTTAATCATTCAACTTCCTACAAAATTATGAGTGCCACCAAAGTTAATTAGCATAGAAACTTTCTAAGTGTATACTATTCCTATAAATCTTGATGTAAGAAACCTCGTCTCTCTTGATAATACATGATAACTAATAGTGCAAGATACATCATATGCATTTTCCTTTGGTATATACTCAATAATCTCGTACTATATATTGTTTATCTCATCATGTCCATCATATTACAATAAGAGAAACTTAGCCTTACACTTATGCTTCTTACTAAACTTCTCATCACTATAGAAGCACAATCCTTGTTCACACCTAGCTTATATCTCTATTTTTGTTAACTATTTAATGGGTAATGATATTTTGGTAGGTTGTGGTTGTGTTGATTGTGATTGTAGTGGTGAAGTTGCTAAAGAGTTAAAAGGGGTAGTATGTATAGTTGATGGTTTGGAAAATTGAATTGGTAACAATGTTGAAGAAGAATGGGAATAAGAAATGAATGATTAGGATGAAAACAGTTAATTGAAAAATTTAGATTCTTGTAATCTACCTAACCAGATTGCTTACAATAAACTTTGAAGCTTGGCAATTTGTATTTCTCTTCTAAGCTTCAAATCTAAAATGAAGTGATAACAAGAAATTTGCTAACGGCTCAATTATTTTATTTAAAAGTGACTCAAACTGTGATTGGTATTCATATACTAATTTAGTTTGAGTAATTTCAATAGTATACATTGAATATCTTCATATTTTAATGATCTAATGCAAATTTCTAATATTTTGATAAAAAAAATTGAGGAACTTAATTGTTGTTTGGGATGCATCACACTAAAACTTAATACAATCCTCTATTGGCAAAGAAAGAGTGGTAAGCCTCTATTCATCAGATATCTTATGGGAAAGAAAAAAGAAATTAATATGCTTTAGATATCCACCCTAGTAGATCTTTAACATTGTACTTTGGAATTTCCAACTTGATACCTTTTGAAATTGAATTATGATACCCCAGGCTTTGAATCATGAATTTATTTTTGAGAAGCCTATGTCTTCTTTTGGTCCACCATGAATGCTTGTGAATGTGCTAATTACCTCAATAAAGCATCAAATTTATCTTGTAAATCATGCTAAAATTTCTTTGTTTCTTCTTACATTTGTCATTGACTAAGTGTAAGGTATTAATCTTCTTATCAAGAACAGCAAGTAAACCAAATACAATATCGACCTACTATTTATTGTCTAGTATCCTTCCCTAAACTCAAAATGTATTGTTTAGCATAGAGCCCTAGCTATTTATTTGAATATTCTAGATCGATTATCTAATATCTTAGTTGACTCTTTTTCTCACTTGTATGCAAGCAACATTTTATATCCCTCTTGTTTTAGTGGAGTTTTAATTTCTACTCTCATATCTGTTGTTCATACTCAAAATCTAAGGCTATTACTAACTAATTATTGGTTATTCTTTGTATTTTGCGAGATTGTCAAGACAATATTTGAGATTGTCATCTCTTTGATGCTGGAGGCACCATAGTTTTTCGTTGTAAGTTACTTGTTCCTTCTGCTCTATTATTCTCTATTTATGTTAAATACAGTAAATATTTTGAAGGTTCCAACTATTTTTTCCTGTTCACTAAACTTGCCACTGTGTTGGCAATTATTACTTTGTACGTCAGCATTTACAATACAATTACTATGCTCCCTGGTTATATTGCTATTCCTCTCAAAGCTTTGACCGTAATAAATAAATAATAGGATTAAAGGTAGAAATAAGAGAGACAACGATGACAGAGCTCGTAGAAGAGACACAGAATGAAGACAACACGCTAACTGAAATATTTTTAGAATAATACCTAGATGACGATTTCCAAGCAACAGAGATAGAAGTGAATATTGAACGTAAGAATTGATAAGTTCATACCGAAATTTAGCCGCCATCATTATTGTGATGCGAAGCAATACCATAATGCACAATATTTGTGTGTATGATGAACAATCATAAGAATTGTTGATTGAATTTGTAAAACGAACACCAGTACAACACCCAACCTAGCAGATTACAGATCAAAATTTACAATCCAACATGAAAATGAACCTTTTCAAACGTTTCAGAAAACAAGATGATGTTAAACTTCTACATGAACCCAAAGAATAGTAATTAATTCTCATCCCAAATCACTTACAAACCCACATGCAACTTTAAAACAAATAATAAGCCAAACTACAGTAAGGAAAACCTCTAGTCAGATCTACAAGCTACACAAACATTTCCGACTCCACCGTTCACAGGTTAAAACAAATTCCTGTTTTCTTGATTTTGTGCCCAAAGATAGCCATTACAATACACAACTATTTCCCTATGTGTCGAAACAAACTCGTCTTGAAATATTTTCTGAACTTTCAGGGACCATCGACCCTAGCGGTTTGCTTCGTCACCATGCTCCTATCCACTCCTGCCATTGGTGACCCAAGCTCAGCTTCTTCCTTCAGATTGCCTGCAGCTTTTGCTCCACTCAAGTCACTGATGTTTCCAAAGACCAACATTACCGACCCCATCAAAGCACATATGAAGGCAACTCCAAAGGATGTGCTCACACTTCCTGGCACAACCGATGCAATGGCAAAACCTGCACAGGTGCCAAGAGCTCTGACCCATGAGTACCACGCTGAGAAAGCACCTTCCTTTCCTGGTGGAGTACAGTCCAGTAGCAACACCCTTCCAAAAGCATACAAAATCCCAGCTGCAGTGCTCTGTATTGCAGCAAAGAAGAGTACATGCCCTTTGCTCCAGTTTTTCCTGCGGAAATAGAACCCAACTGCTGCAGTAAGCATTGTCAGTAGGAATCCGAGCAGCTTCATCTTAACAGCATTTGCCTTGATAAGGTTCTGCAGTGGATGCAGTAGTGGCAGGGAAAGAATTGGAAAGAGGAAGTAAGTCAACCAGAAGAATAGGATCACTACTGGTCTGAGGCACAATTCTCCCATCAAATAAAGCAGACCTCCAGTGAAAATGCACATTATTGCAAAGGAGGCAAGAAAGACACTGACAAGGCTCCCAATTGCATGAGGATAGTTGAAAAGTGACAAAACATAAGCATTGGATGGAGGGGATGAGTCAGATCCAGGCCGGTAGGTGGTGATCACATGTAGTATACCTAGAAGCCATGCAAGACCACTGAAGATTGAGACAACCCACAAGCTGATAAACTCTTCTTTCTGCTCAAGCATGTGGTAAGTAAATGCAGAGATCAAAGCAGCACCAAAACAACCAGCAGCAGTGCCATAAAGGGAAAGCCATCCAGAAACAGATCTTCTAACAAGGAATTGGCGTTTTTGGACAGCTGGTCCAGTAAAGCCCCGAATCATGAGGCCAAGATTACGAGTGTGGCAGGTGGTCGCAACAGTATTGGCAACAACAATGGCGATGATGTATGGTAAGAAGATCCAAGGAGTCTTGAAAAACCCTGCAGGAAGGCAGAAGAGAGCTCCAAGGACTGTGGTGGCTCCAGCGACCAGGTTTTGGTTCTGCCCATAGTCTAGATAAATGGAAATGAAACTGAGCGCTGGAGCTGCAAAAACTAAGCCTATGATCCAAGAAACAGATGTCCACTCAAGAGGAGAGACTCCAGAATGGCCAACTGACCCATGCGTCAATGCTTCAAACCTGCCACAACAACCACATTACTTTGTTGCATTGAAACAATTGCACCGAGTCACAATGTAAGACGAATCACAAGGAGATAGAAGTAGACAGGATAGTAAAGTCAAGCATCGGATACTTCCAACTATCCATATTTTCATTTATGCACAGCAGTGTATCAGTTGAAATTGGTGGAGAGGGTATGTAGCAAGGATTGAGAAGACCTGGGAGTGGATTTTCAACAAGATGAGAATTGCAGTACCTAATACAGGTCCTGATAGTCAATAAAAACAAATTCTGTTGCAGCACTAGTTAACAGGCCTAAAAGATAAAACTGTTCAACTTTCCAAGACTAATAAGTAATAAGAAAACAAATTAAGTACATTAAATGTTGTAAAAGTCTGCTCTTTTAAAGGTTAAAATGCATCACAGGGGCTTTTTAACATTTTCCAAACATTGAAAGTTGATTTACATTTCTAGTAATTTTGCAAGCAAAATGTAATTCAGTTATTCTCAACAAAGTTTGCACAATCCAAATTCAACAGTAAGTGAAATGTGATGACCAACATGTAGGTCCTTCTCTTTCGCAAATCATCCCTCACAAGCTAAAACATGTTGATCAAGTAGTATTGAAAGTTAAACTTGAAGCTAAATCCTCATCCTGCCATGCCAAGTCTGTCTCTGTCCAGCGTCCAATGTTCCCATTACTTGTCCATTTCCATTTTACTTGGTTCAGAAAAATTATTTTAAAAAGAAAAAATAATAGACATATACACAGACACCTTCCATGTTGACTGTCTCTTGCATAATATAGCTCTGGTCACCTTCCATCAGTTTTATTATATTAATAAGAAAGAGCAAACACAGTGAGCAGTTCCAACATCACAACGTTTCGTGACATAGCAGAAAAAGAAGGCACAGGACATGGGAATAAGAGATCTGGTACCACAAACTCCACCACCTTGGTCTCCATCTAATGCTTGTGACATCTCAAGCACGAATATCCATGCTTTTCTTTTGTTTCCTTCTTTTTTCCTTTTTTTCCTTTTACTTTTTCTTTGTGAGTCAGATTATAATTTAAAAAAAAAAAAAACCATTCCCAAGCACGACAAATCTGGTAATATCCAGGCATCTTTTAACCTAAACCAGACAGTAACGGTTACTAATAAGGTTGAAAATCTGTAAAACTGCAACTCTGCGAGAAATTTCATGATAAATTGCCGATTTTTTTCAGTAATTTCAGCAAGGAAAATATACAGACTAACCAAAAAAATATCCCATAGAACCCCATGAAAGTTACATATATTTATTAAAAAAACGAAAAACTAAAATGCTTTGGTACTTAGAAAATTCCAAGCAAATCACACAAAAACAAACAAATATAACAATTTTACATAAACAAGTATATGTGCGTATGAGTGTGTCTGCAAAAATATACAAGTGAAAAGAGACCAAGTATAAAATTTAGAAATGAGCAAAAACTGAAACAAAAACCTACGTACTTCTCACCGACGAGCTGTTTTAAAAGCAACATACAAAAAAAGGGAAAAAAAAATAAAAAGGAAGGACCAATTTTGAACTTTCCGCAGAAGAAGCATTTTGAACAAAACCCCAACGGAAAAAAAAAAAGCACAAAACTAAAAAAAAAAAAAAAAAAGTTAAAACAAACACATACATAACAACAAAAAAAACTAAACGAAAGAAAAGACGCACGACATGAAAAAACAAAAATAAAAACAACAGAAAGGAGCTCAAAGGAAAAAAAGAGACTCACAACTTAAGTTCCTTTGGACGGCAAGACAAGCCACGGTGACTTTTCCCCCACCCTTGAGGCGGTTCCGGTGGAGAACCCACCACTTGGCTGATAATGAGAGGGAAAACCACAGGAATGAGCGTAGTCTGTATAAAGTACGTACAAAAGCCATACAAATTCCAACCCCATATCTCAACTCTGGAAGGTTTCTCTTCCACAACAAGTGCTTGGTGGTGATCAGAGTAAGTGCTGTTTCCGTAAGAAGTGTCTCTACCAGGTCTCTCATTGGCCCTGTTCCCGTGCCCGTCAGTGGTGGCTCCAATAACTTTTCCGATGGAGGTGGCCGTCGTTGAACTGGCCATTTTAGTAGGGTTTTTAGAGTTTTGTGGAGTGTAGTAGTAGCGTAGGGGACTGTGCAGTGTAGTGAGTTGTTTGTACTTGGAGTTGGTGAAAGGAGGAGGAGAGAGAGAGAGAGAGGGAGAGAGAGAGAGAGAGTACAGTTATGAGGAGAGAGAACAAGAGAGTAAGGAGGGGCGACACCAGTACCACAGAGAGAGAGAGAGAGAGAGTAATAATGTGGGACTGGGGTTACTAAGAAATAGTATTTTGAGGGAAGGCGTGCAACAGCTGGTTATGAGGAGCTTCACTAGCCTCGATTTGTTCACTTGTCCATAAACGCTATACTCAGAGAGAGAAATATAGAGAAGGGTTTGTATTTAGTGGCCGTTTAGAAAGAGAAAGGAGAGGGAGAGAAAGTAGGTTTTTACTTTTTTGTGGGAAAAGTAATTAACTTGATTATATATGGAGGCTTCTTCTTTTTATGTGGAGGATAATTGTTATTTTCTCCCATCTATGGCTTTCCATTAGGCAAAAAAAGTACAAGTCAACGAAAACATGTAAACGAATTATCCCATAGGTGTGTGTATATATATATATACAATAACCTTATTTAGAGGTTAAAACAAATTTTCACCTCAAATCCAATGATAAGTTTCAAATTAGTATTTACTTAAATTCCTCTACATTCGAGTCAAATTCAAGTCTAAACAGTCCAGTCAATTTATCAAATGGATTATAACTATCATATTAGGTTCTTTTAATGTATGTGCATGAGCAATTAGTTTATAGGCTAAAAAAGAACCATTTCACCAAAAGTTAGATCATAAGCTATGTGAAAAGAAATGCATGTAAAAGCAAAAAAAGTTTCTTATTTCAACTTGAAATTGGTATTCCCATAATTTATAAGCATTTTCATATGCATAAACTTATATATAGCCATTTATCAATGAGAGGATGATTGGATTTTTGGGTAGTAAGAATAGTGGTTGTAAAGGACTATAATAGATTTATAAGGTTTTAGATTAAGCCTATTGAGAACTTGGATTTCACTTCTTAGACTAATGATAAGGTCTAGATAAATATCTTAGGATGAGTAGAGAGATTGGTATCGTAGGATTCATATAGGAATTATTAAACCAATCCATTCGCATTTAACTTTTCTTGAGTAAATTCGTACACTTAGAAAAGCCTATAAAAGAATTCATCAATAGAATAACTCATCTCAACTATTGAATGTCAATAGAAACTAATAGATGTTATTAACAGTCAAACTTTATTAATATTCAAGAACTCATTCTCATTCGACATGCTTTCGAAGATCAAAGAAATGGTATTGTGCTATCAAGATTCTATTCTTAAAGATTAAAGAAGGCTCAAAAGAATGCACAACTTATTTCTCTTTATAATAGCAAGGTTGATTCTCAAAAACTCCTCTACTTGTCTCTTCAACACTTGAATCCTTAAAACTACCTATTCCTCCTTTTTGCTTTTCTCTAAGTCATTCCTCCATATATCATCTCCATGCCACTCATTTGAAGATACGCAAAGCGTAAGACTCACACCATATGTACATGACACCAGCAACTAGATTGTTGAATCTACATTACAATAGAGAAGTAACACCTATAAGAAGAGGACAACTCACCTTATTAACAATACCACTCAAGGACAAGAAGTTAGCATTAAGATCACTAAGCAAAACATGTTAACATTAGAAAATGTCAATCAAGACAATGTATGTAATAGAATAAGGTGCTTCTAAGGTCACATAAATGATGTGCATACTACAAGAGAACATCAGAGCCATGAATCACTTCTTAGCAATGCTTTCCTTATTTTATATTACGGATGGCACCTACTACTTCCACGCAATAATGTACAACTTTACCAGCTCTTGTTATTGCTGCATAGTAAGGTGCAACCAAAGATCATCAATAGATCCTTCTATTATTGATGAGACGTCCCTCAATAGAGAAGATGAGCAAGTCCTTATGTCATTAGCTATGGCCTCATAATACTAATGTCTAAGGTAAGGAATGTAAGAGTTTAACCTAGTGGTCTTAATCCTTGCTAGTCACTCTTCATATTAGGTTTTGTAGATTTACTAAGTTCTTCCTTTATCATAAAGGAAGATTTATACATTGTTGATGATCGAAATTTAGTGTAGCTATCAATACTCAAAATAAGCCAAAAGGCCTTATAAAGCAGCCTAAACCTAATAAACTTAGAGAAATACCCTAGACAACTAAAGGAGGTGCTCGACCCTCGAGCACCCTACCCTTGATAAAATACCCCATGCTTAGTGGGGCCCTTGAAGCCACTATATATGAGATAACTAAAAAGGTAATCGGCTCCTAAGCACCTTGCTATTGATAAACTACCCTTTACCCAAAAGGGCTACTAAGCCACAATACATTTAATGTGATTGGAAGACCTATGGTTAGGATGCAAGTAAGCCCATCATTAGGCCATGATGTCAAGGCACATACACTATCAAATGTGACTTGTTAAGCCTTAGCTTAGCCGTTTAACTTGGATTAGACTCCACCAAACCACATTTATGAATAGCTTCATCCAAGTACTTTGGTGCCCATCCTAATAGCTTTTACTATTTTGTAGGCCTAAAATAGCCCAACAACGAGTTATACAAAAAATCACCATCAATATACATATATTTGTGGGAGATATAGGTCAATTTATATGTAGGAGTTATGGATCTTAAACTTCTATAGTATTAGTGAATAGCTATAAAGCTATACCCTAAGGGTTATGTAAGCCTTAAGTCTATGCTCTTCAATGATATGAAAGGTAACAATAAGTTTATTAAGTCTCCAGAAGTATATGGTTTGGATAATAACCTACAATTAAAGGAGTTCTTTGGATTATAGGGAAAACATACAATTAGTATGTTAACCTTTCTCTAAGATCCATAGACTCATAAGGGATCATGTATAGGATGTTCCTCTAAAAATCCTTCTCTATCTAAGAAAGAGTTACCCTAAATAACATAAGATCAATCCAACAAAATTATTGTGAAGATCTCACGTAATATATCAAACACTTTCAAAAACAATCCCTAAACATCCAGGATGCTTGTGATGAAGAAGAATTAGTGAAGATTTGCACCAAAAGGAACTTCATAAATATACAATGTACTTGGAGAACCTTTCTTTAAGTTCTTTGGCTTCACTCATAAAGAATACGTGAATAACTAATAATTCGGTTACAAGGAAAATAGGAGAAGGTGGCAAGTAACAAATAAATGATGTACTAAGAGGTTACATTGAAGTTCCTCCATTTTCATGCCCATTGGATAAGGTATACTTAGTATTTGATCAATGGCTATAAAATGAGAAAATTAAGTTACCAAAGGTAAAACATCCACCTACATGAGAAGAGTGACCCCAAATTTTGCCAATATCATAATTCTATAGGTTATGCCTAATGGGAATCAAGCTATAAGACCTTTGACCCGTAGTTGAGCTTGAGGACTAGAGGGGCTGGTACGACGAATCCTTATGTTCCAACCAACCCTTACCTAGACCGAGTATTTCCTTGCTGAGTTACCTTTAATGCTATGCCGTATGATTGCCCGTTATTCTATAGTATGCCAAGTTGATGACTACTCTCTAAGCCGAGCCGACCAATCACTCGGCATCATTCTTGTCGAGAAGTTGAGAGACAGAGAATCTAGATTGACCAAGCCATCCCTACTTGGACAAGTCCATCTATCTGTACTCTTTGTCTACATCTCTTAACAACCTCGCCAATACAACATCATCACATGTACAATATCATATGTAGAATCTGTAGCACTAATGATTTTTTTCCTTATATATTCATTTTTATCTTTTTGTAGCGTGTACATTGCTTCTTTAGGAAATATCCTTATCATCTTTTCCCTTTTAGGCAAATTGCCTTAACTTACCGATATAAATACCCTTATACTTGTAACTGTAATAGATCAAATTACCTTCAATATACTTAAGTATTTTTTTCCTTACATAAACACTATTTATTTACGCTCGGCATCACTCTTATCTTTCTCTTAAGTAAGGTTAGGTGGTGAGTAACCTCATTGGACCAATTTGTACATCATATTGAATTGTGCCGTGAGTCCTCGAAAGTTCCATTGGTGCATCATATCCTTTGGAGCTATTCGTGGGCTTGCTTACTATTTTCATTCATCCTTATCACCCTTTTCATACATTTTCTCATTAACCTTTTTCAAGCTTTCTATAAACTTAGACCTATCCAACGATTGACCTTATCTATTCTTGATTACGGTTCGCAACATCTTAGTATCAGAGTAGAGGTTTTGTGTGAGCGGTAGTTAGTTCTTCTTTAGTTTTGTTTTTCTTGTAAAAACAGAGTAAGTTACTATATTCATTTAACTGCTGTGTTATTAGTTGTTTACTTTCTGAAGTATTTGTCTAAATTTTAAATCTATGAGAAAAAATAACAGACCCAAGTATGAATGTTAGTGCTGGTTATGACAGTGGAGTTATCTACTATGGGCAACAATCTCAAAGAACTCCTAAAAACACTAACGAAAGGCTTGATGAGATAGCTAACCTCTTAATAAATCTAACCTGAGCTGTTCATGCCCTATCTTGCCAACCCACTAAGGCCACGTATAACACTCTACAACTTGTTCAACTTGTTAGAGATCAGAATCTAGCTTGACCAGTTCAAGATGGAGGAGTTGGCGGATAAGTAAGGTAAATGATAGACTTGAGAGAGCTTGATGAGGGAAAACAAGAGTATTTTGAAGAAGAGCGTGTACGAGTCTCTAAAACATCCGACCATGTGAAGCTTTGGATTCCGAGTTTCAATAAATCTGAGAATGTTGACAAGTATCTAGATTGGAAAGAGAAGGTGGAGCATGTATTTAATTACTATTAATATGAAGACTATGAAAAAGCGAGGACTGTTGCTATTGAATTTTTTGGATATGCTGTCATGTAGTGGAAGAATTTTCAGGCTATGAAAAGAAGAGAGAGGTACTAAGAAATTAACACTTGGCTCGAGATAAAGAGGGTGCTCAAAAATAGATTCGTACTGGAAACATATCTTCAAGATACTTTTACTCGGCTTCAGGATCTGAGACAAGGAGGTTGAACTATTGATGAATATGTTTAAGAATTCCAAATGCTTATGATAAGATGCGAAGTAGAGGAACCATAAGCTTGAACAATCTTAAGATTTATTACTGGGTTGAGAGAAGACATCTGAGACATTGTGGAGCTCCAATGATTTGACATATTGGATGAAGTTGCTAGGATTGCCCAGTAAGTGGAGAGGCAAAGAAAGAGCTAAGTAACGACCAAAATGCCGACTAACCGACTAAGACAGGCAAGTCACCAAACTCAGTCTAGTATTGAGCTGAGCAGAAGAGTTGATGTCAAAGCCGGCTACCTTGAAGATATAGTGTTAACCCGAACGTATGAGAAGGGGCAAGAGTCTAGTAGGAAAACCAGCTAGATTAAGTGCTTCAAGTGTCAAGGGTTTGGATATATGGCTGCTTAGTGCTCGAATCGAGGGACGATGGTCATTAAAGGAGACATCCTTAAGTTAGGAGCAGAGAGTATAGATGAGGAACCCGAAGAGGAGAAGGTTCTTGTTAAGAAAGAACTGATTGTGGAGGACGTGTTTCCCGAGGACTTAGACCAGTTACTCATGGTTGTCTGACGCACTATGAGTGTAGAACCCTTAAAGTAAATGATCGGATGTGTGCTTTCATTATAGATAATGGAAGTTGCACCAATATAGCATTAGTCAATCTTGTTTCAAAACTGAAGCTGTTGACTATTGTACATCTTAGGTCGTATAAGTTATACTGGTTGAGTAAGAAAGGAGTATTACATGTCACTCGATAAATACTACTGTTGATCACTATAAGGAATTACTCTGACCAGATCTTTTGTGACGTGCTGCCTATGTTCACTTCTAACATGTTGTTGAGTAGGCCATGGTTGTTTGACAGGAGAGTTATACATAATGGCTACAGAAATACATATATGTTGGAAAATGATGACTGGAAGATCACATTAAATCCAATGCCACCAAGAGAAGTTCACAAGCTATAGATGAAACTTATTCATGGATCGAAGAAAAGTCTAGTGATTAGTAGAGTCGAGCTCCGAGAAGTCATTAATGTTGACGAGCCAACCCTATTGTTGATTAGGCGATTATTCGAAATAAAGGAACAGGGTAAGCTTCCCTAGGAAATCAAGGAGTTGTTAAATGCCTATGCCGACCTATTCTTAGAACAGTTACCTAAGGGGTTGCCCCTAATACGAGGCATAGAGCATTGCATTAACTCAGTACCCAACACTGCATTGCCGAATAAGCTAGCCTATTGGATGAATCTCGAGTACGCTTCTGAACTCCAACGTCACGTCAATGAGTTGTTGGAGAGAGGTTATGTGAGAGAGAGTCTCAACTCTTGTGTTGTACCTACACTTCTAGTGTTGAAGAAGGATGGAACATGGCGAATGTGTGTTGACAGCTAAGCCATGAACAAAATCACAATCAAATACAAGTACCCGATCTCGAGGCTAGAAGACATGTTGGATGAATTAAGTAGAGTTAATATTTTCAGCAAGATTGATCTTAAGTCTAGTTATCATCAAATCTACATGAGGTCAAGAGACGAGTGGAAGATTGCGCTCAAGACTCAACATGGACTTTACGAGTAGATGGTCATGCCCTTCGACTTGTCAAATGCCCCAAGCACTTTCATGAGACTTATGAACCATATGTTATGACATCTCATAGGGAAGTATGTCGTAGTGTACTTTGATGACATCATGATCTACAGTATCGACATGCCGAGTCATTATGAACATCTTAGAGTAATCTTGGATATCTTTTATGTCGAGAGACTATTTGGCAACTTGAAGAAATGTTGCTTTTACTAGGAAGAGGTAGTATTCTTAGGGTATGTAGTCAGTAGAGGAGGCTTACGAGTCGATGATGAGAAGATCAAATCAATTGTCGAGTAGCCGACTCCTATTGCTTATGTCGATATAAGAAGTTTCCACAGACGAGCTTCATTTTACAGAAGGTTTATTAGGAATTTCAATACTATTATTGCACCACTTACTAAGCTTACGAAGAAGAACACCAACTTCCGATAGGGAGAAAGGGAAGAGAAGAGTTTTGTTGACGTGAAAGAAAGATTGACCTCTACCAAGGTATTAGTACTACCTAACTTTAACAAAATTTTTTAGTTGGAATGTGACACATCGGGTGTTAAAATAGGCACTGTCCTGATGTAAGAAGATCGACCAATTGCCTTCCATAGTGAGAAGCTCCGGGGACTACAGCTAAACTACTTTATGTATGACAAGGAACTTTTAGCATTGATCCGAACCATGCAAGTGTGGCAACATTACTTACTGCCGAGAGAATTTGTCATATATACTAACCATAAACCGTTAAGGTACCTCCGAAGTCAGACCAAGTTATTGAAGTTCTAGGCGAGGTGGGTTGAATTCCTTAAAGGATTTAATTTTGTGATAAAATACAAGCAACGAAAGAGCAACATAGTTACAAGCGCTCTTTCAAGGAGGCATGTATTCTTATTAGAACTGTAGACCAAGCTATTTGGTTTTGCAAGTATCACAGTACTTCGGGGATCCACACTTTGGACCAATAATTTTGCGATGCATAGATAGGAGGACAATGGACAAGAATTATGTAGAGGATGGCTATCTATTTCGAGGGGAGAATTTGTGTGTGCCGACTTGTTCCCTATAGGAATTATTAATCAGGGAAGCCTATAACGGAAGACTCTCTAGACACTTTGGAGAGAGGAGGACCTATGAACTATTGAATGGTTGATTCTTTTGGCTGAGAATGTGAAGAGATGTACATCGAGTTGTCGAAAGCTACGTTATTTGCAAGAAGGCCAAGTGCTAAGCTGAACAAGGGAAAGCAATGCCCCTACCTATTCTAACGAGGTCGTGAACTAAACTGAGTATGGACTTTGTTCTTAGACTGCCGGAACTGCCTAAAGCAAAGATTTTGTAATGGTCATCGTAGATCAATTTAGTAAGATGGCACACTTCATACCCTACTCCAAAACTAACGACGCCTTGGCTATTGCTTCTCTTTTCTTACAGGAAATTATGTGAATACATGGCGTGCCGAAGAATGTAGTTTTCGATAGAGACCTAAAGTTCTTGAGCCATTTCTAGAGAACCTTGTAGCGTCGGTTGAGAACCAAATTACTCTTCAGTACCTCATGTCACCTACTGGCCTAACAGAGGTGGTTAATCATACTTTGGGGTCATTGCTCCGAGCTGCAGTAGGTAAGAACTTGACTAATTGGGACATCTGCTTTCCAGTAGTCAAGTTCGCCTATAACCGAACCGTACATGACACCACTAAGCAGACTCCCTTTAAGGTGATCTACGGATTCAATCCTAAGTTGCCCTTTGACCATGCCCTTATATCAGCACTCATGCAAGAGGACCCTAATGCCTTGGTTGTACAATCTCTTCAGCACATATATAACAAGGTCACTCAATACATCGACTAAGCTGCTAGAAGAATGCGAGAAAAGACCAAGGATAGGTCGGCCAAATAATTTTAGCTAGGAGACTTAATATGGCTATACCTTAGCAAGGAACAGTTCCTGAACAAAAGTAAGAACAAATTGTATGCAAGAGCGGAATGACCTTTCAGAATCCTCTAGAAAATTAGTGATAATGCCTACAAGTTGGAGCTACCTAAGGACTATGGGGTTTTTGATGCCTTCAACATTATTGACCTTAGTCCATATCACCTTGATGGAGAATTGAGCGAACACCATTTGGATTTAATCCCAAATCTAAAACAACCCAGAACGAATGATGGGAATCAAGCCATGGGACCCTTGACCTGCAGCCAAGCCCAAGGACGAAAGGGGCTGGCAAGATGAATCCTTATATTCTAACTAACTGCTGCCAAGGCTAAATATTTCCTTGCCAATGCCATATATTTCCTTGCCGAGTTACCTTTAATGCTGTGCCATATGATTGCTCATTATTTTATGGTATGTTGAGTTGATGCTACTCTCTAATGCTAAACGACTAATTACTTGACATTATCCTTACCAAAAAGCCGAGAGATAGAGGATCCGAACTAACTAAGCCATCCCTGCTTGGACAAACCCATTTGTCTGTACTCTTTGTTCCCATCTCCTAACAATCTCGTCAATGCAATGTTGCCACGTATACAACATCATATATAGAATCTGTAGCACTAATGATTATTTTCCTTGTATATTCATTTTTACCCTTTTGTATCACACACATTGCTTCTTTAGGAAATGTCCTTATTGTCTTTTCCTTTTTAAGCAAGTTTCCCTAACTTACAGTTATAAATACCCTTGTACTTGTAGCTGCAATAGATCATATTACCTTCAATACACTTCAGCACTTTCTTCCTTGCATAAATACTATTTGTTTACTCTCGGCATCACTCTTATCCTTTCCTTTAAGCAAGCTTAGGTGGCGAGTAACCTTATCAAATCAATTCGTGCATCATATCAAATTGTATCATGAGTCCTCAAAAGTTCCATTGGTGCATCATATCCTCTAGAGCTGTTCATGAATTTGCTTACTATTTTCATTCATCCTTATCACCCCCCTTCGTACCTTTTCCCATTAACTCTTTTTGAGCTTTCTGTAAGCTCAAACCCATCTAGTGATTGGCCTTGTCTGTTCTTGGTAACGGTTCACAACAATGCTACTAAGGACTCTCTAATGGAAATCATGTTATGGACCGAACCATAAGCTAAGGTAGACCAATGACTTAAGCCAAAATGAAGGGTTTAAATCAACTAATAGAATGGATTTTGAAGAGTTTGGTCTTAAAGGATGAGCAAAAGTTTTTAGAGGGTTCTTTGCTCCATAGCATTAACTTAGGTAGAAGCTTGATTCAATTAAAAGGTAATGAATGTTTTGATATTGTTGTTTAAATCAGAAGACCAAGAATTATTCTGATTTTGATCTAGTTGTTGGTTCTAAAGTTGTGATAGATTCTAAAGAGTGTCAAGATTTTGATCATATTAAGGAAGGCATTAGAGGATGAGATTTAAGCAATAATATCCCTTAAACTAGTTATGGAGGTTATTTTTATTATACCAAGGAATTTGGAGGAAGTTATCAAAGAAGATGCCAGAAGATAATTTGAAGATGTTACTTTTTTAGTTTATGTCATATTTATTTTCCCAATTAGTCATTTCATTCATTAGCTATGGTACATTTTCCTCTACAATTATTTCCTATTTATGTGATTGCTTAATATAAATAGTTAATCTAACGTTATAAGTCAAGAGTTTGTGATTCAATGAATATTGTCCTTTTCCTTGATATTGCTTAAGTTCTTTTCCCATCCAATATTATAGCTCTTATCAGTCTTCTAAGAGATTGTAGCAAGCAAACAATATACTCCATTTGTATGTCATATCAAATAAATTTTGTGTAGTTTGATCTTCCTTCATACAAGATATCCATTAGAGAAGTCAACTATATCCATTTACTTTTCTTTTCACACCTAAATGATAAGACCCATAAAAATCGTTATATTTTTTATTTTGTAGTTGAATTCTCCACACATCCTCACTATAATTCTTGTTCTCAAGATTGCTTAGTGATTATTGCTCTTAATTCTACTCTTAGAGAGATCTCATCACTCCCAGCACTTAATGTCCAAATGCTAGCTCTCAAATCCTCTAACAGCAATCAATAATCTATTAAGCATTGATAAAATTTCCATGATGCTTTTGTAAACATTTAATGTGTCAAGAAATTTAATTTATAAACATGACTGTATAAGTATGTTTATCAATTAGAACATTTAACTTATTGTAATGAGTCTTGTTAAATGATTGTTTTCTTTTCTTATTTCATTACAAAATTAAGAGTTTATTCTCTTTAACACATAAAGCCAATCAATATATAATAAAAAAAAGCATATGGATAATTTAAATTTTACTACCACTTAGTAAAAGCATTGAATCTTAGCACTTGATGAACCTAACTTATGTATCATAGACTAGTAAAAGCATTACTTCCTAAGCACATGATAACTCACTATGAGTAAGTTAGACAATAATCTCCTTGAGTATCAAAGAGAAATGGACAATCTTCTAAGACAAATCTCTCTCAAGGAGCTACAAATAGCTATTGTTGCTGCCATACATTTATGATGTTTCTTACTCTTAAGAAGTGGAGATAATTCTTTTGATAAGCTCTATTTAAGAGTCATGGCATAACTTTCATTATTGCCATGGCTTATGATACTCATGTAGAGCTATCATCACCATCCGACATCTCTTTATGTTTCTTGTTGTCAAGTAGTAAATAATCTCCATTACAAGCACTCTAAGCAACCTAACATAACTAATGTCATTGCTATGACATACAACACTTCCATAAATATAATCACTATTTGACCTTTTTTTTCAAGAAATGAAGTAATCTCTTTGATGAACTACATCTAAGTGGCATAGCATAGCTATCATTGTTGCCTTAATGCATATGCTTGTTTAAGCCCAAGCAACATCCTAGCATCTCAACTATCATGCTTTAAGCCTAGACAATGCCCTTTCATCCTAAATATCATGCTTAAAGCATAGGAAAATCCTAGCACATTGTACCCAATCAAAATTGTAGCACTGTATTTGTCATATTTTAAGCTTAGGCAATATAATGTTAACTCCTCTTTTTTTTTTCTTACTTTCAGCTAGTGGAACAATCCTTTTAAAAAGCATTGATAAGCTTAGTGCATTGAGAAATGATCAATATGTCAAAGATTAAAAGAAGAAAAAACTCAACATTGTATTGACTTTGAGGTCATCATCACTAAGTCCTCTCTAATTACATTTTGCTACTTCAACTCATACATACAAAAGTTTACACCCAAATCAAAGTTTGTAAGAAAAGAACTCCTTGCTTAAACAACAACAAACTCCATAGTGTCCATCTTAAAGTTGAAACAATGTACTTGTTCGACATACTTCAACTCCCTTAATAATGAGAGGTCTCATGGTCCAATAGTTAGTAACATAACTTTATATGTCACTATAGTACTCGTCAGGCATGTTTTCAAAAAGTAGATGATCCAAATCAAGACTCTTGCTTTAAGACAAATACTCACTAGTACTATAAGGTAAACAGAAAAGATGGCATGTTGAACCTATGAGACAAAGTGGTTTCTTTTAGTACTACCACCTCACTACAAATTGTTACCTTGTCTCATTGCAACATGTTAGCAATTAGGAGAGGATGGACATCAGCAAAGGGAAATCTTCACTAGGTGATGCTACCTTACATAACCCTTGTTACATGATGTTCCCATACGGTGCTCGCCATGCATGACATCTTCGCATGATACTCTCTATATAGCAATTACTTCATAAGTTACCTTTAAAATTATGTTACTTGTCTAATCATAAAGAGGTGATGGGACTAGTAATAGCTACTGTCAACATGCATTAACAAGTGTTTAACGTTATCAAAATTATGAATGTGACCACTTTCTAATTCTCTAAACATGGCACCTAAAATACAAATAATAAAAAAAGCCATCAACATTACAATAATATATCCATCAAAGCAAGTAGTGTGATTTATACAGCATTGTGATGGTTGATGCCTCTTCTTTCCTCTTTAGACTAATGGATAGACTATAAGCCACTTACGTTAGCCATCTTTAAATGCTAACCCTCTTAATGACTTTTGATGACTCTTCTTTAGGAGCTTTTAACATAGATGGGCTTGAAAAGAAGAAGTAATTGCCTCCCCTAGTAGAAGACTTGAGTGGTTACTACCTTAGCTCCTAACCATTGCCTCCTTAACAAAGGCTAGACTTACTCTTGCCATGTTATGACCTTAGAATATAGTTAACTATGTCAACCTTCAAGATATAAGGCTTCTGAAAAGAAAAGGGGTCATAGCCTTTTAGGAAAAGGGCTTAGATCAATCCCTCCTTACCTTAGAATGACATCTATCATGTTTTGGTCCATTAGAACATGTGGGCTTAAGTAAGAAATCACCACCTCTTCAATACATGGCTTAAATTCGAAAGCAACCTTAGTTTGCTCTTCTAGGATGAGGCATTAGGATGAATATGGTTAAGGGAAGATTTGTTGTATCTTAGATAGAGTACTTAGTTGATGGGGCCATAACTAATAGGGATCACGATGCAATCACACACTCTTGAGCTTGAGGACTCACCCATATGGTTTGCTAAGCTATCCAAGGAGAGCTGACCTCTGAACAATGATCCTTACTCTAGTTTGACCTACTGAATTACTCTACTTTCCATTTCATTAAAGAGACTCCCGTAGTGACCGACTTGTTGTTGTGCTGAGTTGAGCCCTTTACAATACATCAGTCTAAGGTCAAACACCAAACCCACTTGCTGTTTACATAATACATTACAAAAGTCGATATTACACCTCAATCTTTAAGTAACCAAGAGAGTGGCGCTTGAAATGACTAAGGTTAACAAGGAAGCTTTACACCTCAATCTATAGGTGACTAACTAAATAGACTTACTAACCTGGTAGCTAGCCTAGTGAGTGCCGTAAATGTAGATAGGCAATGAGCCAGAAATGAACCCCATGGAGGACGAGCTAATGAATAACTTGAGAAAGGTAAAGACTACTACATCCAAGTTTATGCCTTGGTTTGACCACATCGAGTTGGAGGAGTAAGCAAAGTTGTTAGACATAAACTAGTGTTAGAAGAGATTGAAGAGGAAGTAAGTGATGAAGTGGAGGAGTATTATGAACTAGAGGAGAGGAATGCCCAAGCTCCTAAAGTGGAAGGATTGAGGATACGTACTCCTAGTTTTTTTGGGAGTGGTGATGATAAAGATCATCTAGATTGGATAGATAAAATTGAGAAACAGTTTGAATACCATGGGGTAATTGATAATGCTAAGGTTAGACTTGTTATGTTGGAGTTTACTAGTTATGCTGCCCTTTGGTGGAAGAATCTATAAGCCACTTGTAGAAGAGAAAGAGAATGTAGAGTTAGACATTAGGATGAAATGAAAAGAGTTATGAGATGAATATTTGTTCCGAGCTATTATTTGTAGGATGCCTTTAAAAGGTTATAAGAATTGAGGTAAGGAAGATCAATTGTTGATACGTATATGAAAGAGTTCTAGATGTTAATGATCTAATGCAAAGTTGTTAAGCTTGAGGACTAAACTATATCTCGATTCGTTAGTGGGATGAAGTGTTTTGGAGAACATAGATATTGGTTCACTTGATGAAGCTATCCAAGCTATCTAGAGAATTAAGAGGCACTAAATAGGAAGATTCTAAGCTCTTATCAATCAACCTACTACTAGTCGACCTATTCTAAGTAAACTTTTGTGATCAGAACCCAACAAAACTATTAAAGTCTGACCTACTTAAACTATCCGAGTAGAGGAGAAGGAGATCCCAAGGAAATTTGAAAAATGCTAGAGTTTAAGAGGAAAGATGAGTGAGATCAAGTACTTTAAGTGTTAAAGTTTTAGATACATGGTCGCATAATGTCTGAACAAAAGAGTAATTGTGATTAAAGGAGAAATGCCGACCATCGAGGTCGACAGTACTGACAAGGAGATTGAGGAGCCTAAAGAATCTAGATAGCTAGAATAGTTTGAAGAGGAAGAGATCATTTATATTGGAGAAGGTAATTTCATGTTTGCAACAATGGTGTTGAGGAGAGCGATGAGTGCGTCTTGTACTAAAGGACGAGTAGCAAGAGAATTTGTACCACATTAGATGTAAGGTAAATGGGTTCATTATGTGCATTGATTGTTGATAGTGGCAACTGCACCAATGTAGCATCCACATTCATGTTCTAGCAATTGAAGTTGTTGACCAAACCGTATAACAAGCCTTATAAACTACAGTGGCTTAATGACAAAGGAGCCCTATAAGTAAATAAATAAGTGACTGTATCGATTAGTATTGGAAACTATCGTGACAAAGTGCTTTATGATAATAGGTGTGTGTCATATACTTCTTAGAAGACCATGGATGTTTGACCAGAATGTGGTATATGATGGAAGGAAGAACACATGTTCCTTAAAGCATGAAGGCAGAAAGGTGAAGTTATGCCCTATGACTGCTAAACAAGTTAAAAGCATGCAAACTCAACTAAGCTATGTTTTGAAGAAGGAGGTGATGACTTGAGCTGAGCTAAAGAGAGAGATAGAGCTTGAAGAGCTAACCTATTGGCTAGTTAGAAGGTTACTAGAGATGAAGGGATTAAATGAGGAATTGCTACCTACTAAGGTGAAAACCTTGTTGGGTGAGTTTGTTAACCTATTCTTAAGTGAGTTGCTAAAAGGTTTGCCTCCTGTCCGAGGCATTAAACATGTAATTAACTTGCAGCTAAGAGCTACACTGCCTAATAAGCCTGCCTATAGGTTGAATCCTAAACAAGTTGCTGAGCTGTAGAGATAGGTAGATGAGCTAATGAAGAGAGGCTATGTATGAGAGTCTCTAAGCCCATGTACCATGCTAACTTTATTGGTACCAAAGAAAGATGGGACATGGAGGATGTATATGAATAGTCGAGCAATCAATCGGATTACCATCAAGTATTAATACCCTATACCAAGACTTGATGGTATGCTTGATGAGTTGAATGGAGCCAAAGTATTCTCCAAGATTGATTTCAAATCAGGTACCACTAGATTCGAATGCCAGAGGTAGATGAATGGAAGATCACATTCAAGACCTACCATGGATTATGTGAATGGCTTGTGATGCCATTCAAACTTTCAAATACCCCAAGCTCATTCATGCAACTAATTAACCATGTGCTCTAAGAATTGATTAGGAAATTTGTGGTGGTATATTTTGATGACATTCTAGTCTATAGCCCTGACTTGGAGACTTACTGTGAGCACCTTCAAGCAATCCTTTCAAAACTTTAAGATGAGAAGTTTTATGCCAATCTAAAGAAATGTGATTTCTATTGACCTGAAGTAATATTTATGGGATTTGTTGTAAGTGGTGGTGGTATATGAGTCAATGATGAGAAGATGAGAGTGATTATTGAGTAGCTTGTGTCAACTTCTTCAATCGACATGAGAAGCTTCTACAGCCTGGTATCATTCTATTAACAATTTATAAGGAACTTTAGCACTATTGTGGCCCTAATCATTGAATTGTAGAAGAAAAATCTCGAGTTTAGGTAGAGAGAAAAGGAGTAGAAGAGTTTTGAAGAGGTGAAAAAGAAGTTGACTATCACCCCTATCTTAGCTCTGCTGATGCGTCCTTGGGATCGTACATATGGAGAAGCATCACAACAAATGAACCGAAAAGGAACCACAAAAAGAAACTAGCAAAGTTTGGGAAACTACTGAATGGATATGACTCACCACTCGATCCTACTCAACCTATAACTCGTTGGATATGACACACCAGTTCGAATTGAAAGGTCACTCACCACTACTTCCCTTAAAATCTCTTTCCTTAGCTCAAGATTATCAAGTATGCATAAATGTCCCTTCATTCAAATCATTCCATCCTCATCTTGACTAAAGTTTGTATACTTTCCCAATACCATCTACTCCTTTACATGCTGCAGAGTAGGGTCCTCTTGTTGTACTTCTTGGATTCTTTCTTGTAGTATTGGCTCAAGGACTAAGTTTGACAATTTAGCATCCACCTCATGCCATGTGAATTCCAAGTTCATTCTCTCAAACTCTTTAATCAATTCTCTTTGTTCAATAAGCAGAGATGCAACTTCAGCATGATTCTTTCTGCTTAATGCATCTAGTACTACATTTACTTTCCTAGGGTAGTAGCTGATGTTGAGATCATAGTCCTTTATCAACTCTAACCAGTGTCGTTGTCTCATGTTCAACTCCTTTTGAGTGAACAGATATTTTAAGCTCTTATGGTCAGTATAAATTTCACACTTGACACCATACAAGTAATGCCTCCATAACTTTAGTGCAAATACTATAGCTACTAATTCCAGGTCATGAGTAGGGTAATTTTACTCATACAGTCGTAATTGTTGTGAAGCATAAGCAATCACTTTTCCATTTTGCATCAACACATACCTTAAACCATTCTTAAAAGCATCACTGTACACTTAAAAAGGCTCCTCATTACTGGGTAGGACTAAAATTGGTGCTAAAATTAACCGGCTCTTCAACTCTTGGAAAATTTCTCCTCTTCTCTCACTCCATATAAATTTTTCATTCTTTTGAGTCAATTGAGTAAGTGGCTTAGCAATCTTTGAAAAATCCTTCACAAATTTTCGATAGTATCCAGCCAAACCAAGAAAACTTCGCACTTCTGTGACGTTTTTAGGTCTTTTCCAATTAGTGATAGCTCTTATCTTTTTTGGGTCTACTTTTATTCCTTCTCTTGAAATGACATGTCCCAAAAAGGATATCTCTCTCAACCAAAAATCATACTTGGATAACTTGGCATATAGCTTGTGTTTCCTTAAGGTTTGCAACACCAATCTCAAGTGTTCCTGGTGTTGTTCTGGGATTGACGAATATACCAAGATGTCGTCAATGAACACAATTATGCATTTGTCCAAATACACTCTAACCACTTTGTTCATCCAATCCATGAATACTATAGGCACATTAGTCAATCCAAATGGCATCACTAAAAACTCATAGTGCCAATATCTTGTTCTAAATGCTATCTTAGGCACATCCTCTAGTTTGATCCTCAATTGATGATAACCCGATCTCAAATCAATACGAGAGAATACACCCATGCCTTATAGTTGGTCGAACATGTCATCAATGCAGGGTAAAGGATATTTATTCTTTATAGTAACTCGTTTCAATTCCTTATAGTCGATATAGAGTCTAAGAGAACCATCTTTCTTCTTGACGAACAAAATAGGTGTTCCTTAAGGCAAGACATTCGGTCTAATAAAACCTTGGTCCAATAACTCTTGAAGCTACTTCTTTAGTTCTTTTAACTTTATTGGAGCCATCTTGTAAAGGGCCTTAAAAATTGGCTTAGTCTCGGCCATTAAATCAATGGCGAAATAAATCTCCCTCTTAGGTGGCAATCCTAGTAGCTCTTCTAGAAACACATCAGGGAACTCGTTCACTACTTGGATATCTTCTATCCTTAACTTTTTTTATTCAACCTCAACCATGTTCATCTAACTTGTTTCCAACATTAACTCAAAGGAGCTTAACTCATGTTTTCCCACTATCGTCAATTCTCCTTGAAATTCCACCTTGGATCCTTTTAAGTCTTTAAAGTGCACTTTCTTCTTCTTGCAGTCAACTATAGCTTCACATGACGTCATCTAATTCATGCCCATAATCATCTCATACTTGCTAGATCGAGAATGATAAGATCCATCATACTCTCGTGGCCTTGTATGCTGAATGAACATCTCTTCATCATCTCCTTTATAGTAACTACGCTTCCTGTAAGAGTCCGTACACTGAAACTTGATTTGGTGATGGTCATAGGCAATTTAACTCTTTTTACCACTTTGGGGGCAATGAATGAATGAGTTTCTCCGGTGTCAAACAAAGTATACACTGAATGTTCCTTTATATCAACATTCTTTGGATCAAATTTAAGGTTGAGTTTTCACAAGGTGCAATTATTGAGCTTTACAATTCTTGTTACTAAGTTAAACACTTTTAGTCTTTTTGTACCAAAACATTCTTCTTATAATATGACTCAACTTAAAAAGAAAGGTCCAGTAACATACCTATAATCAGCTTAGTGTTTACAACATCATCTACTTCCTCATAGTAGATGACCTCCTCCTCAGGGTACTCCTCATAATCCCATCCTCCTTTCAGATTGTAGACTCTTGCGGCTTTTACAATTCCTAGTCTTTACCCATTTCCTCTAACAACTCTCCCTATCTTGGGGCATCCTGTAGTCTGTATAGTGGCATTCTGGCGATGAGGGCAATTGTTAGCAAACTATCATAGTTGTTTGCAAATGAAACAAGTTGTAGCAGTCTTCTTTGGACAATCTGCTACTAAATGATTTCCATCTCCACAAAAATAACACTTGTTTCAGAGTTGAGCACACTCTCATAGATAGTGATTCCCTTTACACTTCCAACATATAACCTTTCCATTCCCGTTCTTCTTTTGGATTACCTTGTGGGGTCTTAATATCTTCCTTACCTTGGAACTTGAGCTTTCGAGTCCTTCAAATGGTCTTTTGCCAAAAATAGTAGCTTTTAGCTTTAACATTTCTTCTCCCTGTCTCCTTGTAGTTTCTAATACATTAGCCTTTTCAACTGTTTCATTAAAGGTCCTTGGTTGAAACTCTAAAACCTGCCTTTTTAACTTGGGGTTTAGTCCCCTCACAAAAATCTGCTTCTTCATCCAATCACTGTCATGGTACTCAGGTGGAACAAACTGGAGTAAACGAGTGAAGTCCGCTTCATACTACTCAAGAGTGCGGTTTCCTCTTCTGATTCTAAACAACTCATTACTGTACTTTACTTGCAAACTCTTAGGGAAGTAATGCTTCAGGAACTCTTCTCGGAAATCCCCTCATGTAATGGGTTGTCGTAGATTTCCTCTCTTGGTTTCCCACCAAGTCTTTACTCTCAAACAGAGCAAATAAGTGCCATAGGTCATTCTTAAGTGATGCAGCACTTAAAAAGCTTCAAAAGATCTCTCAACCTGCATCAACCAATCTTTGGCCTCATCGAACCGGCTTGCATTCCCATCAAAGTATTTATTGCACTTCAGAAATTCTAGTAATAGGTTCCTCGGTGGTCGAGGCACACGATGAATTGGGTAAGGATCTCTTGCTAACCCTACCGGCGGTGGTGAAGGCGGCAGCGATGCTGCTACAAACTAGCCCTCCATAGCCATAGGTGGTGGCATAGGCATCTAAGGGACTTGCTCTTGTGGTGCTAGTAGTGGAGGTGCTTGGTTCCTCTCTAGAAAAGTCCTTAGCAAAGCATTATTTGCTTGTATGGCCATTAAGATCTCCTTAGTCTTATCAACCGGCATATCCTATCTTGGGTTTTGCTCTAGTGGCGCTCTCTCTCTAGGAGGTCGTCTCCTACACCTATGTTCGCTGAAAATAAGGTTTCTAGAGTTAGATTCAAATTAACGCAATCTACAACTTTGTTCAACAAATCAATTTTAATACTTGGGACCATATCATCCTGATTTAAATTATCCATTATAAGACACTTCCCCTTAATTGTATCATTAGTACAAGATTAAGTAGAATAAAACACACAAGAAGTCCTTTTATTAATTCTCTAAACATACATAAGGTTTAGACATAGTCCCTTTCGAAGTTACATATGTTTCCCACGATTACTGAAATCGAAATTCAATACAACCATAAATCGAAAAGCATACATAACATGATATAGATGAACTGCATTACATTTTTACTTAGAAAATAATGACATCACGATAATAACATTGGAAACACTTTGAAAGTTCAAGTTTCCCTTAACTAATCATGCTTCGTAGAAGGTTTACTTTCATCATCATCTAACCAACCTGCTTGTTGAAGCCTCCTTCTAGGGAACAGAGATGAGGTTCCTTCATCTGGACTAGGTGGTGACCTTAGGCGGTAAACTACCTGGAACAACTTGTGGAGCAACAGAAATTCACATGGTTTTAGTCTGGATGGCACTTCCACTCGATATTCTTTTAGAAAAAGAGGTAAAATGTCCATGTCCTCTTCAAATTCAGGGGCATCAGGGTGGATGTCAATAATGTCTTGCTTTATATAAGGGAAGTAAATATTGGCGAGGGCTACTAGTGGAGGAATTCCATTCTGCTCGTCCATCTGGACCACTCGAAGGTGGTTAGCCCTTAGGTTACGCACTAAGGCATAACTATGGCCTAATTGACACTAGTGTTGGAAGTTAAGGGCAACCATTCTTGGGCTATCTTGTACCAAGAATATTATTTCAACTTCAATACCAGCCCTTTCTTCCCTTTCCATAATGTAGGTCAACTCTACATTGGACAAAACAGGTCTACGTGTCTGGATTAGTATATCTCGGTAGCGCTCTCTCTAATAAAGGCTTAATCCTGCCCTCCAAGATGTCCATACATCCCTTAGCCTACATGGCGTTCCTATTAGAGCCATATCCTCGCATAAGATTCGGAGTCTTTGTCGGTACTTAATAAGAGTTTCTCCTTCATGTATTGTTAAAAGTACTAGGTTTCGACAAACCCTGCTTACATTTTCCTAATCATCAAAAATTTGTTAAAGGTTGCACATTTTTTTAGGAAAGTTTTATTACTTGTTTGATAACTTAAAAATCCTAACCCGGTTCCACCCTACTCTTCCTCACTTGGTAGGGGATTCCTAATGTCTAGGGTTTGGTTTTACTTGCTTTATTATTAGTTTAAACCTAACGCTCTGATACCACTAAAACCTATCATAACCCAACAGTATCATTGTCGTGGTAGGTCGCCATGTACCATACAAAGGTCTACTATTAACCTCCTTGCTAATTGCAAGCCTTTCTTACGACATACAAGGCTCTTTTCACTATATGTTACCACCAGGCCCGTAGATAAATAATATAGAGCAATTTAACTAAGATTACTTTTATAGTATAAATTAACTAATTGTATGGACCCATAAGACCTACACCAAAAGAATATTATAAACAAATACAGTTCATAAGGGAACTGCATTAGAAATTTTAATCTATGTTATAAACAAAAATATAAAAGTAACTAGTTATCTATAAATCTATTACAAAATTTCCTCTTCGCTCCTTGATTGCTCTAACCCATCCCTACACGAGACTTACCACGGGCATGCCTCAGCCTAAATTAGCGAAGAGATTTTCCTGCATCAAAAGAAATCTATCGGGGTGTAAGCTTAAGCTTAGTGAGATAAATACCCTCGTCAATACTACGTGGTAGAAATTTATTAGATGCACAATTATATGAATACATGAGCAATCAGTATGTTAAACAATGCATGCAGTGGCCTAGGAATTGCATACGACTCAAAATTATACCCCCTGTAATCAAGGTTTGGAGATAATTAATCGACCTAAACCAAAATTCGGGTTCTAGACCTTAGGTTTTATTTCATTTGCACTATTGTGCTTAAGCCAAAACAAAACTATATATATATTTATATATGTATATACTTTCTTTACTGGATAACAAATCATTTTTTTAAAATCCCAAGTCTAGCGATGTAGTGGCCTCTGCAATCTACAAACACATGCCCTAAGCAGAAGCCTCAAGACACGGCACCTCGCCGATGGTTAGCGTCTCTTGGCGCTTACTGGCGTTTAGTAAACCCATCAGCTTAGGATAGAGACTCAATAAAAAAAATGATGATATAGCTATTGCCCAATCCTATTGGAGGCTTGTCCTCTTATGAGTCCCTTCCCATCTTTTATGTGAAGCGGCAGTCAGTGTTATCTGAATGTAATTATCGGGAATTGATAACTCTGATTTTAAACATATTTCACATGGTGATTTTATAGTATTTCCCTTACATTTTTGTTTTTTTATTAAAGAAATTAATACTTAATTGAGTAAAATTTTGATTGCAAGGTTTGAATGCGTTCTAAGATCGAAAACAAAGAAAAGGAATCAAGTTTCACTCAATTCAGAGTTCAAATGAAGAAGTTATGAAGTTTTGAAGTTACACAGTCTAAGACATGGCCATCTCCCCAAGCTGTGTCTATCCAGAAAAATTTGCTAAGGTTAGAAAGTTACACGACCTAGGGATACAGCCATGTCCCAGGCCGTGTCTGGTGACGAAAACAGAATCCTTATAATACACATATAAATGGACATATGGGGGGTAAAAGACAAAGGAGACATTGGAGAAGAGAAGAGACTTACGGAGAAGGAGAAGAAAAAGGCGAAACCAACACCAACTTCAAGATTGGAGAGATTTTTCATCAACCAAAGGGGTTTTTCATGTTTTATTTTATGTTTTTTATGGAACTCCTTTTTAGATTCATTATGACAGCTTAAAATTCGTGTATTTAGGATTATGGAAACTAGGGTTTCATGTGACTCTTAGGTTGATTTATAATTTTCAATAAAGTTTCTATCTTTTCTTGATTCAATTATGTTGTTTAATTGTTGATTGATAATTCTAGAGTATCAATTTATGATATTATGTATGATGATTGAGAAATTACATGTGTAATTAGATCTAGGCATAATTGAAGAGAATTACAAGTATACTTAGAGATAAGATATTTATTTCTTCCGGAAAGTTAATTATTTGTGTGGGAATTTGTTATACATTAATGCGATTCTAAATTATATTACTAAGTGAAGAGATTTCAGTAAATAATTTAGGATTAGGGTTAATATGCTTGAGAAAGGTATTAACTTTAATTGTGAATCACTCCGGTCAAGAATAATAGAAACTGAATTGAATATATTTTAAGTGATTACATGTTAAACACTAGGAGAAATAATTCCTAAATACGTTATTGCATACTTAAAGTCGTTCTTAGTTTTATTGCTTTCTAAATTGCTTAATTAAGTCTCATAATTAGTTTAGTTTGTTAATTTTAGTATTTTTAATTCATTCAACTCATCACAATTTTCCGGTTAGATAATAGAGCTAAGGTTAATATTAGTACTCGAAGTCTCTGCGGGATTGACTCGGACTTACATCCGTTATATTAAAACTGATAGGTGCACTTACCTGATATCAAGTTTTTAGTGTCGTTGCCGGGGATTTTGGATATTAAGAACGCTAGTTGCTTTATTACTTTGACCATTTTGTTTTTCTTTTGTTTTCATTGTTTATTTTTATTACCTAGAGCTACAATTGATCAAGTATTTCTTACCCTTGTTGTCATGAACTGAGGACGGCCTAGTCGTGGTAGACGCCGTATACTGTACGAAGAACCCCTGATTGGTTACCCTTCCAATCAAGAACTCTTCACACAATACACAAGGCTCTACAACCACTAGTTTCCAGAGAACATCCAGATTCATATGATATCATCACAAAAGCATATTTATATAAAAGTTGAGTTATAAAGCTTACAATACACAGTATTTAAGCATGTCTAAGTTTATAATAATAAGATAAACAAAAAATACATGAGTAAGAGTCTACATAGACTAGTCTCTCTCATTACACAGGATAGCTCGCTCTTGCCGAAGTCCTCAAGCTAACCTGTGGCATCCCTCATCCTGTCTCTACGAACAGGCTATCCTGCAACAAAAGTCTAAAGAGGTGTAAGCTTAAGCTTAGTGAGCAAAACCCTCAGCCACACCACAAGCAAGTTATAAATACATTATATTCAAGCATATGAATGAATGATCAACCAGTATGCCAAACAATACGTATAATTAACTAGTTCATATACGTAACTCAGATTTAACGCCCTCTGAAGTCAGGGTTGGAGTTTACACGGCACTAGTTAGATCCGGGTATTATACTAGAACTTACTTTACTACGGAACTCCACATTCCGTATTTATATCAAATAATTCTTTTATTTTTAGAAAACCCAAGTTCTAGTATAATTGTGAGTGGGCCCCCGCAGTCTACACTCACCCCTAAATGGAGGCCTCTAGACTCGACCCTTAGCCAGGCGGTTGGCGCCTCCAACGCCTAGTGTTCCCACAGGCTAGGGTAAGGTCATTTTGTACGAGTACACAGTACAGAACCAAATAAATAAATAATATCAACCCCCGAATGGCCTCTCTTTACCTTCGTGTAATGTGACGGCCGGAATAGTATCCATGTTATGCATGTTAATGCATGTCCCAATTTCTTTTTATAGGCCGAGTATAATTAGGTTCAAATTATGTTATGACCATCCAATTGTGCATACAATCATTTTCTATACTACCATGCAACAAACATAGCATTATCAATACTTAAGATAAGTTCACAACTCAAGACATACCAACATACACAGGCATTTCCCAAACCCCACACAATAGTCAATTAACAATAGTATTTAAGTCTACTATCTACAATCACAAAACAAGCATGGAATCATTGGGTAAATACTCACTTGGCCATGGTGATTCGTCCTAATCGTAGTAGTCGATCGGGAGGTTCTCACGCTCCTCAGGGTCACCTGATCATTACGATTTGATAAGGCTAGTAGGTACTTGAATTAACTAATAATTCTAAACATTTAATTATCTAATTCTACTTAGACTACTATCAACTTTTACTCGGTTAGACTTTATTATTAATCGTATATAACTTTTTCGTTTTATTTATGATATTTATGAATTTATAGTCGTTTTTTATCGTTTTCGGATGTATATTCACACGATAATGTTTGTTTTGGATGTTAAGACCCCTAGTTTACATTATGAACTAAATTTATAGAAATTTTTAACTATAACACTTAAGTATTCTTATTACTTATATTTGTATCCTTTATTCCTTAAATTCTTATAATTTAGAGATTTACTTTGCTATTACTATTTCATGTACTGAATTAGGTATAATCTAATTTAGAAGGTGTATTAGGATTTACTGATTTTAGTACCTAATTACCTACACTTTTCTTACTTTTCTCATTTTCTAAACCTATGCTTATGTCATCGCTTACATCATCTTTTCTTTATGTCATTGCTTATGTCATCATTCACCTCATCATTTGATTACATAAGCATCACCTTATGCTTATGTCATATGTACATGTCTTATGTACATTTGTCCCTTACTTATACTTATGTACATATGCCTTATACATACATATACTTATACATCTACATATATTTATACCGTATTTATACATGTATTCCTACTCATATACCTATACGGTTGGATACGTATTTTTATACTAAAAATTCGTATGCCAAATTTTCCCTTAAGAAAATCCTCTCAATTTCATCTTTTTGTATTTCTATGTATGTATTTAGTATAGTATACACATATATAGTTAGATATGGTCTTAAGTTAGGTTATGTACATGATAATTACTTACGTATAAAGGTTCACATACTTGTATTCCTTTGGTATTTCTTTATGTACACATATCTAAGAGTACATACACATGTATTTCTTCCATTTCCTTCATGATTCTTCATTTTCTATACTTAAAGATGGAAACTTTGTTTCCTCTTTTTCAAGACTTCACTAAACACCTAACTACTTATCTAATCTACCTAATTAACTAACTAATGAATAACATAAAGTAATATAAAACAACTTAAAGACATACCTTTAATTGTGTTGAAGTTATGGAGACAAAAGAAAAGGAATGAAAGTGAAAGAGGAGAGGGAAGTTCACGGCATGAAAGGGAAGTTTTTGGTTTTGTTTCTTTTGTTTTGTTTTTAATTATGGAAGATAACAAATGGTAGGTTCTAGAAGGATAATTGTGGATGGCAACAATTGTAAGGAAAGGGAAAAGAAAAATCAAAAGGAAAAGAAAAGAAAACCATCATTAAGAAGCTAAGATATTTTCCTTATCTCTTAAGACCTTTGACTTTTCAAAATGTTGACTTTAGTCAACATGTGTTGACTTGGTCAACCCTTTGACTTTGGTTAACATGCATTATCTTAGTCAACATTCCTTAAGTATGTGCAATTTTGTGCACATAATGTAGTAATTAAGGGAAATCAGGGGAAAAATGAAGGAAATGAGGTATTTGATGAATTGATTAGTAAACATAGTTGATGAGATCTTACTTTAGGTCTTTATAGCTTATATATCTCATTTGATAAACTACTTTGAATAACAAATGCAAAAAGTACTAATTTGAGTATTAAGGTTCACTACATATAACCTAATCTTCAACTATTACCCTAACTCTAAGTGAAACTATCTTAATCACTTACTTAAGAAGTAAATATAATCTATGACTCATTATCTTAATTTCTAATGGATTACTTAAGGATTCAAAGCATATAAGTACGAATGAGGGTCATCTCTAACCCTTTACTAATAGTTTAGCAAAATATAAGCATTACTTTATCAATTAGGGTTTTAGGGTATATCATGTTGGATTAGTGCACATATGTCTTTAAGATAATCATTTTTAGGGTTTCTATCACTTTTGAATAAAATCTTTAGCATTTAGAAACATTTAGGGTAAAAAAATTCTTTACACGATTGAGTAATTCTTTTAGGGTTTTCACTTTCATTAGCCTTGTTGACTCCTAAATTGTCTAACATAGTTGAGTCTATTACAAAAGCTAGGTTGATAATTTTAGGGGTTTACACTTGTAGTGTATGACCCAAAGCAATCCGGAAGATTTGGTAGAACTCGATCCTGAAATTGAGAGAACTGCCCTTTAAAATTTGAGATCGCGACCTAGACAAATTGTGGCGACCATAGACGACGAGTCAATCGTTGAAATCAAGGAAGAAGGTGAAGAGGCCAACACTCAATTCATCGAGCAAGAAGATCCACCATACATGGCTAACAATGGGAACGAAGAAAATCGGACCATGTTCGACTATTCAAGGCCTACACTTATTAGAGTTAACTCTAGCATCGTAAGGCCAACTGTCGTAGCTAATAACTTCCAAATTGCACCTAGCATCATACAAATGGTGCAACAATATATTCAGTTTGACGGTCTCCAAGATGAAGATCCTAATGCCCACATCTCTAGCTTTCTAGAGATTTATGATACATTTAAAATCAATGGAGCCACGGATGATGCCATCTGACTGCGGCTATTTCCTTTCTCCTTGAGGGGTAGAGCAAAACAGTGGTTAAATTCCCTACCAAGAAATTCAATCACAACTTAGAATGAATTGGTAGAGAAATTTTTGGAGAAGTATTTCCTACCTGCAAAGACCGCTAAACTTCAGAATGACATCTCTTGTTTTGCTCAATTGGAAGCAGAGACGCTATATGATACTTGGGAGCGGTTTAAGGACTTGCTTAGGAGGTGCCCACATCATGGCCTCCTACTATGGATGCAGATTCAGACCTTCTATAATGGTCTCAATTTATCTACAAGACAGATGATTGATGCATCTGCAGGAGGTACTTTGAACACTAAGACACCTGAGCAAGCACAATTCCTAATTTAAGGAATAGCGATGAACAATTATTAGTGGAAAACCACTAGAGCCAAGCAAAAGGCCATGGGAATTTATGAGGTGGACTTGACCACTGCTCTGGCAGCTAAGGTGGACCTATTGAGTAAGAAGATTGATGTGCTCTCTGTTGGCCCTCAATAAGTGCAATCGGATATAAGTAACTTTGGTATGCAAGGGTATGGAGCACAAGAACAACTAGAACAGGTAGATTATCTAGGAAATCTACCTAAGCAACAAAATAACTCTTACAACGACACTTATAATCCAGGATGGAGGAATCACCCCAATTTCTCATGGGGAAATCAAAACCAAGGCCAGCAAAAGACCAACTTTGGTCTACCTGGATTTCAAAGACCATTCCCACCTCCTCTCTCTCAAGAAAAGAAGTCTAGTGTGGAAGAACTTCTCACAAAATATATTCAAGGCAATGAGGCTCGCTTATCTAACATTGAATCCTCGCTAAGGAATCAAGAGGCTTCAAATCACAACCTCGAGAACCAGATTGGTCAACTTGCAAAGCTAATCTCTAAAAGACCGCAGGGAATGCTACTGGGAAATACAGAACCCAATCCAAAGGAACATGTTAAGGCAGTGACACTTCAAAGTGGGAAGGAGTTACATGCTGAGAGGAAGGTTAGCGAGGAGATTAGCAAGAGCAAGGAGGGGACAAAAGCAACGGAAGACGTAGAGTCATCAAAGGTGAAGGAATATCAACCACTTATCCCATATCCCTAAAGACTCAAGAAAGATCGCAATGACCAACAATTCAGTAAGTTCCTTGACCTCTTTAAACAACTGCATATTAACTTACCTCTTGTTGATGCCCTATCACAGATGCCGAAGTACGCTAAGTTCTTAAAAGATTTGTTATCCAATAAGAGGAAGCTCGAGGAGCTTTCTACAGTCATCTTGGATGAAAAGTGTTCAGCGATCGTGCAAAACAAGTTACCTAAGAAGTTAAAAGACCTAAGAAGTTTTACAATTCCTTGTTATATTGGTAATTTGTTAATTGACAAAGCTTTAGTTGATTTGGGTGCTAGCATCAATTTAATGCTTTATAATGTTTTCAAGAAACTAGGATTAGGGGAACCTAAGCCCACACGCATAAGCTTGCAATTAGCTGATAGATCTGTAACGTATCCAAAAGGCATATTTGAGGATGTATTAGTCTAAGTGGGTAAATTCATTTTTCCAGTTGATTTTGTGATATTGGATATGGATGAAGATTTTGAGTTGCCCCTTATTCTAGGTAGACCATTCTTAGCTACCGCTAGGGCTATAATTGATGTTAGTGATGGCAAGCTCATTCTTCGAGTAAGAGATGAAGAGATCATGTTTAAAATTTCGGAGGCTATGAAAAAATCTGTTGATCAGGATGATACTTACTACCTTTTAGATGTTACTGACACTTTTGTTTCAAGTTATATGTAGGAAGTTCTTCTTAAGGATCCGTTGGAGAGTTGCTTGTAATTAGGCATGGGGGAAGCTTCGGAAGATCCTGTCAAATCCGAGGTGATAGCCCAACTGGAGGCAAATAAACCTATCTCTATTGAGAAAGGGTTTGAAGAGTTTGAAAAAAGGAAGGAAGCACAGTTAAAACCTTTGATTGAGGAGCCACTAGTATTGGAGCTAAAGCAATTACCTGACTACTTGGAATATGCCTTTTTAGAGAAGGACTCCAAATTATCGGTAATTATAGCATCCAATTTGGAAAAAGAACAGAGAGAAAGGTTGCTGAAAGTACTCAAGGAGCATAAGAGGGCCATTGCTTGGAAAATATCCGATATTCGAGGTATCAATCCCTCCTTTTGTACTCATAAGATTTTAATGGAAGAAAACTACAAGCTGGTTGTGTAACCCTAGAGACGCTTGAATCCAAACATGAAAGAGGTAGTAAAAAAGGAAGTTATTAAACTCCTTGATGTAGGTATGATATATCCTATCTCTGATAGTTCATGGGTGAGTACAATGCAAGTAGTTCAAAAAAAAAGTGGGATGATAGTAGTCCCTAATGAAAAGAATGAATTAATCCCAATGAGAATGGTAACAGGTTGGCGTATATGTATCGATTATCGAAAGTTAAACGATGCTACACGTAAGGACCATTTCCCCTTACCTTTTATTGATCAAATGATAGAATGACTAGCTGGACATATGTTTTATTGTTTTTTAGATGGCTTATCTGGTTATTTTCAGATAGCTATTGCACCAGAAGATCAAGAGAAGACCACTTTCACTTATCCTTATGGCACCTTTGCTTACCGCAGAATGCCTTTTGGTCTTTGCAATGCACCTGCTACATTCCAGCTATGCATGTTAGCTATTTTTGATGATTTGATTAAGGACATAATGGAGGTATTTATGGATGATTTTTCAATTTTTGGCAACTCATTTGACCTTTGTTTAAATAATTTGGACAGGGTATTCACCAGGTGTGAAGAGACCAATCTTGTCCTCAATTGGGAGAAGTGCCACTTCATGGTACAAGAGGGTATTGTGTTGGGCCATAAGATCTCTTATCAAGGAATTGAGGTGGATACTGCCAAAGTGGATGCGATTGCAAGACTCCCATCTCCAACTTCGGTTAAGGCCATAAGAAGCTTTTTAGGACATGCAGGTTTTTATAGGCGATTTATCAAGGATTTCTCGAAAATTGCCCGCCCTTTGACTAAGTTATTAGAGAAGGATGTGCCTTATGTTTTCTCTCAAGAGTGTTTTAAAGCTTTCAATATCCTTAAAGAGAAACTTACCAATGCTCCAATCATGGTAGTACCTGATTGGGCACTTCCCTTTAAGCTTATATGTGATGCAAGTGATCATGTAGTCGGGGTAGTGCTGGGGCAAAGGCAAGACAAGCACTTTCAACCAATTCACTATGCTAGCAAAACTCTCACGAATGCTCAGGAGAACTACACTACTATAGAAAAAGAGTTGCTAGCAGTTGTTTTTGCCTTTGATAAGTTTCACTCTTATTTGCTTCTATCTAAAGTGATTATTTATACTAATCATTCTGCCTTTAAGTACTTGTTAGCAAAATCGGATGCAAAACCAAGATTGATTAGGTGGATTTTGTTGCTACAAGAGTTTAATGTGGAGATCAAAGATAAAAAAGGCATTGAGAATTTAGCAGCAGATCACCTATCTCGATTGGAGAATCCAAACTTGGAAATGTTCGACGAGAATGAGATCAAGGATGAATTCCCTGAGGAGCGACTCTATGCCATCGCCTAGGTAAGTGATATGGAAATTCCTTGATTCGTAGATATTGCTAATTTTTTAGCTACTAGGATTATACCGAAAGGACTTCCACACCAACAAAAGAAGAAATTTTTTTCTGATGTGAAACATTATTTTTAGGATGATCCTTACCTGTTTAAAGTATGTGCAGATCATGTTATTCGAAGGTATGTACCACACCTCGAAGGATGGAGAATTTTGAGCCACTGTCATTTGGGGCCTACGGGTAGGCATTATTGTACCAATAAGACAGCTCATAAGGTCCTAGAGGCAGGATTTTATTAGCCTACCTTATTCAAAGATGCCCAGAGATATGTTGAGAGTTGTGATTGTTGCCAACGAGTGGGGAATATATCCCGTAGGGATGAAATGCCACAAAATCCCATCATCGAGGTTGAGGTATTTGATGTGTGGGGGATTGATTTCATAGGTCCTTTCTCGAACTCTAATGGAAATAAATATATCCTAATAGCTATTGACTATGTCTCTAAGTGAGTGGAAGCTAAAGCCCTACTTACTAATGATGATAGGGTAGTAAAAAAATTCTTGAAAGGCATATTTTCTCGATTCGGCACCCCTAGGACAATTATAAATGATAGGGGAACACACTTTTGTAATGCTCAACTCGACCCAGTATTGAAACGTTATGGCGTTACACATAGGATAGCCACTCCGTACCACTCCCAAAGTAGTGGCCAAGTGGAAGTTGCCAATCGTGATCTTAAGCGAATTTTTGAAAAAACCGTACGGTACCATAGAAAAGATTGGTCAAAAAAGTTGGATGATGCTCTATGGGTATATAGAACCACTTACAAAACACCACTAGGAACCACACCCTACCGACTTGTATATGGCAAGGCTTGTCATTTACCGGTAGAGATTGAACATAAGGCTTATTGGGCAATTAAGAGTGCTAATGTTGATTTTGAGTGTGCAGGTTCTCACAGGAAACTTCAACTGAACGAGTTAGAGGAATGGCGAGTGAATGCATATGAGAACTCCAAACTATACAAAGAAAGGGCCAAAAAGTACCACGATCAGCGAATCAAACAAGGTCGACAATTTAAAGAAGGTGATCATGTTCTTTTGTATAATTCTCGCCTTCGTTTATTCCCAAGTAAGTTGAAATCTAGGTAATCTAAACCATTTACAATTACACGAGTTTTCCCGTATAGGACCGTTGAAGCTACACACTCGGAGAAGGGCACATTTAAGGTAAATGGGCAATGGTTGAAGTTATACTTGAGTGGAAACTTGGAGCATGTTGGACGAGAGGAGTTTTATCTCCATCCGATAGAACTATCATGAGAAGACGCATCCCATCGAGCTATCGACGTTAACTATAGTGCTTCTTGGGAGGCAACCTATGTCTAACTTTGCTTATACTTTAGTTCTTTAAGTTTGTTTCATTTTATTTTCCTCTTATCTAACTTTGCTTTGCTTCTTTTTTTTTTTTTTCAATTTTCGTCATACGCTTTTCCCTTTTAGTTTCATTGTTTATTCTTCTCTTTAGTTTTCTTCTTCTTATTTTTCTAGTTTAATTACTTTTATTTCTTTACGTTTCCTTTATTTTTAAATTAAATTCATGAAAAAAAAAACAAAACAGAAATGAAAAAGGTTATATGGGCGAGGGACACGGTCGTGTCCTAGCCCGTGTCCATCCAAGCCCCTTAATCTGCCCTACCCATAGAAAGTTATACATGCATAGGACACGGTCATGTCTCAGCCCGTGTCCGCCTAGATTTAGATTTTACTCCGTAGGTACAGAAAGTTACACGGGCGAGGGACACGGTAGTGTCCCAGCCCGTGTGTGCCTAATAATACCGACTGCCTACATAAAGTTACACGGGCATGGGACACGGTCGTGTCCTAGCCTGTGTCCGTCCAGTTTTAATGCACGGCAATAGAAAGTTACACGGGCATGGGACATGGTCGTGTCCCAGCCTGTGTGCGTCCAGAATCCACGCAGACATACAGAATGTTACACGGGCATGGGACACGGTCGTGTCCTAGCCCGTGTCCGACCAGGTAAGACACGACGAATACAGAAAGTTATACGGGCAAGGGACACGGTCGTATCCCAGCCCGTATCTGCCCAACCTTATACGATTTTACACACGCCCCGTTTATTTAAAACAAACACACTCTCTCATACACTCACAATCCAACATATCTCTCTCTCATATTCTCTCTTCTCTCCCTCTTCTCTCCACAATTCTTGACATTCCGAATCTTGATCCAAGTAAGTCTCCTTATTGATTTTGCTCTATCTTCCTCATGGTTTAGGCAGTTTAGCTACTTGAAATTTTGGTCTTGTGTACATTGGTTCTTGCATTTGGTCTACAAATTTATTTTGTTATTTCATAAACGCTATGCACCATTGCCTAGTGTTTCTTGATCTTATATGCTTTTATGATGCCTCATCTAGTTAGATATTCATTGTGCTCTTTCAATTCCGAATTTTGTTGGCTAATTTGCTAATCTTTATTCATTTATGCTAGTTAGGGTTAGCAATATGAGAAAACAATTTTGGGTCATTTAGTGTCTTTTATATGTCGGGACGCCTGTGTTTCGAGCTAATTGTAGTTGAGTAAGTCTATTGTAGAATTAGTTAGATGCATTTGCAAGTTATTTCTTTTCCACCAACTAGTTTTCCAGCTGCACTCCACATGTTTGTTTAAATGCCCCAATGAGAATTCGGTTAATATTCTTCACTATTAATCTTATTTCCCTCTGCCTTCTTGAACTACGTGCAACAAGGATGTGCATTTTTTATTTGGTTTGTTGATTCTTTTCAGGTATTCAATGGCGAATCACGCTAAGCTTACTGTTCACTGAAAATCCAAATTTGCAACATCCTCTTCATCACAATCAGGAGCAATAGTTGAACCATTAGCTACTCTCCCCCCGATGAAGTACCCAATGCTTCAATTTAAGGAAGACTACTAGGTGCAATGATATAATTTACTTCAGAATAAGCCTTTCAGCGAGACCCTTCGGCTGGATTGGGATGTTCTAGCTCAATTAGAGCTTACCAAAGAAATGAAAGAGCTCTTGGATGGTACCATTTGGGAGCACTTTTTATCTCTTGAAGCCCCAATTTATAAAGAGCTGACCTTAGAGTTTTTGTGTACTTACAAACTTGATAAAGAGAGTACTACTGGCATGGGCCCCAAACGCAAACTACATTTCACCTTGAGTGGCCACCCATTCCACATGACTATAGCTCAACTGGGCAGATATCTTGGTCTCTATGAAGAGAGATATACACGGACAGAAGAGTTCCAATGTCTCTCCTATCGTTTTCCCCGTGGCGTAACAACAGGGTCGTTTTAGAATGAGATTACTGTTGGTGATGCGTATGATCCAGCAAGGAGTAAGGCCTCTCAATTAGTCAAGCCTAAATATCGGGTTCTTCATTGGCTCTTTTCGCATACATTGACTAGCAGAGGCCTTAGCACCGGAGTGGTTTCCAACAAGGATTGCCTCTATCTATACAGTGTCATTCATAAATATCCCATCAATCTCGCCATCGAAATCGCTGAACTTTTCAGCCACCAAGCCACCACTATACGGAAGAAAGGGCATATTTGTTGTGGCCCCTACATTACCTTACTTGTGCAGGCCATGCAGACTAAGGTTGTCGTTTAGCCCTCACTTACCTTGGTCAACCAAGTCACTCCTATGCGCCTCAATTCATTTCGACTCATAAACCTATTACCAACAAGACGTTAAGGTCGATACTCTAGCAGTAGCACATCTCGAGGCCAAACGTCTTCAGCCAACTTTGAAGACAAATTTGATATGTTGCTATCTGAGGTTCGTTATATAAGAGAAAGTGTGGATAAACTTCATATCTGCTAGGACAAAATGGAAAAATTTCTCAAAATGAAAGAGTTGGATACCCGTGATGAGGATAGTGGGAGTGAGGAAGAGGATGATGAGGGTGGTGAGGATGAGGCGGCTGGAAGAAGTGATGAGGATGTTGAGGGCAGTGACGACGACGACGATGCTACGATGGCTGAGGCACCATCTGATGAGGAGGATGAAGAGACGGATTCCGATCCCTCTTCTTAGTTCATAATTTTTTTTTTTGTTGTCTTTCATTGGCCAAGGCATGTGAACTCAAATATATAATGATGATGCTTCTTCGTTTTGAACTTCCCCTCATTTTCGATTGGCAGGGAAGTATTAGTTTCATTTCAGCACATATGTTTCCTTTTTCCCTATGCTGATTTTTCTTGTTTCATTTCTTGCTACTATGATTTTTTTTAGTCGTACATTGAGGACACTGTACATTATTAAGTGTGGGGAAGGGATATATATAAATTTGTTACTATTTAGGATACCAATTATTCACATTTAACCCAATTAATTTTTAAGTTAACTTACAATAGGTGATTAACAAGTATTGAGCCAAATCAACTATGTCATCTTGATCATTATTGCTCTTATTATACTTTACTAGAATTGATTAGTCAAATTGGTGGAGGGCAAAGTTACGAGTTATTTAACTTAGGATTTTAAGACTTGAGATTGGAGCAACATCACTAGTTGAGAGTTAGTCATGGTTATTTTTAAAATTTACTTTTATGTATACCTTTCTCTTAGAAATTTTTAAGAGCCCTATAATTTTTAGCAAACAAATAAATGAAATTCTTCTTTTGAGAAACCCTTGAAAAATCATAATGATTGGAGGTTAAAAGTAATAACAAGTGTATGAATAGAAAAAATTGGTAAGGATTTGTCTTGGTCCGTCAGAAGAGCGAGATTGAGTCCCAATGCCAATTCTAATGAAAAAATTGATATGGATCAGCCTTGGTCTGTCAGAAGAGCAAGGTTCTTTCCTGTTATCAATATAAGGAATAAGTTGGTATGGATCGGTCTTGATCTGTCAGAAGAGCGAGATTCTTTCCCTCTACCAACATAATTGTGCATTAAATAAGGTAAATTTAAAAGACCTCTCAACAAAAGCATAAACTAGGGGGATGATCAGAGGATGAGTGGATGTAAAATGTGTTTGTTTTAGATTATGGTGCTTGGTGAGATGGAAGAGAGAATTGTATACATTTTAGTCAAATGGACAAAATTTTTATGACTCTTTCTCGGTTGGCGAGATGTTAAATCCAATTTTTAGTTTAAGAATCCTTGGTTAAATGACTCGGGTAAACTTTGATTTTCATAAATTAACTAGTGAACTCTAGTATTAAGTATTGTTGGAGCATTCGAATATGGTCAGATGAAATTGGTTGACTTTATTATTGCAAGTTAGTTGAGAATGATTTTCTTACTTTTCTACGAGTCAAGTGTATTCGTTCACCAGTTTCCTAAAATAGTGATAAATTTTGTTTAGTGTTTCTTGTCTTAAAAGTTTGGTTTTAAATTATTTGCTTGAGGACAAGCAAATGCTCAAGTGTGGGGAAATTTAATAACTCTAATTTTAAACATATTTCACATGGTGATTTTATAGTATTTCCCTTACATTTTTGTTTTTTTTTAAAGAAATTGATACTTAATTGAGTAAAATTTTGATTTCAAGGTTTGAACACATTCTAGGATCGAAAACGAAGAAAAGGAATCAAGTTTCACTCAATTCGGAGTTCAAATGAAGGAGTTATGAAGTTTTGAAGTTACATAGTCTGGGACATGGCCATATCCCCAGGCTATGTCCATTCAGAAAAATTTGGTAAGGTTAGAAAGTTACACAACCTGGGGACACGGCCATGTCCCAGGCCGTGTTTGGTGACGAAAACAGAATCCTTGTAATACATATATAAAAGGACATATGGGGGGTAAAAGACAAAGGAGACATTGGAGAAGAGAAGAGACTTGAGGAGAAGGAGAAGAAAAAGGTGAAACCAACACCAACTTCAAGATTGGAGAGATTTTTCATCAACCAAAGGGGTTTTTCATGTTTTATTTTATGTTTTTGATGGAACTCGTTTTTAGATTCATTATGACAGCTTAGAATTCGTGTATTTAGGATTATGGAACCTAGGGTTTCATGTGACTCTTGGGTTGATTTATAATTTTCAATAAAGTTTCTATCTTTTCTTGATTCAATTATGTTGCTTAATTGTTGATTGATAATTCTAGAGTATCAATTTATGATATTATGCATGATGATTGAGAAATTGCATGTGTAATTAGATCTAGGCATAATTGGAGAGAATTACATGTATACTTAGAGATAAGATACATGTTTCTTTCGGAAAGTTAATTATTTGTATGGGAATTCATTATACATTAATGCGATTCTAAATTATATTACTAAGTGAAGAGATTCCGGTAAATAATTTAGGATTAGGGTTAATATGCTTGAGAAAGGTATTAACTTTAATTGTGAATCCCTCCGGTCAAGAATAATAGAAACTGAATTGAATATATTTTAAGTGATCACATGTTAAACACTAGGGGAAATAATTCCTAAATACGTTATTGCATACTTGAAGTCGTTCTTAGTTTTATTGTTTTCTAAATTGCTTAATCAAGTCTCATAATTAGTTTAGTTTGTTAATTTTAGTATTTTTAATTCATTCAACTCATTACAATTTTCCGGTTAGATAATAGAACTAAGGTTAATATTAGTACTCGAAGTCTCTGAGGGATTGACTCGGACTTACATCCGCTATATTAAATCTGATAGGTGCACTTGCCTGATATCAGGAATACATGATTCATTTTATTTCTTAATCATATAGATAGTTAATCCGATTTTTCAAGGTGATTAGACAATTTAATTCCATATAGTCATACATATAAATTTATCACAACAATTCCTATTATTATATAATTAACAAGTCATAGCATTCAGTTCACAAATCTATACACATGGATTTCCCATATCCCACAAGCATCCAAAGTTATATATATATATATAAGTTTAGGTGCATCTATTCTAAAAGAAAAATCAAGTAAAGAGTCATTGGGAATTTACTCACTCTGCTATGCAATTAAACAAAGTAGTTTAGGGGCAAGTTGTCTCCGTACGCAGTGTCCCTTGGTCATCAAAATTATAATACTATAAGGGATTGAAATAAAGTTAGGAAACTAAGCTAAAATCCCTTAAGTTATACTCTCGAATAGTTTTCGTATCTTTTTCCGGTTTTACTTAAAAGTTCAATCACGTATAACTTTTTCGTTTTAAATATGATTTTTATGATCTTATAGTCAATCTTCATCATTTTCGAGTGTACTTTAACGTGGTGAGCTTAGATTTTCGAAATGAGGTACGTAAATCTATCCATAGGTTAGAACAGTAGAGGTCCTCATGATTTGGAGTGCTTTTAGGCTTTGTTTAGTTAATGGGCTTTTTGGTAACTTGGGAAATCCTTTAGGCTTGGTCTTAAGATTTTCTTCTAAACTCAAAATATTCCTTAAGGTCAGATTTACAACTTTGATTTATACTCCCAAGGCTATCAACCACTTCTTGTGCTCTTAAGTGAGCTTAAGTTGTCATTTGGGTTTGTTTTTTATCCAACTCAAATTTAACCACTTTGTTGGGCTTAGGGAGTATCTTATGGGTTTCTTGAGAGTCCTAAAACAACTCTTATTGATGTATCAAGTTGCTGGTAAGAAATTTAAGGGTAGTTCAATTTGGTGTATGAGGCCCGTTTTGGAAGTTTTAAGCTCGATCTTAAGTTTTAAGCTTAATATACTTATCATACTTGCTTTGATTAGTTTTTTCACTTTATTTACTTACTTTTATCATATTTTTAAGTGTTTTGAAGGATGTTCCAGATTTGGTAGGTTTGAATATGAGAGCTTCTGACTTGGTTTTTCAACTTGTTTTATTATTTTCTTAAGTTTAGGTGTTAGATCATGAACCTAAATTACTTGTATTTTTCAACTTGTTTTATTATTTTCTTAAGTTTAGGTGTTAGATCATGAACCTAAATTACTTGTATTGAAATCTTAGCTTGACTTCTTTTCCATAAGAGGGTTATTTGACTCATATTTTTCATGAAAATAGTAGATCTTATACTTATTACAATCTCTACATCATAGCTTATGTCTTATAAAGTTGGTTTCTTCATGAAACTTTATATGATGAATTTTCCCTTAGCCTAAGTCTAGATTTGAGCATGTTTAACTTAATAGAATTGAAATCAACATCCAAATGACTCTTGAATCCTCACATCTAGCATGATCCTCTTTCATTCAAGTTCTTGTTTCAAGATTTTCTCATTTTAAAATCTTCCATTCAAAGTGTTAAACAAGTATCTCTACAAAACACTAACTTTAAATGCTCATTTTGCAATTTCATATAAGGGTTTCATGAGTTTGTTTCTTAGAGTGGTCTTTGATGTTATAACCACTTATGACCATACTCATATTTTCAAGAAATCATAATCTCCTAGCATGAATACTAACCTACTAACACAAAGATACACCTATTCGTCCACAAAGCAAAAGTAGGGTGGTTGTGCACAAAAGTTCCACTTATGCTCTTTATCTTACTTCCCCCTTTTACACCTTTTTGAAACCCGAGTTGTTGGATCCTTTGAAGTGGAGTTTGTGGAATGTTTTAAGGGTCCTAAAGAAGCTTGAATGTAGGAAAAGGACACAAGAAAAAAAAATTGAATGTACCATGAGTGTGAGTGTGAGTGTAATTGAAAGTAGCGGCAAAGTGAAGGATTTGTGGGGTATTGTTGTTTCCACTTTTGTGTTGGTTTTCAAGTGATAGAAAAAGGAAGTGAGAATGAAATTGAAAATGAGAGGAATGCAAGAAAAAGTGCCCGATTGAGGAATGGGGTGATGATGTGTTTAAGAAGCTTGAAATTATTGTCTTGTAGTATACACAAAAGTCAACAATTGCAACTATTGATGATGTAAGCATTAAGGAGTAAATAGTGGTGTGTAAGATAAAATGATTGATGGATGAAAGACAACAGTATGGCCCCCTTTTCTTGCTTGTTCAAACTAACCATTACGTGTTCTTTGGGGCATGGAATTGTCTTGTCTTATTTATTAAAGTTAAACATGTGAAATCTTGTGAAGGGGTGATAAGGAAAGTGTCTTATCACTAGATTTTGATAAGTTATCAATTGATAAATGATTCCAACTTTCAATTGATAAGTCATTTAAGGTAATTAGTTGGTCTACTTATTTATATGTAAGGCTTAGGCATGAAGATAAGGGCATTGTCTTATAGGAAATTGTTTTAGGATTTACTTCTTGCATTACTTTGTAATTTATAATTTGATTCTTATAAAATTATGAAATTTTCTAGAGTTGAATGAAATTATTCAAATTAAATTATCAATTAGTCGCTTAGGGTTAAAAGTCCTTAATTGTTTCAGGGTTTAGAGTCTTAAGTGACTTTAGAGCTTGTAGTTTTTCAAGTTTGGGTTTTATCGATAATAGGCTTTCGAATTGGAGAAATATGTTCATTTCTAATTGTAAACTTGAGTTCTTAATTTAGTTGATCCTTGGGAACGTTCGGAAAGTACTCTTAGTCAAATCATAGGCTCATTAAAAGTAAGGTTTACACGAACTCCACAATTGGTAGGCATAGTATCTAATCCCTTAGGTTCTTCCCTACAATAGCTTTGAGTAGATTGCCTAACGTCCTATTTACCACTTTAATCTGGCCATCAGTCTGAGGATGGCTGCTGCAGCTGAACATGAGTTTGATCCCAAGTCTCCTCCAAATGGTTCTCTGAAAATAGCTCAAGAATTTTGTGTCTCGATTTGAGACAATCCTCTTTGATATTTCCTGTAATCGGACAATCTCCTACAGAAACAAATCAACAATATATAGAGCATCGTTAGTCTGATGGTATGGAACGAAGTGCATTATCTTGTTCAAACAGTCCATCACAATAAAAATAGAATCTTTCCCTTTGGATGTTCAGGGTAATGCTAGGACAAAGTCCATCTTAAGGTTGACCTAAGGTAAAGTTAGTGTTGGTAGAGGCATATAACTTCCATGGGGTTCTCTCTTCCCCTTAGCACGCTTACACACTTCACAACTACCAACTATCTTATGGATATCTTTAGCCAAACTTAGCCACTAGAAGTTCTCCTTTAATAGATCAGTGGTCTTAACTTCCCTAAAATGGCCTAAAAGTCTACCGCTGTGAGCTTTTCGGACCATCAGCTCTCATATGGAGTAGTTTGGAATATATAGCTTACGGTCCTTGAACAGATAGCCGTTCTTAAGATAATATCCTCCAACAACTATCCTTATTCGGTACTATTCAACAATGGGACCAAAGTGAGGGTCAACAGCATATTGCTTTGTAATGAGTGAGAATCCCAATAATTTTGTTTGCAAAGTGGTTAGCAAAGTCTACCGGTGTGACAAAGCATTGACGACCACATACGTACTCTCCTTCTTATGCTGAATGACATACAAGAACCCTTCCATGAATTCTAACCATTTGGCCTACCTCTTAGAGAGTTTGTTCTAACTCCCAAGATACTTCAATCTCGTGTAGCAAGTAATGTTACCAAATGTTGAGGGCTCGGAAGAGGGAGTACAACTCCTTCTTGTACACAGAATAGTTCAGGGTTAGGCCACTAAGTTTCTTGCTATGGTAAGTGACAAGCTGTCATTCTTGCATTAGGATAGTGCCAATTCCAACTCCTGATGCATTACACTTTAATTTGAAGGGCTTGTCAAAATCTGGTAGTGAAAGGATAGGAGTCGAGGTAAGCTTCTCCTTGATCTCCTTAAAGCTTCGTTTGGCTCGATCATTCTACCTAAACCCTTCATTCTTCTTTGTCAACTCGGTCAATGGGGCGACTATTATGCTAAAGTCCTTAATGAATCGCCTATAGAAAGAAGCTAGGTTATGGAAACTTCTGACTTCAGTGACATTCTTCGGCATCGGCCATTCCAAAATAGCTTGGATCTTCTCCTCATTTGCTTAAATTCCTTCCCTTAACACTACAAACCCTAGGAAAATCACTTCTTTCTGGTAGAGCATGCATTTCTTTACATTCCCATACAACTTCTCTACTTATAGAATGTTACAAACTTTGTGAAGATGTTGAACGTGATTGTTTAAGTTAGCACTATGTACCAATATGTCATTGAAGTACATGACCACACATATTCCTAGAAGAGGGCGCATCACATGGTTCATTAACCTCATAAATGTGCCTAGCGCATTAGTTAGTCTGAATGGCATAATCAACGATTTGTAGAGTTTGTGCCTAGTCTTAAAGGCAGTCTTCCATTCATCACTTGGCTTTATGCGAATCTAGTGGTAGCTATTCCGTAGATCAATCTTTGTAAATATCTTTGCACCATGAAGCTTGTCCAACATGTCATCGAGCCTCAGTATCGGGTATCTATACTTACCAGTAATTCGATTAACTGTTTGGTTGTCAATGCACAAGTGCCATGAACCATCCTTTTTTGAAACAAGCATAGATGGTACAATATAGGGGCTCATGCTCACCTTCACATGTCCCCACTCAACGAGTTCATCCACCTGTCTTTTTAGTTCAGCAGCTTGCTCGGGGTTCATCCTGTACGTAGGTTGGTTCGACAGGGTGGCACCTAGTTGTAGATCAATACAGTATTCTATGCCTCAGATTGGTGGTAGTCCTTTAGGCAGTTCTTCTAGAAATAGGTTGAAGAACTCATTTAGCAATCTTTGGATTTCTTCTTGGATAGGTTCATCCTGTACGTAGGGTGGTTCGACAGGGCGGCACCTGGCTGCAGATCAATATAGTATTCTATGCCTTAGACTAGTGGTAGTGTAAACCCCGCGAATTTAGCTTTCTAAGTATAGAAACAAACGTCCAAACTGTAGATGATTTCTTAAACTCAAAAGAGCCAATGAGATTTAAAACCAATAAAATCTCAATCTAAAACCTAAAGTGGATGCGAAAAAATTTAAATCATCAATTGAATCCCTAACCGCATACGAAGACCCTAAAACCTCGAATCTCATCAAAACCCTAAGATGACAATCGAAGATTGAATCGCGTAAGAATATATGAAACCCTAAATGTGTAAAAACATTAGAGATGGTGCCTTAAAGTAATAAGAACCCTAAAACTATAACTTTAAGGATATAAAAGCACTAATTCACCATAATTTACCCTAAAACCCTAAATGATAATATATCCTCCATATTTTGGCATTTCATCGGTAAACGACTAAAGATAACCCTCAATCATACATAAATATTTAGAATACTTAAATAATCCCTTAGAAACTAAGATATTGCATTCTAGATCACGTTTATCTTCTAAGTATATAAATAGGTTAGTATTACATAGAGTTAAAGGTTTAGTTGAGGCTTAGGTTAAATGTAGTAAACCTTAATACCCTAAATGATATTTTTCATCTCAATTATACTAAGTAGCTTACCAAATGATGTATATAGGATATAAATACCTAATAGAAGATCTCATTATCTATTTTTATTAATCACTTCATATTTCCCTTCATTTCCTTAATCTTTCTCCAAATTTTTCCTAATTAGTTCATTATGTACACAAAAGGGTCTTTATTTTTTTTAAAGTTGACCAAGTCAACACATGTTGACTAAAGTCAACACTTTGAAAAGTCAACAAAAGTGTCTCTTTCATTAGGAAAAAAAATATCTTCTTCTCATGATTTCCTTTCTTTTCTTTTCCTTTTGCATTTCTTTTTCCTTCTTCTCTTAAATTGCCGTCCATACATCTCCCCTTCTAGACCCCACCATTCTCCTTCTTCCATAAGCAAAACAAAGAAAAAAAAAAACAAAACAAAAAGGCCCCTCCATTGCCGTGAGCTTCCATTTTCCATTTCACCTTCAACATCTTCCTTTTTGTCTCCTTAATTCCAACATAAGCAAAGGTATGTATCTAAGTTACTTTATCTTGTTTTATCTTCTTCATTAGTTAGTTAATTAGGTAGATTAGATAAGCAGTTATGTGTTTAGTTTTGTCTTGTAGAAGAGGGAACAAAGTTTCCATCTTTAAGTGTAGAAATCTAGGAATCATGAAGAAGAAGAAAGGAAAACATGAATATGTGCTTAAAGAATGTGTACATGAGGTAAACCGAAAAGAAGGGAAGCATGAGAAGCATGGTACATGAGTATTTTCCATGTACATAACCTAAATTAAAACAAAACCTAACCATACATACTTATACTACACTAATTACACACTTAAGAACACAAAAGAATGGAATTAGGAAGCTTTTCTTAAGGAAAAGATTAGGCATATGAATTTGTATATAAAAATACGTATCTAACCATATAGGTATATGAGTATGTATACATGGATAAATACGGTATAAACCTAAGTAGATGTATAAGTATATGTATGTATAAAGTATAAGTACATAAGTATACATATTAGTATGTTATGAGTGTAGGTAGGTATAAAACATATGTATATGTATAAGTACTTAATGACATAAATATTTACATGTAATAAATGGATTACATAAGCCATGACATCATCAATTGATTACATAAGTGATTATGTAAGCATAGGTTTATAATAGAAGAAATAATAATATTACATAAGCACATAACATAGGTATATACATGTATTTAGAAGTCGAAAATCCCTTAAACCCTAATACATCTCTTAGATTGAATTAAACTTAATCAAGTATGTGAATTTGTAGCATTAATGTAAAATTTCCTAAGTATAAGAATCAAATAGCTAATTCAATCATTAAATCCTAAACTAGGGCATAAACATAAGTAATAAGAGTAATTAAACTTCAATAAGATAAAGTTTTAATAAATTTAGCCCATATTGTAAAACACTGGTCTTAACGTCCAAAACGGACATCATCGTGTGAGCATGCGTCCAAAAACGATGAAAAACGACTATAAGTTCGCAAATATTAGAATCAGAACAAAAAAAAAAAATTTACAAAATACATAAATGAAGCATCATACCTTACTAATATAAGAAAATAGTTACTATTAATCTCATGGAGTATGGTAACCTTATACACACTATACTCGGGTTATATTGGAGGAAACTAGATAAACTACAATAGACGTTTAGTTGACTAAGGAGTCTGAATTCTCAGAACACTTATAAGGTTTACCATTTTGATTTAGGCATTCGATATCAAGTCTTGGAAACCCTAAAGGCTTGGAGAATTAGCAATAATCCAAGTGAGGGAGTTCTGATGACCTGCTACTTGCTTGTGCATGTTACTTGTATGATGTTTTGCTGTTTGTTATTGCTTATATGTTTGAATGACCGTTCTGTTTGTATGTTATCATCCGTATGATCACCTTTTTAAATTGATAAATATAAATGTCTGACCCAAATAACCGGTTCTACTTGTCGCATGTCTATGACTTATTAAAGGTATGAATAGAGAGTGCTAGCCTTGCAAAAATCTTAAGAAAAGTATTTTTGGCAAAAGCTTTTCTAACCTTAAACAAATTTTTGCATGATCGTTGTAAGGGCTTGTGGAGCCATAAATAGTATTTTTAATGTTAAGGCAAAGCTAGCATGGGTTCTCCACTTGATAGCGAGAGGACTCGCTTTATTGTGCCTGAAAGGCCTTGGTTACTTTTGGTTACGAAAGGACTCGCATATTTGTGCTCGAGGGGCCTTGGAGGGTGGATAGTCCTAGTTTGGACTCCCCCTATTTGGATTGAAACTCTTTTCTCGGCTAAGGTAATAGTCGAGTTTTGCCTAGTGGGGTGGTGCCCCTAAGTAGCCTCATACAGGTAAGCTGAGGTGCCCTGTGTGGGTAAGTACAAGGGATAATCGAAGTGTAGACGACGTAATTCTATACCTTCCATAGTTCTGGACTCCTATGGATGTGTTGCTTGCATTCATCACGCCTGCATTCATCACGCTTGCATTCATTATGTATGTAGATAGCTTGCTTGCATGTGTGATAATAATGTGTGAAGACTTGCTTAACCGGTAGTGGTGAGGAACGAACTCACTGAGCTGTTTTATGCTCATTCCCCCTTAGTTTTCTTTGCAGGTTTACATACGATGGGATTGGGATATGTCTCGAGTGTTGAGTGCGAGATGAAGATATGTACATTAGTATTAGAAGTAACTGAGTACTTTTTAGATGATATATAGACATCCTTTGTAGAAAATATTTATTTATTAAACCTTAATATAATGCTAGTATATCCTGTCTTATTATTTAGTAGGGGATACCGATTCTCTGCGGTTCTAAGGAACTGTAGGATATCGGATACCCATAGTTATTTATATTTGTATTCTACAGTAAATTGATTACTTAAAAATCAGTAACCTTAATGATTAATCATTTAGAGTCTTGCAATCTCTGACATGCAAGACGGTTTTCATATCATGGGTGCATACATGTTATGGAAATTTTAGGTAATCCTACTAGGCCCCCTTTAGCGTCCTGATAGGTAGTCCTTTAAGCAGTTCTTCTAGAAACAGGTCAAAGAACTCATGTAGCAATCTTTGGATTTCTTCTCAAACATCTGGTAATTCTCTCATCTCCATCAATCTTCTAACCAACAAGAACATGGGTTCATTAGCCTTCTTAATAGATTAGAGCTCTCTTCAGCTCATAACTAAGGCTTTCTTCTTACTGGCCTAGGTGAGCTGATTGTGGGTTTCATTTACTTAGGATGGGGTTAAAGGTTGCAACATAATCTTCTTTCCATCCTTGATAAAGGCATAGGTATTCTTATACCCGTTATGAGTGACACATTGGTCAAACAATCAAGGTTGTCTAAGCAACAAATGTGAAGCTCTCGTAAGGACGACATCGCATACTATTTCATCCTTGTATACGTTCCCAACACTGAACGGTCCGGTCACTTGTTTAGTTACATGCAAAACTCCCTTATCATGAAGCCATTGCAGCTTGTAGGGTTAAAGATGCTTTGAGGTCGGTAGACCTAACCTCTGTACAAAGGAATGTACAACGAAATTAGTGCAACTTCCTCCATCTACGATGATGGTGTACAGTTGGCCCTTGATGGTACACTTGGTGTGGAACAGATTCTCTCTCTGGTCTTCTTCAAAATTCTATAGGGAACTCAAGACTCGTCTTAAGACTAGGGTCATTACTTCTCCCTGGTCGGCATAGACATAAGTTTCCTTTTCCTCTTCCCCTTTAGGTTCTCTAACATTCTTTTCTTCTTCGAGGTCGCTCTCGTCGGTACTATTTACCATATCTCCTCGAAGTACCATGACATGCTAGTTTGAACATTCAACAGCCATGTGTCCGAAGCTTAAGCATTTAAAACACTTCACCTCACTGATCTTCTATTCGGATGGCTAGCTTTTCTCATAAGTTCTCAAGGTTAGCCTATCCTAAAGTCAACTCGACTATCCTACTCAACCAGACTGGTTTGTTCAATGTTCATTAGGTCGGTCATTCCTTTCCTTAGCTTGGTATGGCCTCATTTGCTTGGCTTAAACAGCTCGGTACAATATCGGAGCTCGGGAAGATGTTTACCCAAGTTGGCTTAGAACATTCTTCCTTTGCCTTTTGACCCTCTATCCGATTTTGATGGCCTCATCTAAGGTATAAAAACTCTATACTTCCATGATATTGCAAATCTCATACTTGAGCCTAGAAATGAACCTTGATATTATACGGGCCTCTAGTTCTTCCATGTCAGCTCTGATCATAAGCATCTGGAATTCTCTGATATAGTCATCGATAGGTTGGCTTCCTTGGCGAAGCTCCTACAACTTGGCAAATGTATCTTGTAGATACATTTCAGGCACAAATCTACCCTTCAACAACCTTTTCATCTCATCCCAAGTCCTAACACCTTGTCCCCTATCTCTAACTCTGGCGACATTTAGATTCTTCTACTATATGGTGGTGTATCTAGTAAATTCTAACACAGCAAATTAGACCTTAACTACATCCTCATATCTATAACACTTAAATACTTTCTCGACCTTCTCATCCCACTCTAAGTATTCATCTATATCTCCACTTCTACTGAAGGGTGGGATTTGTACCTTAACATTGTCTAGCCCTCGAGGAACTCAGTGTCCTTATCCCTATGTTTGGTAATAATCAACTTCTTCTTCACTAAACTCTTTGACATCTACCTCCTCATCATCTTCACCAATCTCCTCTAACTCCAGTCTTCATCTAGTGGCTCCTCTAGCTCGAGGGGGTCAAACTGAGTGATTGGCTCGATTGCCTTGGACATAGTGTCTCTTAGGGGCACCATCCTGTAGGTTTTGTTAATGTACACCTTAGGGTTGTTGCCGATTAATTTGCATTGCGGTGACTAGACTCTTAACGAGGTTTATGAGTCTATCAAGCTTGTCATCAACGAACCTTGGGGTATTATTACCATTATGACTACGACCAGGTTGAGCACCACTACCTTGGTCACCAATAACTCCCTGAACAGTTAAATCTGACATAGTGTAATGTCTTTTCGAATAGGTTAACAAACTACTAACAAACTTGCTCTGTTGTCGCAATGGAAAACAAAGTATCAATGAAACTATACTTACAAACACATACAACACACTGCAGTAGCTACGGAAGGAACACAATAGCCGTAAACAATAAGGTGAACAAAAACTCCATTGTAACTTCATACACTCCCTCTTAGAACTGTGGTCTGATACCAGCGAAGCTAATACGTCTCCAGGGTCATACACATGGAGAAGCACCACAACGAATGAATCGAAAAGGGAACACAAAAAGAAACTAGCAAAGTCCGGGCAGCTATCAAATGGATATGACTCATCACTTAATCCTACTTAGCCTACAACCCTTCGGATATGACACACTGGTCCGAATTGAAGGGTTACTCACCATTACTCCTTACTAAAGGGAATAGATAAGAGTTGAATGATAACAATAACACTAAGGTTGCTCTAGTGAGTAAATCTGTATTGAAAGTTGAATGCGTGCGTACAAGGAAAGTGAGGGTTTATATACTTGCCTACTAGGGTTATTTTATACGTATGAAAAGACAAAAGGGTATTTTATAATTATGTTACATTAATCATACTAAAAAGGGGTAAAAAGGACAAAGAATATATAGTATAGAAAAGAAAGAATTATTCTGGAATGTTGTGTCGAGAGGCACATATCACTTGATGGCTATACATTAAGAGTATGATACACAGGTAGAAACAAGAAGTGTTGGGAGTTAGGGGCCAACCTGATCTAGATCAGGTCGGGAGCCAATCAGCCTAACAAAAAGGTCAACTGTCTTGAAGTCAGATGCCAATGGGTTAGGTAGGTAGCTCAACTTGGCTAATTCTGGGCTATCTTCTAGATTAAGACTTCATTGTTGGGCAAGAGCATGTTAGACACACATGAAGATTTGAGAGACAGGTCGACAAGAGGTCGGATCGAGATAGGTGCCCCCATCTCAACTATGGCTTAGAGCTAATATTTTCCATGTGAGCCTTTGAAGTCCTTTAGCTTGGCTTCTTGTGATCGGTTCAGGAGGTTGATTCTTAGCATTTACCTAGCTTTAATAAGGTATTTGAAGTAGAGTATGACGCGTTTAGATTAAGCATAGGTGCTGTACTGATGTAGGAAGGCTGACTTATTACCTACTTTAGTGAAAAGGTTAGAGGAGCTACACTCAACTATTTAGTTTATGATGAGAAGGTTTACTCCTTGATCCGAGACCTGATTATATGGCAACATTATTGTTACCTAAAGAATTTGTGATCTACATTGATCATGAATCTTTGAGATATTTGAAGAGCTATCCTAAGTTGTCTCAAAGACAAGCTAAGTAGGTCAAGTTTATGGAAGGATTTTCTTATGTCGTGAAGTACGAGAACAGCAAGAATTATGTAGTGGTCGATGCCTTATCAAGACAACATTCCCTCTTGACTGAACTGCAGACCCGATTATTAGGGTTTTCTATGATTAAGGTTTTGTATGCTGAAGATCTACATTTTGGTCCAATCTATGTTAGATGTGAAGAAGGAAAAACACTTGATGACTATCACAAGGAGGACATATACTTATTTAAGAAGAGGAGATTATGTATCCTAACCAATTCTATGAAAGAGCTGCTAGTGTACAACGTGCATGGTAGAGGATTATTTGGACATTTTAGCAAGCACCGAACCCATGAGGTACTATCCTTTAAATTCTATTAGTCAAAGATGATGAGGGATGCCCAAGTTGTATTAGAGAGGTATGTTACTTGTAGAAAGACAAAGAGTTGAGTTGAGCAAGGATAATATTTACCATTTTCGATCCCAACCAAACCATGGTCTAAGTTGAGCATAGACTTTCTATCAGGATTATTAAGGACGTCCTTAAGGAAGGACTCTATATGATGGTCGTGGACCAACTTAGCAAGATGGCAAATTTTGTGCCTTATTCCAAAACTAACAATACTTCATTTATATCTTTTTTTTTTTTATAAGAAGTTGTCAAACTCCATGGAGTGCTTAGGACCATTGTTTTGAACCAAGACTTAAAATTCATGAGCCACTTCTAAATGACCCTATGGAAGCGAATGGGGAGCAAACTATTATTCAACACATCTTATCATCCACAGATAGATAAGCAGACCTAGGCTATCAAAGAACTGTAGGAACTTTACTTTACATTGCTATTGGTTGAAATATAATTGATTAAGATTTATACCTACCTATAATAGAGTTTGCCTATAATAGGACCACCTACGGTATCACGAGCATGTCACCATTTGAGATCACCTCTGATTTAACCCTGAGCTTCCACTGGACTAAGCGCCCCTTCCAAGCCAAAATGATGATTAACTAGCTATAAAAAGATTTAAAGCCATTAAGCAATGCACTAGAAGGTTGTAGAACATCTAAGTCAAGCTACTAACAAGTTTGAGGGACAAGGTCGAGAACAAAAAAATAGAGAATTTCAACCAGATGATTTGGTTTGGATCTACCTCAGTAAAGAATGGTTCTTAAGTTTGAGGAAGAACAAGTTATCTCTGAGAGTCAATAAACTATTTAAAGTGCTTGAAAAGATTAATGTTAATGCTTATCAGATTGAATTACCTAAAGATTATGGAGTTTCGGACTCCTTTAACATTGTTAACCTCTACCCATATACTCTTAAAGATGAGTAATGTAGAACTAAGCCAGATTTGATTCCAAATCTTGAATAGCATGAAGGGGATGATAGTGTTCATGGTCCAATCATATGTTCCTAAGCTTGAAGACTTGGCCATATAGTTTGTTGAGCTATCCAAGGGGAGTTGAACTTTGAAGAACGATCCTTACTCTAGTCTGACCTACCGAATTATTCTACTCCCCATTTTATTAAGGAGACTCTCGAAGTGACTAACCTATTGCCCAATCGAGCCCTTCACAATACATCAGTCCAAGGTCAAACACCAAACCCGCCTATTGCTAACCTAATATATTGTACAAGCCAAACCGACTTCGAACCCGAGCTGACTAGCTAAGGCCAACCTGATAATTGACCACCTCTTAAACCAATCCTTCCTCAATCCGGAACATTTAAGTTGTTGAGCTACTGAGCACTCAACCTCAACCTAATTTGCTCAAAACTTACTTTACATGACAAACAACATCATTGAGACCATAGAATGGATAATTGATATGCACCCCATTTTTGGACATCCATACTGTCTTATTTGTGCTCGAATATCCCTTTTTGTCTAATTACAACTCTACCCTTTTAATTTTTTACTTTTTCCTTTTCTAATAGGTTTCATTTTATAATATATGTTAACTTAGGACTTACCTAAATTAGGTTATATAAATATTTGTAATGGATAATAGCCGCAAGAATCAACGACATTGAAATTCAAGCATAGTTTCTTTCATGAGCTAAGTGTCTTCTGCTTACTCTTGTTTGCTCTTATCCGATCCATTGTGAGCTTAGATTAGTGGCGAGTGCCCTTTAGGAACATTGTGTGTAATATTAAGTGCGACCTGAGGTTGTGTAAGGCATCGGTGCATCATATCCATCGTTAGTGCATGAGAACCCTTGTTCAACTTTTGACTACCATTTACCCTTCGAGCCATCTCGTGATTTAAACCCACCCCTTTGGTTAAGCGTGATATCATGGTTTATATGTTCACCCGTAGTCCATATCAGTAACCATCGATTACAATCTTGTTGGCATAAGCGTAATCTACTCTTGGTCCAACTACTATAGAAGGCTTAGTCCTCTTCTTGTCTTTGCATAAAGATATGTTATACAATCTTGAAAGTTCTTATTTATGTGATATAATGAGTCAAGATTAGCTTGGCAGTTTTTTATGTTTGTAACATCAATTGTAGTTGACTTGGACTTAAAACTCCATTTTCAAAAGAATGAATAAGGAATCAACTAAAATTATATTTCCACTGCTAGAAAAGGAATTTGTCAACATCTCTTCTCACCAAGGGCTAACAAGCATCAAGTATAATAGTACAATGACCAAGGTGCAACCTAAGATGTAAAGAAAGAAATTGTTAGCACATATCAAGAACTATCACAAGCCATAAAGCCTTTAACAACACTGTCAACCACCTTATCGGTTGTCCAAACATGGGAAGGAGCTATTGTTATATATGATGGCATGGAAAAAAAATGTGTAAATTCAAAATATAAATACAAAAGTTGATTTAAGTGCAAAAATTATTTTAAATACTAAACACTAAAACTAAGTAAAGAAAATAAGTACTTAATTTTGCATTACTTTGGTTTGAAAATGATGAGCAAAGGAAAATAATGCTTCTAGTGACAAATACTGTCAATTATAAGTTAGAGCATGACATTGTTACTTCGATATTAGAATTAATAAGTATAAGTAGCATATTGTTAGCATTAGATATTAATAAGTATAACAAATAATAGAATACAATTGCTTAGATAGTAAAATTGCTAAGCAACAATGGAATATCGATACTGGGGGCATATAATATTGCTTGCTTGTAGAAATGGCGACTAACGACAAAATGTTGTTACCATCACTTAGCTGAAGATAGGAGGAATTATTTAGTTGAATGAACATTGTTATTTATAGGAATAAAAGTGTGAATAAAAGAATTGCAATAAATTGTAAGAATGGAAAGGATCAATTTTGAGAAAGATAGTAGCTTTTAAAAGAAAAATATGACAAAAGAATATCTTATGTAGTATAAACTAAAGAGAAGGAGTAAAGCAAATTAAGAAGTTTCTTTATGGTCAAGTGTAAAAGTTACAAAAAGAGAAAAGAAAGCATAAGGATGGAAATTAAATATAAGTAAGTATGATTGAATTACAACTATAATAAAGGATATCAAGAAAGAAAATGTTGTTGACATCAATGCAATTCAATGTACGTCATTGACATCCAAATGCTATAATTATTCACAAGCTCCTCCTTATTTAACATAATTCAAGAGAATAATAATAATAAAAAAATGCTAGCTTGATAAAAAAATAGGAAAAACAATATTATCTTATTAAGCTTCTACTCTCAAAGATCAAACAAGGCTCAATACATAGAACAAGCTATTTTCCCTCAACATTAGTAGGGTTGATGCTCTAAAATTCCTCTATCTGTCACTTATGTTTTTAAGCCTTTAAGAATGTCCATTCCCCCTCTTTGCTTTTCTCTCCAAGTCGTCCTTCATGTATCATCTTCACATTACTCCTCTAAGTTAACATAAAGTATAAGAGTCATGTCACATGCACGTGACACCATTAACCGAATTCCCACATCTCCAAAGGTTATACCTTGTACCTCTTTCTTATGAGCACAAGATTTCAAGTTTTTTACCCACTCAACCATATAATCTCTAGGATAAGCTTAAAATCAATAACTAAGAAAAGGTGGTTACAAGCAACTATAAAACTTAGTCATTTTATTTTCGTTTTCTATAACATACAAATATTACAGAAATTACAACTTATATTTATAAAACTAATTATGTCATAGTTGGTCTTTCCTAAAGATTATCACAATATATATTCAATGTTAATTTATAGTGAATTATGGCTCCATCTTCTTTATTATATATGATGGGGTAAATTGCAAATATACCTCCTTAGAAGAATATCCGCAATGGAATGCATCTCTTTTTTTTTTTTTCTTTCTATCTATGTGTATTTAGTCCTCTCATTTTTTAAATCAAGAACTTAAACCTTCCAAATCTTAAAAAAAAAGTACTTTTTTTTGCCCCCTACATGACCATTTGTCCTTTAGAAAATAATAAAAAGTGCTTTAATTTTTATTTAATTAAAGTGAATGTGTAAGGACCCTAAGGAGAGCCTAGTAGTATTGCTTAGAATTTCCATATCACGTATGCACTTATGATAAGAAAATTGCCTTACAAGTAAAAGATTGCAAGACTCTAATTAGTTAATCGCTAGGGTCTTCAATTTTAGTTCTTTGACTCATTACATAATATAAATAATTATGGATATCCATTTTTCCACAGTTCCTTAAAACCTAGAGAATCAGTATCCCTTACTAAAATAGTGAAATAAGATAGACAATTCTAAACTTACTAATGATACTAAACTTAATTGATATATTAGTTGTTTCCTAGAGCATTCCAAATTAACTACACAATCTTTTCATCATACCGATTCAATGGTAGCACTTTGCACTAGATTTCTATCCTTGTCCCAATTATCGATCAACCTATAAGGAAAAGAATCATTGGGGTGTAAGTTTATGCTTAGTGAGATAAATCCCCTTGTCAATACCGCATGACAAAAGTTTATTTAATGTACAAACATATGAATGCATGATCAATCAGTATGCCGATCAATCAATATGCCAGACAATACATGCAATGACCTAGGAACTGCATGCAACTCAGAATTACACCTCTTGTAGTTGGGGTTAGAGATAATTAACCGACCCAAACCAAAATCCAGGTTCTAGGCCTTGGGTTTTATTTTATTTGCACTATTATGATTAAGCCAAAACAAAATTATATACTTTCTTTATTGAATCACAAATCATATTTTCAAAATCCCAAGTCTAGCAGTGTGGTGGCTTCTGCAATCTATAAACACACGCCGTAAGCAGAAGCCACAAGACATTGCCCCTAGCCAACAGTTAGCATCTCCCGACACCTAGTAAGCTTGTCAGCTTAGGACAAAGACTCAATAAAATGATAACATAGCTAATGCCTAATCCTACAAGAGGTCCTCCTCCTATGAGTCCCTTCCTATCTTTTACGTAAAGTGGCAATCGGTGTTATTCGAATGCAATTATGGGGAATGCACAATTCATTGAATTTCTTAATCATGTAAGTGATTAATTCAATTTTTCATGGTAATCAGACAATTTTATTCTATACAATCACACATATAAATTATCACAAACAATTTCCATTGTTACATGATTAACAATCCATAGTATACAACCACAAATTCATATACATGCATTTCCCATATCCCACAAGCATCCAATTTATATATATGTGAGTTTAGGTACATCTATTCTACAAGCAAAATCAAGTAAAGAGTCATTAAGAATTCACCTACTTAGCTATGCAGGTTAATCGAAGTAGTCCGAGGATAAGTCGTCTCCAAAAGCCAAGTCCCTTGGACATTGCAAATAAGATACTATAAGGATTTGAAATAAAACTTAGAAAACTAAGCTAAACCCCTTTAAGCTATATTTTTGACTTGGTTTCATATTTTTCCCAATTTCTACTTAAAGTTTAATCGTATATAACTTTCTTGTTTTAAATCTGATTTTTATGATCTTATAGTCAATTTTCATTGTTTTTAAGTGTACTTTAATGTGATGAGGCATGTAAAATTGCCCATAGGTTAGAACAGTAGCGATCATCATGATTTAGATTACTTTTAGGCTTTATTTGGTTAATGGGCTTTTTGGTAACATAAGAAATTCTTTAGGCATAGGCTTATGACTTTATTATAAACTTAAAATACTCCTTAAGGTTAGATTTTTAACTTTGGTTTATAGTCTTGGTGCTAACAACAACTCCTTAGGCTTTTATGTGGGCTTAGGTTGTCAAATGGTATTGTTTTTGATTCAAACTAAAGTTAGTGACTTTGTTGGGCTTACGGAGTCTTAGGTGGACTTCTTATAGGCTTCAAAACATCCTTTCTTAATATTTTAAAGTATTGGTCAGAATTTTAATGAAGGCCCAACTTAGAGTTCTAGGCTCGGTTTTGAGTTTTAGGTTTTGTATACTTGCTATACTTGCTTTAGTTGATCTTTTCACTTTGTTCACTTGGTTTTATCATATTTTTAAGTGGCATTTACTTATGTTCCAGATCTGGCCGTGATGAATCCAAGGGGTACTCACTTGGTTTCTCAACTTGTTTTATCATTTCCTTAAGTTTAAGAGTTAGATCATGAACCTATGTTATTTATATTCTAACTTTGACTTAACTTCTCTTCCATATGGTAATTATTTAGCTTATACTCTAGATGAAAATAACAGATCTCATACTTATCATAACTTCCATGCCATAATTCATATCTTACAAAGTTGGTTTCATTATAAAAGCTTCATGTAATGGATTTTTCTTTACCTAAGGCTAAGTTTGAGCATCTTTAACTTAATAGAAATGGAAATAACATCTAAATGACTCATATACACTCTACATCCAGCATGATGTCTCCTCGTTCATGTATACATTTCATGATTTTCTTTACTTAAAATCTTCCATTCTAAGTTTTAAACATATATCTTTACATAACACCAACTTAGTATGCTCATATTTCAACTTTCATGTAAAGGGGTTCACAAGCTTACTTCTTAAGGTGGTCTAGCTATTTTATCATCTTATGATCATGCTAATATCTTCATGAAAACATGGTCTCCTAACATGGCATATTAGGTCACTTTAACAAGAAAACAACTTACTCGTTCCAAAAGCGTAGAAATGGTGGTTGTGCAACTTAGTATCCTCTTATGTTCCTTGTTTTTCCTCCTTTTTCTTGTAAGCTCCTTTGGAAACTAGAGTCTTGATCTTTGAAGTGAGCCTTTGAGGATATTTTAAAGTTCCTAAAAGTGGCTTTTGAAATTGACAAAAGAAGGCAATAAAATCAAGCTTTTGTGCCATGAGTTATGAAGCAAGAAGGTGGTAGCAATGTAGGGATTTTATGGGGTTAGGTTTCTTCTTTTGATTTGTGGTTAAAGTAAGGGAAAAGGAAGTGAAAATGAGAGTGAAAGAGAGAGAGAGTAGCAGATTTTTGAATAGGAGGAGAAGTGTGTTCAAGAAGTTTTAATTAGTTGTCTTTTAGTATGCACAAATGCCAATTTTTTGATAAGACTAGATAATGTAAGCATTAAGGGGTGAATAGTAGATGTGTAAGACATTTGAGTGATACAAAAATAACAAGGCATGGCCTCTGTTTTCCTTCTTTTCCAACTAGCCAAGTAGGGAGCAAATAAGGCATGGTGTTGTCTTGTCACTTAATTAAAAGTTAAACACATAAAATAATATGATAACTTATCCATATGTAGTATAAGTTATGGTATGATAAGGGAAGTGTCTTATCACTAGTTTTTGATAAGTTATCAATTGATAAATGATTACAACTCTCAATTGATAAGTTATTTAAGGTGATTGGTTGGTTTACTTATTCATGTGCATAAGTCTTATGTAAGAAGATAAGGAGATTGTCTCATATGAAATTCTTTTAGAGTTTATTTCTTAAATTGATTTGTAAGTTATGATTTAATCTGTATAAAATTATGAAAATTTCTAGAGTTGAATAAAATTATTCAAATTAAATGCTTAATTAGTCACTTAGGGTTACAAGTCTTTAATTGTTTTAGGTTTTAGGGTTTTAGGTGACTTAAAGTTCGCGATTCTCGTATTCGAGTTTTATAGATAATAGATTTTCAAATTGGAAAATTAAATTCGTTTTTAATTGCAAACTTGAATTCTTAGCTTAGTTTATCTATGGGAACATTCGAGAAGTACTCGTAGTTGAATCATAAGTTCGCTAAAAAGTAAGGTTTACAACTTATCCATGTGTAACAAGGCTTATAAGTGAAAATAAGGGAATTGTCTCATATGTAATTCTTTTAGGGTTTGGTTCTCAAATTAATTTGTAGGTTGTGATTTACTTCTTAGGAAATTTTAGAATCTTCTAGAGTTGAATAAAATTTATTCAAATTATATTTTTAATTATTTATTTAGGGTTAGTCCCTAATTATCCCAAGGTTTAAGATTCGCGTGAGTTTAAGTATATTTTAGGGTTTTTCACCAATTCAGGAGTAATTGACTTATACTTAGGAGCTTAAGGTTCAATTAGCTTAATTATTTAGGATCATCGCTTTATTATGCAATATGTATATATCATATGATAGATTAAGAAAAGAGAAAGAAATTGCTTAGTAATATATATATATATATATATATATATATTATGGGGCTACTTATGTACATAAGTAAAATAAATTTTGTAAATTTATTAATTTATTCTTTTAACTAGCTTAGTTTTGTTATTTATTATTACTTGAAATTATCCTTGATTCGTTCATTATCGGTTTCATATGATTTCGCAAAATTAATAATAATTTTATTGATTTATGGCTTTTTAAGCACTAGGATAATTTTATAAAGTTTTAAAAATGTTTATGATTTGATATTTATGGTTTCTATTAAGTTTAGATTTACATTTTTAAAAGTATGCATATGTAGGGATTAGGGTTTTCGTATATGATTAGGGTTTTTAAATCGTATAATAGGGACTTTCATGTTCATTTTAAGTTCCGAGTTTAAAATTTCAATCGGTTTTCATTTTATGTGGTTTTGTCGACTTAGGAAAATATCTACGATACTCGAGTTCGACATCATGTCTAGAAGGTTAAATTTGCAAAGTCTACAAATTGTGTAAACCCCATAAAATTTTTTTGTTAAAAACTTAGAGTCAAGCTTGAATGGTCTCAATATTCTCTAAATTTAACAAGCTAAATATTTAAAATTCGCTCAATAAACTTGAACTCATTATCATAAGAAAACTCTACTTACAAAGTCCTAAAACGTAACTAAACTCTTTCAATTATAAAACTTCAAACCCTTCGATATTTTAGGACTCAAAATCAAAGAGCTGATTAAAATAAAATACCAAGTAAGTGATTAATTTTCATTTCCATAAACTCCTAAGTGGAACCTTAAGATACAACAAGCCAACTACTAATTTAGTAGCTTTTATTTAAAGTAAAAAAAAAAGAAATGACTAAACAAACAAATGAATGAATGCGTGACCAACTAAATAAATAAATAACTAACAATTATGGTCTGCATGTTAGATGTAGAATTATGCCCCCTTCCCTCATCTTTTCTATGGCCATCCATGTGACAAGTAAGCTAGTTAATGCATCTATGAAAGCCCCTTTGATTTAAAATTATAAAGGCCTTTTTGCTACATGGAATGACCTTGTTAAACCCCATTAAATTGCCATGAGAGGCTTAGAAACTCACATATCTAGGAACCTTTGGAGTGTAAGTTAGATGAACTACCATTTAGAGTAAAAGCTAGTGTGTAAGAAAGGAAAGATCACATCTTAAGACACTAATCTACTTTCTAAATTGTAGATCAAATATCCCCTCAAACATCAATATTTTGCACTCCCATTTGTAGAAATTTGAAACAACTTTGGGCCTTTCTAGCCCTCTTCATGCTAGCTTGCTTCCCCAAGAGAAAAGTCATCACTCTTCACTTGCTTTCACCTTGTCAACACCACTCGAAGCTTCCATCCTAACTACCCTTAGCCACTACTTTTTTGGAGCTAAAGCCACCAACTCTAGCCACTTCAACGCCCCCTTAATAGCTATAAGTAGCCACCCTTTTAGCCTCTAACCAATACCTCATACAAACACCAACACTAAGCTCCAAGCATCACCATTTGGACCACTTCAAGCATTTAGCTAAAGGTTATTCTAGAGGCACCAATTCAAGAGCAAAACTAAAAGCATGTAGTAGTCCAAAGAGCTTCATCACCACCTTATAGTAAGCCTTCTTTTCTTGGTTTGTACCATGTATTCTAACTCCTTTTCATGTAATGGGTTGTATATTAGGAAGTATTGGATCTTGTTATATTAGGAGCTAAAATGAGAAATGTAAACATGTATATACATATTCTTTATGTTCTATCTCATAGAAACTTATAGAAATAAGCCATGAAAGATTCTTTCATATATAATGTAAACACTTGAATATATTTCTTGGTAGTAAAGTTGTAAGCTTGTAACTTGAATGATCAAACAAAACTCCATCAAACTTGTAAATACTTGTTGGATGTGTAGAATAGGAGGTCTTTTATCAAGTTTTGTTAGTCGTTATCTTGTTATCTTAGCCCTAAAATGCACCCCCACCCCCAATACCTCTATAGTGTGTACATAGGTTGTTTGGTAAAAAGCTTAAGGAAAATACTCATTTAGAGGCTTAATAAGATACTTAAAAATTTGACCCCAACTTAATATTTAATTATAATGATGTCTTAGACAAGATTAGGGTGATTTATGACTAATCCAAGTGGCATGAACACTATACTAAAATACTAGAAGCTAAAATTAAGTCAAAATCTTATTACGAGCCCAAAATCGACCTGAGCAAGCCAAAAACACCTCTGGATAGAATTGACCCTTAACTTAAAAATACTTTAGAAATATGCTAAGATAATTTTTGGACCCAAAAGTGTGTTAAGATAATTTTTGGACGCAAATAAATAAGTTGGGCCTAGGTTTTAAGCCTTAAATGGCTAAAACGAGCCAAAACTAAGAAACAGGTCAAAACAATTAAAATAGGCCAATAGAACGAAACAACCAGCATGTTATAGATTCTAGGGTATAAAATTTAAGGCCCATCTTAATAACCTTAAATCCCAATTTATAAATAAGAAGCCCAACTTATGGAATTGTAGCAATAAGGGCCAAAAACCTAGCTATTGGAACATTAAGAATAAAAGACTAAAGTTAGGCTAATAAATAAATATGGATGCATAACGAATTAAGTCCAAATGTATCATAAGGCCCAACAAGAATTTAAAACATGTTAGGAATTGGAAGTATATAAAGTGAAGACTAAAACAATGCGAAATGGAACCACTAAACCTGACAATTAAAGGGATAAGAACTTTTTGAGCCCATACTAAAAATTACTGTAACAATTTGTAAAAATGAACCATGCCACGAGAATCTACATTTGAAAATGATAAAAAAAAAAAAATTTAAGAACGCAAAAATCAGAGTTAAAATGGAAAAGATATGATAAAAACAAATTTAAGTCAAAACTGGAAATTGTAGCAAGAATAGTTAGTTTAGTAGGCAATTATCCACTTTCTTATTCATACTCCTTCTAAGTTATTATAAGCAATCCCGACGATGATTCGGACCTGCCTGCAGATTATTATGACCCTTAGTGCATCATGGTTGAGTGAGTATTTTGATGACTACTATGCTTGTTATTTGCTTGTAGAGTAATTACACTAAATCAAGATAATAATTGGTATGCTTAAGGGTTCAAGAATTGCATGTACATGGAATTTCGTGCTTGATATGTTAAGATACGTTAATATAAAATAATAAATTTGTTTATTGATAAAGTTGCTCGATGTAGACTAGTGTTAGATGAGATTGAAAAAGAAGACGAGGAAGTAGATGATAAGGAGGAAGAGCATTATGAACTTAAGAAGAGGAATATTCGAGCTCCTAGAGTAGAGGGATTGAGGATGCATATCCTTAGTTTTTCTAAGAGTGGTGATGTTGAGGACTACTTAGATTGGGTAGATAAAATTGAAAAGCAGTTCGAGTGTCATGAAGTGCTTAAGCATGGTAAAGTTAAACTTTCTTTACTGGAGTTTACTGGCTATGCAACCTTGTGGTAGAAGAATCTATAAGCTACCCAAAGAAGAGAAGGAGAACACGAGGTAAGGGATTAAGTTGAAATAAAGAGAGTTATGAGAAGAAGATTTGTTCTAACCTACTATATGTAGGATGCATTCAAGAGGTTACAAGAGTTTAGGTAAGGGGGATCAAGTGTTGAATCACATGTGAAGGAATCTCAAATGTTGATGATCTATTATGAAGTAATCGAACCTAAGGACCGAACTGTGTCTCGATTCATTAGTGGGTTGAAGTATGAGATTGGAGATATTTTAAAAACCATGGATATCAGTTCACTTGATGAAGCTATCTGAGCTGCTTAGAGGAGTGAGTGACGTCAGATGAACTGAATTCGAGCCCTTACTAGTTAAGCTCCCATTAGTCAACCTATTCTAAGCAAACTTATGTAATAGGAACCAAGCCGAACAAGTAATATCCGACTTGCTCCAATTGCTTAAGTAAAAGGGAAAGAGATTCCATAGAAGTTTGAGAAGGGACAAAGCGCTGGTCATAAGATGAGTAAGATTAAGTGTTTCAATTGTTAAGGGTTTGAACACATGGCTGCTCAATGTCTAAACAAAAGAACTATGGTGATTTGAGGAGAAGCACCAACCATTGAAGTCAATAAAATTGATGAAGAAGTGGAAGACTTGAAAAAGACTGGATAAAGCAAGCTGTCTAAGGAGGAGGAAATCATTTATAGTGAAGAGGGTAATTTTATACCCACAACCTTGGTGTTTAAGAGAGTAATGAGTGTAAGTCCTGTGCTAGAGGACGAGCAGCAAGAGAATTTGTTCTACATTGGTTGTAAGGTAAATAGTTCATTGTGTACATTAATCGTTGATAGTGGTAATTGCAATAATGCAGCATCCGCTTTCATGGTCCAATAATTGAAGTTGCCAACCTCACCCTACTCCAAATTGTTTAAACTACATTAGCTTAGTGATAAAGGAGCCTTACAAGTGACTAAGCAAATTACTATTCCAATTTGTATTGGAAACTACTGAGACAAAGTACTCAGTGATGTATTGCCTATGAGTGCATCTCATATCCTACTTGGTAGACAATGGATATTTGATAAGAAGGTCATGTATGATGGTAGAAAGAACACCTGCTTATTAGAGCATAAAGGGAGGAAGGTAAGGCTGAGCCCTATGATAGCCAAGTAGGTTAAGACCATGTAAACTCAATTAAGCCAAGTTCTAAAGAAGGAGGCTTTGATAATGACTCGAGCTGAGCTGAAGAGAGAGATGAAGCTTGAAGAGCCGACTTATCTATTAATTAGAAGGCTACTTGAGATGAGAGGGTCAAATGAAGAATTGCTACTTACCAGGTGAAGACTCTACAAAATGAGTTTGTTGACCTATTCCTAGGTAAATTGTCGAAAGGTTTACCTTTGATCTAAGGCACTAAACATATAATAGATTTGTAGCTAGAAGTTGCACTGCTAAACAAGCTTGCTTACAAGTTGAATCTTAAACAGGCTACTGAGTTGTATAGATAAGTAGATGAACTAATGAAAAGAAGGTATGTTCGAGAATAACTGAGCCCATATGCCATGCCAGCTCTGTTAGTGTTGAAGAAAGATAGGACATGGAGGATGTGTATAGATAGCTGAGCTATTAATCGTATTACCATCAAGTATAGGTATCCTATACGTTAGCTTGATAACATACTCAATGAGTTAAATGGAGCAAGAATATTCTTGAAGATTGATCTTAAATATCGGTACCATTAGATCAGAATGTGGGGGGGGTGGGATGAGTAGAAGACCGATTTAAGACTTACAATAGATTGTATAAATGGCTAGTGATGCCATTTAACCTGTCAAATCCATCAAGCACATTCATGAGATTAATGAACTATGTGCTCCAAGAGTTCATTGGAAAGTTTGTATTATATATTTCAATGATATTCTTATTTATAGACCTAACTTAGAGACTCATTATGAACAATTTCGAGCTGTTTTCTCATAACTCTAAGTTGAGAAGCTTTATGCTAATATGAAGAAATGTGATTTTTGCTTACCTAAAGTAATCTTTTTAGGATTTATTATGAGTAGTGGTTGTATACGAGTTGCTAATGAGAAGTTGAGAGCAATTATTGAATGGCTTGTAATAACCTACTTTACTAATGTACGAAGCTTCTACGGCTTAACATCATTCTATCACCAGTTTACAAGAAATTTTAGTACTATTGTAACCCCATTCATTAAGCTATCGAAGAAAAATGTTGAGTTCAGGTGGTAATAGTAACCAACTCCTTGGACTACTCATACGTAGCCGAGCTAAAGGACTGTAAGGACTTACATAGATAATACTAGCTTGAAACCCCATCCAAGACAAGGATTCCTATCATGACCTTAATCCTTTAATAGTACAATTTATGAGCTGCCAAGCAAATGTGCTGACCTACCAAACAACTACACCCATTGTTGAGCTCACACCATGATCAAAGTAGCTTTTGGGTTAACTAACGTTAGACCTCTATCTAGGTAAAGCTACCAAGATACCAGACTTAGAGAGGACTAGAATATCCCTCAATGTCTAAGCTTTAACCTAAACCAGACCAAGTCATCTCTAACTATTGACTTTCTTTTGACCCCTTTTAAGTAGGATCCTATAATTGTCAAGTAGCTTCAAAATTCATTTCAGCTCAACTAACTAAACTACACACTTTAAGTCTCCTTTTGACACATGTCTTTTGGCACAACATTCTAAAAGGATTCTTTACCTTTTCGTACAGAATATTCTTTATCCCTTTTACTCTTTTTCGCATGTCTTATGTATTCCATTTGTAAATTACCCCTTTTTTGTCTTTTCCTTATATGTATTGCAACCCTAATAGGGCAAGTATATAAACCCCATTTGCTTATACATAGATATCACTACTCTTCATAGTTAAATATAGAAATTACTCTTTTGAGAGCACTTAGTAGTGTCTTCTCTCTTATATAACCCTTTAGAAAGAGTTAGTGGTGAGCGACCCTAATAATACATTCATCTATCATATCTAATGTTAGGATTACGCTAAGTAGGATCTACTAGTGTGTTACATCCAGTTAGTAGCCATTTGGATTTGCTAAACCCCTTTTATTTTGTTGTTTCTATTCGTTATGGTGCAACCTCTATATGTACGACCCTAGAGACCCATCGAGTGGGGAGAGAAGGAGCAAAGGAGTTTTGAGGAGGTGAAGATGAATCTAACTATCGCCCTTGTCTTAACTCTTTCAAGCTTTGACAAAGTATTTAAAATAAAGTGTGATGCATCTGGATTAGACATAGGAACATCGTTAATGCAGGAGGGCTGACCTATTGCTTATTTCAATGAAAAGCTTCGAGGAGCTATGCTTAACTATTTTGTATATGATAAGGAATTTTACTACTTGATTTGAGCTTTGACAGTCTAGTAACGTTATTTATTTCCTAGTGAATTTGTGATCCACATTGACCATGAATCATTGAGATACCTAAAGAGTTAGCTTAAGTCGTCTAGAAGACAAGTGAAATGGGTAGAATTCATCGAAGGATTTTCCTTTGTTGTTAAATAAAAGAATGGAAAAAACAATGTAGTAGCTAATGTCTTATCAAGATGACTTTTCCTCTTGACCGAATTGCAGACCAAATTACTTAGATTTTCTGTAATCAAGAACTTATATTTTGAGGATCTACACTTTGGCTCGATCTATACCAAGTGTAAAGATGGCTGAACACTTGATGACTATCATAGGGAGGATGGATACTTATTTAAGAAGAGGAGATTATGTATCCCGACCTATTCTATGATAGAATTACTAGTGCACAAGTTATATGGTAGAGGGTGATCTAGACATTTTAGCAAGCACCAAACTTAAGGGGTACTAGCCTTTAGATTCTTTTGGCCAAGAATGATGAAAGATGTCCAAGCTATATTGGAAAGATGTGCTACCTACCAAAGAGCAAAGAGCCAAGTTGAGTAAGCATCTTATATACCGTTACCCATCCTGACCAAAACCTGGTCCAATTTGAGTATGGACTTTATGTTAGGTTTACTAAGGACATCCCGAAGGAAGGACTCCATTATGGTGGTCGTGGATCATTTTAGCAAGATGAAATACTTCATTCCCTATTCCAAAGTTATCAATGCTTCAACTATCTCTTCTCTCTTTTTACAAGAAGTGGTTAAGCTACATAGAGTGTAGAGAACCATAGTATCTGGTTGAGACCGAATTTTCTTAAGCCATTTTTGGAGAACCCTTTAGAGATGAGTAGGAATCAAGTTACTCTTCAGTACATCATGCTACCCACAAATAGATGGACAAACCAAGGTCGTCAATTGGACCTTAGGAAATTTACCACAAATTGCTCCTAGAAGGAATCCATCCAACTGGAATATGTGCATGTCGATCATTGAGTTCTCTTACAACAAGATGACTCATAATATTACTTAATGGTTATCCTTCGAAGTCACCTATGGATACAATCTCGAGTTGCTACTTAACTTGATCGCCCTATCCAACTAACTTAAGGAGCCTCAAGCTATTGAAAGAACTAAAGCCATCTAAGTTATGTACTAGAAAGTCATGGACCATCTAACCTAAGCTGCCTCCAAGCACAAAAGGCAAGGCTAAGGATAAAGAACTAGAAGGTTTCAACTTGGTGATCTAGTATGGTTTCATATTAATAAGGATCGATTCCCTAATCTTCAAAGAGCAAGTTTTCTCAAGGGTAGATGGACCATTTAAGGTGATTGGAGAGACCAATCTGGATGCTTACAGAGTTGAATTGCTTGAAGAGTATGAAGTCTTTAACACCTTCAATGTTGCTGATCTCTACCCTTACATCTCCAAGGATGAGCTATCCAACATTAAACAAGATTTGATCCCAAATCTCAAATAGCCTAGATGGGATGATAGGAATTAAGGACCTATCATGCGATCATGGGCATATGACCTTATTTCTATGGTGTACTAAGCCATTAACCAAAACTTAACCCCAAATGAGAAGCACTTCATTTGAGTAGATATGGGACTCCTCCCAAGCCCTTGTAAACTATTCTCCCTCAACTGAATAGAAGTGGACGAAGCCACCAATGCTGCCAAGCTAAGAAACAACCAAGGCTAAGTTGCCTTACTCCCAAGTCGACCAGTCGAGGTCAATTAAAAGAATGACCCCTTGTTGGTCTAACCTTCCCCAAACCCTAATAGACAATTGATACGTATCCTATTTTTTAACATTTGTACTATCCTTTTATACCTAAATATTCTTTTTGTCTATTTATAGCTTTACCCTTGTAATTCATTCCCTTTTCCTTTTTTAGTAGGAATCATTTTTTAGTAAATTGCATCAACCAAAGACTTGCTCTAATTAGGCCATATAAATACTTGTAACATGTAATAGATGCATCAATCAATGACATTAAACTTTAGGCATATTTTCCCTTATTAGCTAAGTATTCCTTGCTTACTCTCATTAACTCTTGTTTAGTCCATTATGAGTATGGATTAGTGGTAAGCGCCCTTCAGTTACACTTGTGCATAATATTAAGTGCAACCTGAGCTCATGTGAGGTGTTAGTATGTCATATCCATCATCGATGCATGAGAACTCCATTACTCAACCTTCGACTTCCATTTAACTTTCAAATCATCTTAAGGTTCAAACCTACCCCTAGTTCGTGTGATATTAGTAGTCATATGTCACCTCCCTAGCAATCCATATCACCTAAAGTCTACCACTCAGGGGTGAGTAGACTACATGTACTACTCAAATCTACTTTCAACTTAAGATTCAAGAACTTTAAATTAATAATATTTAAGGGAACTATGTGAGAAGGAAGAATAGAAAGAATGTGAGATGGGTGTGTAATTAGTAGTTGAGGGCACTTAGAACCTGGGTTTGATGGTTCAAGTAACTTTAAACCTAGCTTTAAGGGAAAAATCTCAAGTTATATACAATTACTAATTCGGCTACATTTATTTGTTTAAGCATATGATTGTTTACATTCATATGGCTCTATAATTCAACTTGTTTGATTATGGCATAAAGGTGTAGTAGAAGGGATCACTTACTAGGCTAGTTGCAAGCTGATGCCCTTCTGGTCTTTCAATGTAGGACAACTTGTGGTTCATACCAAGGCTTGCTATGCTTGAGGTTAGTGTTAAGAGCTAGAATAAGAGAGATGATGAAGAGCAATTGAGAGAATTATTGTTATTATTATTATTATTATAGACTCTTTTGAGAAGATTTGAATGTATTATATAATATTTAGCTAGAGACTCCTAAGGACTTGTTTTTGTTTTTTTGTTTTTTTTTTTTTTGTTGTACCTGGTTGTTTTGATGAGATGATATCCTATTTATGTTTATTATGGATAATGATTCTATAATTATGTTACTTAATTAAATGTTAATTGTTCAGATCTACTTAAAGGTATATACCTAGGAAGTTATCCAATATTGGAAGACGCCTTGTATATCGTGTCAAGGATTTTGAACTAGTCTTAAGACTATCTAAGATGCTTAAGGTGATATATGGCGACCTACTACCACCAATGTATCTATTAGGGTGTAACAAATTGTGTATACCACTTATTAGAACTTTAAAAGTTGTACAAACTCCTAGGAATTCTAAAAGTCAGCATTTGGGTCTATGATGACTTAACCGAAGCTTCTCACATTGAGGTATTGTCTACTTTGGTATAGTGTGCCATATGGTTTTGTTCCTTAATGCAACTACTTCCTAAGAGATCATCCATCTTGAGAGTGCTCCTCACTCAACAATTTTAACATTAAAGATTGGAAGAACTCTAAGCCATTACAACAAATGATACCTTAATAATTAGAATTCCACCATCTTCTATTTAAGGGATATCATAATCTACCCTCCTAATAAAATTGACATCCTTGTCAATTTCATTACATATGTATAGGAGCACCACTAGGTAAAGCAAACCCTAGAGATACTTTCTTACAGGCTCAAGAAGTGCCTCCATCCTATGGCATTTTGCCTTACATAGCACTTAGCTCCTCCACTTTTGACTAGTCGACTACTCAATAAGCACCTATGAAATAAGGTATAGCTTAAATTTTTTCATTTTTTGACTAGGGAGTCATACGTTAAATGAGTTGACATGAAAATTTTCATGGTGATTTATTCACATGCTTAATTAATTAAATTAACTAAAGTAAAGAAACAACTAAAAAATAGAAAATAAATTAAAAGAGAAAAGGCAAAAAAAAGAGAAAAGGAAATCCAAAATTAAAAAAAAGAAAAAGAAAAAGAAGGAAAAATTGTTCAAGGCTACTACTAGTCATTGAAGAGTAAGGGGTAACCAAGGATTGTGTAAGAAGGGTTCACATAACCCCTCAACAAGGCCACCAGTTACCTTTTGCCTTCGGGTAACTAAAAATGGCCACTTTTTTTTTTTTTTGATTTCCTCAATAAGTCATACCTTTTGGTGATTAGTGGCCACTTATCATTAAGAAAACTAGAAAAAAAAAAAAAGTGATTAGATCATATAACTTGGTTTCAACCCGTTAGGATTTCAAATCCTTTTTCTTTTTTTCATTAAGGGTCACCCTAAGGGGATCATGCAACTATCATCTATTAGCATAAGTGGGCTGCATGACCACTTTTCAAAGTGCTTTATAATTTACCAAAAAAAAAAAAAAAGTTGGTAATTGCTAAATGCTTTTTACGCTTAGATGGTTAGCAATGGCCTTAAACAACTCCTTTTTTTATTCTTGGTTTTCTTTTTTATCTTTTCTTTATTTATTTTCTACTTTTCTTTTTTATTTTTTTGGTTTTTTAATTTTCTAGCTAATAATTAATTTAATTAACTAAATATATAAGTAAATCACTATGTAGGCCTCCATGTCAAGGCATTTTACACATGACAGTATAGTTAGTAACAGAAAATAAAGGGGTTGCACCTGTTTTCAAGGTGTTATGTACTGACTTATAAAACGGTTGAGGGTCCGTACAATTTCCATGGTATTCAAGAGTGGTCATGCAATTTATCCTTTTGATTATTTTTGGGGAAATAACAAAAAAAAAAAAAAACCCTTTGAACTTTCACTCTCATGCGGATTCACCCCTTAAACTTTCAAAGTGAAATTTTTAACCCTTAAGACTTTCAAATATTTGTAGTGTTAACTCTATTAAACATTTTCTATTAAAAAATTTTGAAAAATTAAAAAAAAAAAAACCCTAAACTTTTACTCTAGTGCAAATTTACCCCCGGCTTTTAAAGCAAGTTTTTTGACCCCTTAAACTTTTAACAATTTGTGATGTTATGTCCTTTGAACATTTGAAAAAGTGTATGTGCATGGAGATAATTGAGGATAATGTATAATATATTATATATTGAACGAATATAGTATATTAAAATCATATCTATGAAGCATATACTATAATTATTTTAAATACTATATGTCATATGCTCACTTATATTATATATTCTAATAACATATATAAGGTATATTGTATGTTATTGTATAAATCATATTTTTGACAAATAATGATATACTATACATTTATTGTATATGTTACATAAATTACGTAATTATTCAATTATTCAATTAGATAAAGGTCATATTTGATGCTTATCTTAGTTAATACATTTTTTTATAATAGAAAGAAAACTACCATGATTATTGTGATTGGATTTTCACAACGTTAATGGTTTAGACAAGTATAAAAGCATTTTAAATCTTTTGCAGTTAACAAAACAATACTTTGGTGGCTATATTTGAAAGAAAGGGTAAAGAATTGGTGGCTATACCTTGATTCACTAACACCACCTATGAAGTATACTCTTTGTCTTTTCTTTAATCTTACTGTATAGATGATGAGAGATTTGTTGCATCCACCAATATTATGCCCTTTCTTCTAAATGTAGTTGCCAAAATTTTGTCTTGTTGACTAAAGAAGATTCAAAATGCTACTAGTCTAACCTATTGACATTTTGAACATTCAATCATGATAATTAAGGTAATTTTTTATATTTTAAACACTATATTAATTAAGATGAATATCAAATACAACCTTTATTTGATTGAATAGTTGAACAATTAACTAATTTATGTAACATATATGAAAAATATATAATATATCATTTGTCACAAATATGATTTCATATAGTAACATATAGTGTATCTCATATATGCTCTTATAATATAATATGTATAATAATAGTAAGTATACCACATATAGTATTTAATATAATTTTAATATATACTACATAACATATGGCTAATATATTATATTTGTACAACTTATATTATATTTATACAATATATTATGCATTATCATCAATTATTCCCATGTACATGCCTTTCTTTAATGGAAAATATTAAATTGATATAATATTGCAAATTGTTGAAAGTTTAGGAGGTCCTTTGAAAGTTTAGGAAGTGAATCTATATTAGAGTAAACGTATAGAGTTGTTTTTTGCAATTTTCCCAACTTTTTTACACAAAAAATTTTACATGGACTTAACATTACAAATCATTTAAAGTTTAAGAATTGAAAAAATTCACTTTCAAAGTTTAGGTGTGAAGCTAAATCAGAGCAAAAGTTCAAGGGGTTTTCACAATTTTCCCATTATTTTATTTAAGGATAAAATGGTAAAATAAGGTCTAAAGAACCTTCTCTTATTATTTAGGCATCATAATGCTAAATTGGGAAATAACTCACATAGAATAAACATATAATAATCACAATGTTTTTATTTGTTTAATATTTGATCGACCTAATGCCCATTGTATCTTGATATTTTTTAGCTTTTGAAGCTCTTGCCTACATGGAAAAATCACATTACCAGTAGAATCATCAATATTCCACTTTTAGATCTATCTTATGGCACTTACTGGATGCATTTCTAGAAATAAGTTGTTGATATTGAGTTCATGGGCCATTTTCAATCCCCAATAGCAACTCTACAACTCTGCTTCAAGAGGAGATGCTCTCCTTAATGTTTTAGTAAAGCCAACAATACTCTTTCCCTTAGAATCTCTAAAAATTCCTTATGCGCTAACAATTCATCGTTCTTCTATACATGCTCCATCACAATTTAATATGATACATCCCCTATTTAACAGCTTCCACACCACATCTTTTATAGCATGACTTGCTCTTTTTACCCTTAGTCCTGCATAAAACTCTAGTGTATGTACCATGTAATAATTTAACCACTCAGGACTTCCTTCTTCCTTCTTAAATACTTTTATATTCCCCTCTCTCCAAATGCCCAATAAAATGTATGGAAAAGTACATGCCTAATGTTTCCTCTTTCCTCTCCTTTATTTAATTGTAATTCTACCATTCACTCTCAACCAATCCTTGAAGTTTAACGTCTAAGAGCTCCAAAATTTATTTGACTTGTTTACTTTTTGCCATTGTTATTTTGCTAACTACAACTCTTTAGTAGATGTTCAATGATTTCCACTTCCTATCCATAAAACACATACACATCACTAACATTTTCACCCCTTTTATTTTGGGTTGCTTTAGTGGGAAGAGCATTAGGGACACATTTCCATAGAAAGAGCTCTATCTTAAGATTAGCTAAGGCTTTCCAAATCCATGCTCTTTCACTACTTTGCAATCTGAACTCCTCCATCATGTGATCATAAGCCATTTTTTATGTAAATATACCACTATGATGCCATTTCCAAGGCACTTGGTCCTTTGATGTATCATTCTTTTCCAACATGATATTCCTTATAATGTTCAAAATGACTTCACTAATGGGTAAATAATTAGCTCCTCATTCCATTCATAAATATTTTCCATGCTTGTCCGACTTTTAAGCAACCTATATCCATTGCCAAGGGTCCATACACCAATTCACACAAAGGATCAGCTATAGTCCAATTGTATAACCAAAAAGAGGTGCTTTTTCTATTTGTTGTGTTAATTATGCAATTTTTATCAACCTAAACCTTAACGGTAGCAATCTCTTTAACTAGCTTAGTTGTTTTCTCTCTTTTTGTTGAGCCTTCCCCTAAATTCATGCTTTCCTTCACTAGATCTATCCATAAACACCTTTTTGTTTAATCTTCTAGCCTACTTTTACAATTACAAGCTTTATTTCTCATTTCTAAATTCCACATTCCTAAGCCTTTTACTTAGGTAAACAAATCTTATCCTATGCTACCCATGCATTTCCCTTTTCTCTTCACTATCTCCCTAAAATATATATATATATATATATATAGTTAGTTAGTTAGTTTTTCTACTTTGTTAATGAAATTCTTTTAGAAGACTATAGCTTGCATATAGTAACCTAACAATCCCTCAACTACTAATTTGTTGAGAACTCTTCTACTTATCAAGCTGATTAATTTCATTTTTCACCTAATATTCTTAGTTTTTCCATAAGAAAAATCATGAGATGGACCTCTGTTTTTTCTAATAAGGATGCCTAGATATTTCCTTAAGTAAGTCTTTTCCTTCATCCAGAGTGTATTATGAACATGTAATCTAGTCTCTTCCTTTACATTCTTAGTCTTAAAATTTATCTTTTGTCCATGTCTAGCTTGAAATTTTCGATTTTCAATATTTTTCTTAACTCAATTTATGTCAAACCCTATACCCATTCGATATAAACTCTTGACTGAGAATTAATGAAAATTTGATTTTTTTTAAACTTAAAAAAAAAAAAAAATTGGAGTCACTACTCAATCAAGATCGTGAAAAAGTTAAGTTAGAACCAACTAGATAGATTAATTCTAATTTAGCTGCTAATTTATGAGAATATCACTTTTGAAAATTGGTTTTGAAAAAGTAGAAATTTTGAATCTAGGGGCTAACTTATTAAACCCTAAATAGGTGCTATCTTAACCTTTCGAGATTAACTTTGTTTTTCAAAACAACCCTTTTAAATATTAAAGATGAACTCTAACTTACAATGAAAGAAAATTAATTCTATTTACAAAAATAAGAACCAAATAAGAAAATAAATTTATTTACAAAAGGGAAAATAAAAAAATTTCCCTAATTTAAGTCACCTCATAATTGTCTACGAATGTCTATGTACCCGTTATTCCTTATCAGACTTTCCATAATTTGTTTCTTTTATAAAACTTTAATTGGTTGATTCATTTTAATTTTTGGGGAATAATCAAGTTTATGTTTTTATCTAATTAATTTAAAAAATCCTAAAAGGGTCTTAACTAGGGTATTTTATTTTTTGAAAAAACTTTACATAAGCCTTAACTTTGCAAAAAAGGTTTATTCATTCTTATTTTTGAAATTTTTTATTATTTTTGACAAAAACATAATTTTTAAAATGAAATGCTTTGGAGAAAAAATAATAATAATACTAAAAGGAAAATTATAAAAGGAGAGGACATATTTATAAGAGCTTTTCTTTCCTTTCCTTTTCCTTTTTTTATAGTTTTTTAATCTATTATAAATAAATAAATAAAACAAATAAACATACAAGAGAAGGGTAGACCAAGGATCAACATGCGGGTTAGACGGCCGGATTAGGATCAGATTTGGGTCAATTGACCTGATCACGTGCTTAGCATGTGTTAGAGCTGGGGAAGACATAGGCACACATCGAGGGTGGTTCTCATAAGCGGATTTTGGCACTAAATCAAGGGGGAGAAGTTGCTTTCATGTCTTTTTGATTAGCAAATATAAGGGTAGGAAAGATGCCTTAGCTAACGGTGGCTATTTGGGGGTAGTATGAATTCGGGTTCAAGGTGGTAATTGCAGTCAATGCTTATAGTGACGTTTGTGGTGTTAGTTTGGCTTGAGAAGCAATAGAGAGACTAGTTTACAAAAGGTCAACTTAGTGGCTAAGGTTTTGTGGTGGAGCTTGTTAGTTATAGCATTGGAAGCCATGGCAATTAGTAAAGCTATGGCATTTGGGAGCTTAAGGGGTAGGGGATCTTGCCATTTGTTTAGATTTGCTCAAAGAACTCAAAATCAATTGAGCTATTAGAGAGAGAGGGGATGGTTACAGTTTTCAGACTTAGAGATAGTTTGCATCGATTGAGCATGTTTGAGTGTGTGAGGATAGAAGCCGATGCCTTAAAATGCTTATTTAAGCTCCAATTTATGGTGTTAGAGCTCAAGTTGAAGATGAAAAGTGATAAAATGCCATTAATTAGAGATTGAATTAAAGAGGATGATCAGGATTTGATTTGCATCTTAGGGCACAAATTCGTACGAAAAAAATGGTCAAAATTGCATCTAAGATGTTTACCTTTGCCAAATCTATTAGACAGAAGCTTCAAATCATCAATGTGGCATGGATCAAGCTTAGTCAAGTTGGAAAGTTAACTTAAATACTTATAAATTTGTAATAAGGCCATAATGCTATTGAAATTTCGAGTCTCATATCTTAAAATGGACCCCAGCATTTGAATGTACATGTAAAATCGATGGAAAAAGACTATAAAATCATAAAAATTAAAATTTGAATGAAAAAAGTTATATATGATTAAAGATTTAATCAAATCATAGATTTATAATGGATGTAGATAATTAAATAGACTCTTAGGTTCTTAAGGATACTCTTTTTCAATCACTTATATAGATTATTATTATATTTTAGGTAACTTAATTACTAATTGAAGACCCTTGAAGGCTAGGAGAAATAGATGAGCAAGCAAAAAGCATGAGAGTTTTAATAATTTGCTATTTGCTTATGCTTAATTATTGCATGTTATTTCTTGGTTACTATTGATTGTCTATTTGAATGAAAGTTTTGTGTTATATGCTATCATCTGTGTGATCGCCTCACTACATTGGTAAAATTAAATATTTGACTAAATTAATCGATTGTATCAGTCGCACATCTATGACTCAACTGATATGCATGTAGAGAGTGCTAGATTTGCCAAATTTTTTTAATTTTGGAAGCATTTGTCTATGATTGAAAGGACTTCATTACAACTCTAAAATATATACGTAGAGATCACCAGTGATATTTTTTATCATTAAGGTAAGCTAGTAGGTTATCTTTAATTGATTGATAGCAAGATGACTCACATAGTTTAGCTCAAATTGGGCATTTATTGGATTTATGGACAATGAATCCATAGGGCATTATATGTGATTGTTGGTAGACAATCGACTTGTAGATGATGTAAACCTATACCTTTAATGATTCTAGAGCTTTATGGATGTGTTGCTTACATTCATCATGTAGGCATATGTTTTGCATGTAGGTAAACTTACATGTGTGATAATAATGCTTGATTACTTGCTTGTATGGTAATGATGAGAAATGAATTCATTGAATTGTAGTTTGCCCATTCCTCTGTAGCTTCTTTTGTAGGTAACCTTAAGTCAGGATTAACATGAGAGTCAAGTGTGGAGTACAATTAATGAGTGATGTATGGGAAGTTAGAAACAATAAAGAGTTTGTATAATAAAAATTAAAATATTTTATATAATGGTTATCTTTTGTTTAAAATTTTGCAATCGTAGTAAGTCTTAGAACTTTAGGATGTGATTACATTATCTTATTATTTGTTAGTGGATAGCAATTTTGTACAGTTCCAATGGACTTTGGAATATTAGGTAGAGCTAGTGATTAATTAGTTAGAGCTTTTAAATCTCCAACTTGTAAGATAGTTTTCATATCATAAGTGTTGTTAGTGATTTATCGTTCCACCACTCGAGTACCTAAAAAACAAGAAAATGGCTATGGGAGGCATCGGAGTGAGCTCTAACATGGTCACTCTAATGCCCAAGTCAACCCCCTTGTGATAAGAGTAGAATTGTGAAATGATAAAGAAAGTGAGAGAATGAAAGAGGGATCCCTTTACTTAGGGGGTCTTATCTAGTATTTATAGCAAGTCGATAGAAGTTGTACTCAAACTGAATTATTGGATCGAGCTTAAGTATAGGGTTGACTAATATAAGCCCGTATAGTAATTATTAATAAAGCTTTATCAACATTGGCCCCCCTACTTTCTTTGGTGATAAGGTCTGCAAAGTGAGTACCTACGGAGATTGATTTTGTGGGATCTCTAGAAAATTTTGTAATTTAGGGCTTGAAGAGGTAGGAACATCCGAAGAAGCGAAGGCCTAAAGAGGTTAGTGTGCCTAAAAAGGATAGGAAAGGATGCAATTCGTTTGAACTAGGCATGACTTATGCTAAGTAGAGCCGTAAAATAAGATAGTTGGCCTTTAGTTCATTAATGTATAAGACTTTGGCTTATTTATTTGTCATACATACAAAATGTCATATTAGAGTATTTAATGATACGAACAGAGCTAAGGATTGACAATGCCAATTGTAAGGAGTAGGTCGAAGCTTGTAGAAAGCTTGAAAATAAGGGTGGAAATGCATGAGAATAGGGAAACAAACAAGTAAACCTTGATTCACTCCAAGGATGTTATGCATTAAGGAACTATTGAGGGTTCACAGCTCAACTCGATATGACGCACGAGCTGATCCAACGAAAGTACTCATCACCTAGCCTTGCTTAAGAGTTAGAATAAGAGTGAAGCAAGCAAGCAAGCAAGCAAAAGAAAGAGTAATGCTTAGGAAAGGAGAAGTATATTCAATATCCGAATGTATGATCATATGTTTACATTTACAGTAGGTATTTATACTTGAAATATTAGGGCAATAGCTAAAAAAAATGGAAATGGCTAAAAGGGGTAAAATCTTAAATAAGTAACGTACAATTAATATAAAATGGGCACAAAGAGAAAATCAAGGAAACATTTGTCTTGTATGGAAAATTCTATCACAAGAGGTACTCGAACATGTGTTGGATGATTAGTGGTTGTGCACCTAGTGAAAACAGACAAACTATATGACTAGCTTAGGTGTTGTTAAGTGATAATGTCAAGTTGAGCTAACAATTTGGTAATGCCAAGTTGATCAGGTTACTCTTTCGAAGTGAATTCAACTCAAACATGCTCAGTATAACTTGAATTTAGGTTGATTAGGTAGATAGTTAGATGGGCCGAGCTATTGTTCAAGGGCACCTCTTGTCAGCAATTGGTGACCATTGATAAGCTTAAGTTGGTTCAGCTCGGGTAGGTCATTAGTTCAATAAACTAAATAGCTCAAACTCTTTAATTGTGGGGCATAAAGAAAGAACTCATCTTGCAATGCTTTTAGTCTTCACATTCGGGCTTAGGTCAGGGGTCTAATAATCTAATTCCTATCATCCTTGCTAGGTTGATTGGGATTTCAGATCAAATCTAATTAGCCCTTATCCAAGTTCTCCATGGGTTGGTAAGGATTGCGGTCAGTAACATTAAATACATTAAACACTCTAAAGTCTTCTAGTTATTCCAGTTAGTATGCATTATCGTTTATCTTCTAAAGTATCTTAAATGATCCTTCAAATCTAGCAGATAGCTTATGCTTCCTCTTGTTAGAAAACCTCTCCTTACTCAAGTGTCACCCCACACTCGGTCACTGGGTTGAAATTACTTGGTCTTCCTTCCCTTGCCTTTCTCTTTTAGTTTTCTAGTAGCTTAATCAATATGCTAGACAACTCATTGGTAGATCTACTAAATGGAATGGTCTCTAGTTCTAGCTTTTGGATCTTCTTGGTTAGTGGATTGCATTAGGGTGTAGTAAATGGGTAGTTCAAGATTGAAGGCATAGATGACTTCAAATGGGGTATGCCAAGTAGTGGCATGTACTATCCTACTGTAAGCAAATTCTACTACAAGCAGGTAAAAGTCCCAATTAGCTAAGTTTTATCCTACCGCAGCTTGAAGCAATGACCCAAGGGTGCAGTTAATAACCTCTGTCTTGCCATTAATTTGGGCTTGAAAAGAAGTACTGAACAATAATTTGGTTCTCATTCTTTGCTAGAGAGTTCTTTAGAAATGGCTTAAGAATTTTGGATCTCGATCTGACACTACACTCCTTGGTACTTTGTATAAGCGAACTATTTCCTACAAAATCAAAGAAGTAGTAGTCAAAGCGTCGTTAGTCTTAATATAAGCCATAAAGTGTGCCATCTTACTAAACCTATCTACAACAACCATTACAGTCTTTACCTTAGGAAGTTTGAGATAATCTAAAGGCAAAATCCATACTCAAGTCAACCTATGGTTAAATCATTCCAAAAATTCAATTTATTAAGCTTGGTGTTTAAAAAGATTTGATTGGCTTTGCAGATACCTCAAGAATTCATGATTCGTGTATATGAAAAATTCCTTTAATAAAAGATAATGTTACCATACGTAAAGAGCTGTAATTAATGTTAAGAATTCTTTGTCATATAGAGAATAGTTTAGTTGGGCTCCTTTAAGTTTCTTACTATGATAAGCGACTAGTCGACCTTCTTGCATCAATACAACTCCAATGCTGAACCTAATGCATCACATTCAAGTTCAAACACTTTATCAAAGTCTGGTAGAGCTAAGACTGGGGCAAAGGTCAATCTTGCTTTTACCTCAGCAAAACTCCTTTCTCTTTTCTCTCCCTACTTAAACTCTACATTCTTCTTTGTTAACTCGATCAAGGGTGTAACTATAGTATTGAATCCTTGGATAAAGTATTAGTAGAAGGATGCCAATCCATGGAAACTCCTTACCTCTACACATGTAGTTGGGGTTGGCTACTCAATAATGACTTGAACTTTCTCTTCATCAGCTCTTAATCCTCCTTTACTAACCACTTAACCTAGGAAGGTCACTTCTTCCTAACAAAAATAGCATTTCTTTGCATTTTCGAATAATCTCTATACTCGTGGGACATTGAAAATGACTCGAAGATGATCTATATGACTTGATAGGTCGATACTATAGACAAGGATGTTATCAAAGTAGACAACAACAAACTTCCTAACTGGATTTCTCAAAACATGATTCATCAATCTCATAAAAGTTCTTGTGGCATTTGATAACCTAAAGGGCATGACCATCCACTCATACAAGCCATGTCGAGTCTTAAAAGCAGTTTTCCATTCATCCTCTTCCCTCATTCCAATCTGGTGGTACCTTGACTTTAGGTTGATCTTACTTAACACTTACATCACTTAGTTTGTTTAGTATATCATCTAGCCATAGAATTAGTTATCTATACTTGGTTGTAATCTTGTTGATAGCTCTACTATCTATACACATATGCTAAGTGCCAGCCTTCTTTAGCACAAGCAATTTGGGTACAACACAATGGCTAAGACTCTCTCTCACATATTCCTTCTCTAATTGCTTATTGACTTGCTTTTGGAGCTTTGTTGTTTGCTTGGGATTCATTTTATAAGTAGGCTTGTTTAGCAATAGAGCGTCAAGTATCAAGTCAATGCAGTACTCAATACTTCAAAATGGGGCAGTCCCTTGAGTAGTTGTTCAGGAAATAGGTTGGAATATTCTTTGAGCAACTTCATGACCTCTTCTAGCAACCTCTCTTGATCCTTCAATTCTAATAGTCTCCTTACTAACAGCATGGTCAATAAGTCAAACTTGATGGTTGCTCAAAGCTAGACTCTATTTAGTATTTAGCTTGTAATTTACTTACCTGGCTTAGGGTTATGAGGTTCAGGTTAATTTTCCTTCCATCTTTCTCAAACACATATGTATTCTTCGTCATTAATAACTCTCCAATCAAAAAGCCAAGGTCTACCTAGAAATACATGAGATACACACATGGGTGGTACGTCATAAAGAATTTCATTAGAATAGTTTCTAATTAAGATTGGTAGCAATAGTTATTGAGTGATATATAGTGGTCTCTTCTCATTTAGCCAATGTAGTTTATAAAGCTTAGGATGTGAAATGTTAAGCAATTTGAGCTTCTTAACTAGGTTAGCAGATGCAACATTGGTACACCTTCCACTATCTACTGTTAGCGTATAAACTTACTCATTCACTTTTCAAGTGGTGTAGAATAAGTTCTCCCTCTACTCCTCCTTAGTAGAAGGTTCTATACTCGTCATACGATAAACAAAGGTTAGTTTGTTTAGATCCTTGGCAAACACATCTTCCTCAACTAGTTTGTTATTAACCTCAACCTCTTCTTCCAATTCTTTCTCATTACAGGTACTTCATCTATGCAATCCACTTCAATCTTTGGGGGATCTCTCTTGATGATCATAGTTCTTTTGTTTGGACATTGGGTAGCCATGTATCTAAACTCTTCACACTTAAAACACCAACTTGTCTTCCTCCTTGATCCTTGTCCCTTTTCATAAGTCCTTAGTCCTTAGTAGCACTTCATCTTCATTTGGCTGGCTCTTTCACTCAACTCTGAGGTTTGTCCTTTTGTTCAGCTCATGCTTTATTAGGCTCAATAACTTCCTTATGCGAGTTGACTTGACTGTACGAGTTTACTCAATAGAGGTTAGCTTAGCTTATTCTTCCTTTGTCTTTTTACTCGTTAGGCTATTCTTATGGCCTCATCCAATGTGGTAAACTATTGAAGCTCTACGACATCTTAGATATCACCTCTCAATCTAATGAGAAATCTGGATATTGTTCAGGTTGATGGTTCATCCACTTCACATCGAATCATGAGTATTTGGAACTCTTGAACACATTCATTAATAGTTTAGCCTCCTTATCTCGGTTCTTAAAGCTAAGCAAAGGTGTCTTACGAATAAGTATTAATTACAAGTATGTTTCTAAGTACCCTCTTCATCTCAAGCCAAGTATTTACTTCCCTATATCCTTCTCATCTTCTCATAATTGAAAGTTCTTCCACCACATCACTGCATAACCTAAGAACTCGATAGCAGTAGTCCTCACTTTCTTATGGGCTTCATATTGGTAGTAGTTAAAAACTTGTTTTACCTTCTCTTCCCAATCTAGATAGTCGTTAGCATTTTTAGAACCATTGAAGCTCAAAATCTGAAGCTTCACTGGTTGGTAGCTTAGGGCGTTCGAGCTCACTCCTCTTCCTCATTGTATTCTTCTTCTTCTTCTCCTTCTTCATCTAAGTCTCTTATGTCAATCCTTCTCCTTACATGCCTTCTTACTCCTCCACCTTGATCTTGTCAAGCTAGGATCTATCTTCTCATAGGTCAAGTAGCTTATGGAGTATTTTACATAGCCTTAGTAGGTTAAGATGCCAATGCATGAATAGCTCTGGTCAAATTAGCTATGAGGTTAGCCACCTCATCAATTTACTCATCTATAATTATAAGGGTATTCTAAGGTTGTCTTCTATGATAAACAACATCACTATTGTCATCTCCAATGCTAGTGTTAACACTTGGATTTGTCATTCTCTAACAAAACTCAATAACAAACTCAAAATCTACGAAACAACAGACAATATCCCTTCAAGCCTAACAATTCACACACATACACACTTTTCCACATGAGGGTAAAACAAAGTATACAACTACGATAAGCTTGATGCCTTCTACTTACATAAGCAATCATAATTAACCTCGACGCAACTACAATATGCTACCATAATAAACATTAGTCACAAGAAAGCTCAAACACAACTTATCTAAACGAACCTCCTCTCTAATACTAAGATGATATTAACTGGGCCAAGGATTGATAAGGTCGGTTGTAAGGGATAGGTCTAAGCCTATAGAAAGCTTAAAAATAGAGGTAGAATTGCATGAGAATAGGCAAACGAATAGGGAAACCGAGGATGTTACATACTAGGGAACTATTAAAGGCTTATGGCTCAACTTGGTATAACATACAAACTAGTCCAATGAGGGTACTTGCCACTCAGCCTTGCTTAAAGGTCAGGATAAAAGTAAAGTAAGCAAGTAAAACAAAGGGCAATGCTCATGAAAGGAGGAGTATATTCAATATTTGAATGTATAATCATGGGACTACATTTACAATGGGTATTTATACTTGAAATTTTAGGGCAACAACTTAAAAAAATAGAAATCACTAAAATGGGTAAAGTCCTAAGTAAGTAATGTATAAAGAATAGGAAAAGGGCACGAAGAGAAATTCAAGAAAACATTTGTCTTGTATGGAAGATTCTGTTATAGAGGGTGCTCGGACACATATTAGATGAATAGTAGTTGTGCACCTAGCAAAAATAGACAAATTGTACAACTAACTTGGGTGCTATTAAGTAATGATGCTGAGTCGAATTGAAAGTTTGGTAGTTCCAAGCTGATCAAGTAACTCTTCTAAGGTAAATTCAGCTTGAATGTACTTTGTATAGCTTGGATTTAGGTTAGCTGGGTAGATGGTCGAATGGGTTAAGCTGTAGTTCGAGTGCACTTGTAGTCGGCAATTGGTGACTATTGATAAGCATAAGAGGGCTCAGCTTGAGTAGGTAATCAAGTTAGTAGACTGTAGTAGCTTAGACTTGTCAATTGTAGGGAGTAAAGAAAAAACTCAACTTGCCATGCTGAAAACCCTACTTTTAGTGGGCCTATGATTTAACTAAGAGCACCTTTCAAATGTTCCCAAGGATCAACTAAACTAAGAACTCAAGTTTACAAATAGAAACGAACTTATTTCTCTAATTCAAAAGCCCATTATCGATAAAAACCAAACTTGAAAAACTACGAGCTCTAAAGTCATTTAAGACTCTAAACCCTAAAACAATTAAGAACTTTTAACCCTAAACAACTAATCAATAATTTAATTTGAATAATTTCATTCAACTCTATAAATTTTCACAATTTTATAAGTATCAAATCATAAATTACAAAACAATGCAAGAAGTAAATCCTAAAATAATTTACTATAAGACAATGGCCTTAACTTTATGCCTAAGCCTTACATATAAATAACTAGACCAACCAATCACCTTAAATGACTTATCAATTGAAAGTTTAAATCATTTATCAATTGATAATTTATCAAAATCTAGTTATAAGATACTTTCCTTATCAACCCCTGACTCATGCTATATATAGACAAATTATTACAAGATTTCACATGCTTAGCTTTAATAAATGAGATAAGACAATTCCATGCCTTAAAGGACACCCCATGGTTAGTTTAAACAAGCAAGAAAGAAGGGG